>PKMM01041060.1:254105-275933 GCA_002933915.1 Eutrema heterophyllum
TATATAATTATAAAAAAAATTTCTAAATTTAGATATTATTTACTTTCACGGCTTATTTAATTTTGTTTTTCACTTTTTGTTTTATTTTTTTTATGGAATATAAAATATTTTATTATAAATCCGCATATATGCAGTCCTATAATCTAGTATAAATATACAACTCTAGGTGAATCCGTATTAGTTTTAAGAAAATCATGTTTTAAATTGATAATGGCACTATAATTCACAAATATAGCATTTTCAAATGTTTTCGATAATATCTTTACATCGTCATGGGACTAGTAGTATAAAATATCTAAATCAGACTATCAGAGAGGGGGTTTGTATGTTACCTCAAAAACAAAAATTTCCCAATCAATCACCATCTCTAAAGTCCACTACACTGCCAATAATTGCATCAATACACTCAGAGATCCTCATCGAATTGATTCGAATTTAGTTTGTCTCACCTTTTTATTTCACTGTTATTGATATTTCACGATGACTAATTGAAAGGAAAGGAAAGAAAGAAAAAAAAACAACGAAGAGAAACCAACTTTTTAATCACTCAACGTTTGATTGGATCAATGTCACGTGTTAAGTTTCGAATATCATACAACTATTTAACATATTGTCTCTGCTACGTCCTATTATTTAGATGATCTTATATGTGAATTCCATCTAAATATCTTTTAACTGCTTTCTCGTTCGTCTCGAATACGAACGACATCTCTCGTATCTGCAAAAGAAGAGAAATTGATCAGTTACGGTTTCTTGATCCCATCATTGAAAAAATAAGTTAAAAACAAAAAAAAATTACCTGGATTAAGCTACTGTTCTTGAGATTAACAATATCTCTATGTTCAATCTCTTTCTCGTTTATCCATATTGAAAACTTCCCAAGGTTCTTGATTTCAAAACACCCGTCTTGCTTCAACCTGATTAGAGCCTAATTTCATTGAAATCCAATCAAACTCACACTTTAAAAACGTTCCATCAAAAACGTATAATAATCAATCAATTGATGTTAATATGATTAAATGACCGTCATTACCTGTCGTCGAGAGACTTTTGTTCCAGGTCCTAACCTTCCTAAGTCGATATCCACTGGATATTCTCCAGTTGCTCTTCCAAGTAACACCTGAAATGTTACAAAAGTTGTTTTAAAAAAAAAAAAAAAAAACTCAACTAAATCGATTAATTACTCTAATTAAGCATCTCAAGAGAAAAGATTCAATCACCTCTGGTTTGTTAATGTAGTGCTTAGAGCTTCCGTATAGAATAGCAAAAGCTCCATGAGAAGCGATGATACGGTTCATGTAAGACATAGAACTCTGCTCTAATCTCATTAGCATTCGCGCCATTTCCTCGTTTCGATATCTTGAAGCTACACACAATCATCAGTATAGCTTTTTTGTTAAATTTATCAAGACAACAAATTAATAGGAGAATTCCAGTTTGAGAGACATCTTATTTACTTACCTTCCAACTCGTACCGGTCTGGACCTATCGGTTCAAGGTCCATGTCAAGAACCTGATTGGTTCAAAAAAGAAACACAGTTTCAGTACATTCGACCAAGAAAAGTACCATAATTTTCAGACTTGTAAGGGTGGGTTTATATACCATAGCTTCAACGTCTGAAAAGGAAGGCAAATCTTCATCACTCTCAATTTCATTATGATTCTCCTCTTCTTCTGACATTGAAGCGTCTATGTCCACCTCTGCACTTAAATTCTGTTCACAGATTTCTTTATCTGGAGAGTGTTGTTGTGATGTTGAAGTTGTTGCAGTAAAACTAGATGTCGCTTTCTCGGTAAAGCTATTTTTGAATGCAGAAGAACAACTTGCTTGTTCTGTAACAGCGCAATCTCCAATACCATAACAGTTGACAAAGTCATTACCTTTAACTTGTGATAATGATGATTCTCTGGTTGGAGGCAGAGGTGGTTTCATATGCTTCCTCAATGATGGTAATGAAGAAGGATGAATCGAGTTTCGAACTTTCGGTTTGTACAGTTGCAGGTTGATATCATCATTATTTGGAATCTCACCGAACGCTTCGTTTAGAGTACATATGTAGAGACCGTTCTTGATTTCTGGATGTGGATCCAATTTAGACAATGACATAGCTTGATGACAGTATTCCTCTGGTTTGCTTGGCAAGTCTTGATCAGACTCTGGAGCAATCCAAGTCTCTACTTGATCATGGACTACTTGCTGATGTGACTGTGATGTTGTCTCACTGAAGGATGTATTGGGTTGTTGAAACAGAGGGTCTTGAAACTCTTCTTGATGATAAAATTGTTCTAATGTTGTTGTTGTGTCTGTAACATTAAAGTCTTGAATCTGTCCATCGTTGATGTTTAACAACTGATTCGCCATTCGATCATCATCACAATCTTCATCTTGTGGATAAATAAACTCCGGGAAAGAATTGTGAATGATTTCAATCTCTGAATCATCAAACTGCAAATCTAAGAAATCAGAACCACCAAATACGTTTCCTCCAAACGCAACATGATTATCATCATTAAGAGGCTCCTCCAAACGCATCCTCTTACGCGCCGTGTAATACTGAGATCTGACTGGTGTTGTGTGATGATGATGATGATGACTTTGTGGAAGGAATTGATCTGAGTGTTCGAGATCGAATCCAATTGATGAAGATAGAGATCTCACTTGGGGATTGTAGAGAAGAGAATACCATCGATCTGTTAGTTCCGAAAGCGTGAATCTTCGAGAGAATTTGACTGCTCCTTTCGCTAGCGACTCTAGAGAAGCTCCATTCTATTATAACAAGTAATTAAACTCCATTAATCATTAGAAAATTTGCAAATCATGGATTTAAGTAGTCAATATTTCTATCATAGATTATGGAGAATTCAGGGGACGTTTAGTAATCGGCGAATAAACAGTTAGAAACTCGTAAGAGTCAATACAATCAAGTGTTGATCAAAGAAGAATCGAATGACTTGGGACACAAGCTAGCGTGTCACCTATTCTACAAAGATAATGTTTAAACGCTGCAGTATTTTAGGGTTTCAGTTCGAAATCCAGTAACATCAACTCGTAACGGGTACGCGAGATACGAAAAGACAGAACAAACAGTAGAAGATTTTGAAATCAAGAGATTAGTAGAAAAAAAAAACAAAAACAGAGTCGAAATTAGGGTTTCGTGAAGACTAAACCTCGATGGATTTTCTGAGACGAAAATCATCTTCGGGCATCCAGTGAGACGCCATCAGAGACGCAAGAAACAATAGAAGCTTCTCTATTAAGTCGATGAAATATTGAGAAAGGTAATATCTTCCGGAGGATCAGCCACAGAATCTTATTTCTCTAAATTAACGTTTTTCTAGCCAATTAAATACTACTTGTCTTCTCGTTTTCTCGATGCTTTAATTTGACCCAAACTTTTGGGGGGTTTTTTTTTTTTAATTTCGACATAGATCTTTTTTCCTATTTGATTTATGTTATTTCTTGTAAGAGAAAATAGTTTTTTTAAATGATAAACGACAACAATAATATGTGTACAGATTAACTAGCTATTACAAAAAAAGATTAGGGAAAATACCATAAAAATACTCCAACTAAATTTCGATAAGCTATTTAATACTCCAAATAAATTTGAATTTTTGTATTTTTTGAGTTTTTAGAAGATTTTAGTTCAAAATTTCAAAAATCAAAATATAATATATTTTTATCTAAAATTTAAAATTATTTTCTCTTAACTTTAGAATTTGTTCGGTATTTTTTTTGATTTTTGGAATTTTTTAGAATTTTTTGAAAAAATGGAAATTTTAATGTTATTTTTTATTTAAATATTAATATTTTATTATTAAAAAAAAAAATAACAAAGATTATCTCTCCGTTAAATTGGATGTGTTAAATGGTCACAAATCTAAAAGTTAATGTATTATAAAAGAAAAATATATTAGTTGAAGTAATTTCTTGGGTACAAAAATAGTTGGAGTATTTGAAAACTTATCAAAATTTAGTTGGGGTATTTTTATGAAATTTTACCAAAAAAATAACTATAAAATTATTTTCATAACGTTTGATATTAATAAAATATGTTTTAAGTGTCGCTTGTATGTAATATATAAAAAAATCTTACATATATCAAAAAAAAAAATTTATTATATCCCTTTATTAATACATAACATAATTTTGTCTTTCTTATCAACACACTAAAATAATAAAGTTAAAACCAAAATTTTAACTAAAATTCTGTATTGAAAATGTAAATCAATACTTAATTTAAAAAAAAAAAAACACTCTATAAAGTGTAATCTAAAACGGAGGGAGTAAAAGAAAACGAAATTAAGCAAACCGACATTAACGTTTTGATGGTTAGTTAAATAAATACAAACAAATAATGGGCTTTTAACTTAGGCCCTTTTTATTTGGAAGTCTAACCGAATGGAACGATTCGGATGTAAAGCCCAAAACATATTACCATTTACGCTCATACTCCGGCCATTACTATCGATGCACGAACAACTTTAGCCTTTTAGCCGAATATAAAATACAGTATATAGAACTAAGGAGATCTGATTACACCTGATTTCGAACAAAGTGATAATCCAACACGATGTGTTTTATATGGAATGAAACACCGGTTTGGCATATATATATATATGTTGCTCCAAAGTTGTTACACTATGTGACTAGTGGTGTTGGATATGGTGATGCGGAGCTCTGTGAGAATGGAACACAACCGAAAGATTTCATAGAGAAAATATGGGCAGCACCGGAAATTTTGCTTCAAACGAGCTATCCCTTTTTTATACTTTATCCGTTTCACAAAGAGTGTCGTTTTAAGGTTTATTTTTGTTTCACAAAGAGTGTCGTCGTATGTTTTCAATGCATAATTTTGAACAAAAATATAATTTTAACCTTATTGTTTTAGAATATTAATTAGAGAGAGAAAATTGTTTAGTGTATTAATAAAGGGTAATATGAAACTTTTAATAATTTTCTTAATATGTGTGAAATGTGTCAAAATGACACTTTTTGTAAAAGATGAGGAGTATATAAAAAAGGTCTCTTCTATTGGTCTATTTGACACTTTTTTCTTCTAATACTAATGTAAAGTCTATTCTAGATATACAAAACAACCATATATTATTCTATCACAAACTAACCAAATAAAAAAAAACAATATAAAAAAAAATTACACATTTATGTTTTTTTTTTTTATAACCATGAGGTAATCCAAACTTTTACCACCCGACTAATTCTTCAGGATAAGTGTAGCTGTCGAGTAGACCATTCATCGGGTTTTTTTTTAATAGGTATATTAATATGATATCATATGTTTGCGGAAAATCGATCTCTGACTTAAATCTACAGGGCAACTCCTCGGAGCCACTAGCCTACTATAACTTGGGTAGACAACATCTAATGTATGTTTAAACATTTATGAGTTGTTAGTGTTACTTTTTTGTGGGTTTGTATTTTTACTTTTTTGTTGGATCTCTGGTACTTTTTGATGAGTTTCCTGTTTCTCTCTCGAATAATATGAGTTGGCGCGGAAGGAAAAAAAGGTTACAAGGATTCCAAATGTGTTATGGGCTTTAAATTTAGGCCCATCAGATTGGAAGTCATGCGAAAGAACAATTATCGGATGCTATGCCCAAAGAATATTACCACTAACGCGCCCAGACTTGGGCCATCCGAGGTTAATCCCGCCATGGATTTCAATATTTCATACAATTATTGGATTACTATTGAATTACTGATGCTGAATATTACTACAAAATTCTATAGGTCAAATAGGCCAACTCACTTATTTATCCTGAAACTAGAGTATAGTGCTAAAGATTCGTGAATGGTCTACAAAAAAATAGAAAACTATCAAAATTCTATAGAATGAACGTTTTTATACATGTGAGCTATATAATACACACATATTGTAAGACTTTGAAGAATGGTGGTGGTCACGTGACAATGAGTCTTTGTAACCTTCGTGGAGACCACAACGCTGTCTTTTCTTCGGCCGGTCTCTTCTCCTTAAAAGGCATATATATATAAAGTATAGGCCTATTATATTATACGTTTATATGTACTTCAATATTTGTAATAAGATCAATTAGTATTTAACTATTTATATATACACACACATAGAGCTAGAGCTTAATGTGAAGCATGTGCATGGATGGGAAGACGGGCCCCACGGGCTTTATGAGGCCCATAAAGCTAATGGAGGGGGACCACGTGGCAAGGGGCTAGTGCCTACAAGTGGAGGGATCCTAAGAGAGTAAAGTACGTATAAGTTTGATCTCGTGATCGTACGTACTGTTTCTACTATTGGCATGCAGTGTTCGTCGCCTAGGGTTTCAGAATTAGACTTGCTTATTATACTTAACTTGTCATGTATTCATAAACCACAGTTACACTTACAATCACATCACCTTAATTTGTTTTCTTTTTTTATAAATTTTGAATTGTATATACGATGGAAAATCGTTGTAGGTGAATACACGCGAATTTCAATATGTTAATGTGTTAGTAATAGTTGGGACATCGTCGAAACCAGAAATTAGATTTTTTTTGCTCCCTCGTCTGATTTTCAAAGTATTGTTGGCGTTGTATATTGGAATAAAGTTTATTCTTAACGGAATAAATCGAATATCTTAGCTTTAGAAAGACGCTTTGAGTCACTTCGTTCCTTTATTTTCAACAAGACAAAAACCCGTTTCTGGCGGAAAGAGCATAATTATAACTTAGCTTTAAGCAAAAATGATGGTCACAAAGGCATAATGGAGAATAATGTTATTTTCCTAATAGTAATTAAAAAAACAAATTTCCATCCATTCACTTTAATCTACTTCCCTAACTGTATGTGAGATCGACTAAACGTGATTCATATTTTTTTGGTTTAATTAAAATGTTGTCATTGGAACATAAGCCCCGTTCAGTTAGTCCTTTAAGGATCCAATGAATAACTGTCGTGAATCGTCACGGCCATGGTATCATCGGTAGAGAGACCGCATAAGCTCCACACACGCGTCTCAGCTGATTAGGCGATCTCCACCGCATGATTCTCGTTGCCGAGGCCGCATCTCTGCGGAATAGTGGCTCGGAGACTTTCCCTGGGTCGAAACTTAGACAAGGCCATTTGATTCATTCACTTCGTACATGATTCATATTTCCTGAGGTATTTACATAGATACATTATACATATAGAAGAGAAAGAGAGAAAAAGAAAAGAAAAATACCTTTTATAGGTATTGATTACTACTTGCTGAAGAACATTTTAGCTGATTGACATAGAAAATTTGAAAGCATAAGTTGGTTACTTTTATGGTGACTGATGAAAAATTATGTATTTGTTTTTTTATTTTTCTATTTTATGTGTGTTAACAAGATGAAGAAAACAAAAATAAAAGTGCCTTCTTGCGGAAAACAGTTGAAAATAAAATCAACAACGTTGAAATGCGAGTATAAAAAAAGCAAGCCTTACCAAGAAAAGGGTCGACAAAATAATGTTAAATTTTTAGACCAATATGCCATCAGTCAGTTTTTTTTTTTTTTTTTTTTTCCTGTAATAGTTATAGATTTCTCCCCTGATTCCAAAGCTAACGTAATACATTTTACATGGTAATTTATTCATAGTAATTTAGTGATTGAAAGGTAAAATTCTAAAGTTGAGGAACTAGGTCGAGTCTTCTTACTATGGTTTCAATTATGTTGATAATTGTATATATAAGACTATGTACATTGATTTTAATATTTAACACCTACTTTTTCTCTTTTTAACATTCCACATCATCTTTTCTCTCTTCCACTTAATAATTCAACACCCACTCAATTTTTATACTCTACAATGATTTTGTTTATAAAAATTCAAACACCCTACGCCACCATTTTTTTTTTTTTTTTTATGTTTTTGTTTATTGTGATTACATATTATTAATAACAATTATCGATTGAAATTGAATTAAAATAATTAAGAGTTAAATAATTTTGTATAATAATTTTTTTTTTTTTTTTAATAATTGTTGGGATTTGGGTAGTTAAAAAGGTAATTAGAAGAATTCTGAGTGTTAAAAGGGTTATTGTTGGGATCCATTTCACTAAAACGATGTTTAAAACTAAAAACAAAAGTTTATTGGATGTTAATTAAAAAATTATAGTAAGAAAAGATGGGTTTTTGTGTGTCCGAATCAAATGAAACAAGTTTATATATTTATAGTATAAAAATGATGAATTTTGGTATAATATATATATATATATATATAATTTACTATGAAATAATTGATCTTAAATGATTCGGATGAAAAAAAAAATATCAAGAATTTTAACGGCCAATGAGAACACAACACATGTCCCTATCTATATATCATTATCTAAAAAAAATTTTTGACCAATACCCACGTGACACATGGCAAGTCTTCCAATCATTGTTTCTGACTGCGAACTTCAAGATCTTGGATATGTGGGTCCGAAATTTACCTGGTGGAATCAGCGAGAGGAAGATCCCATTGGGAAGAAGCTCGACCGTGCTTTGGTAAACAACTCCTGGAGCTAAGCTTTTCCTCATTCTTTTCCGAAATTAGAAATCAACGGCATCTCAGATCATTCTCGATGCCTTGTTCGTCTAGAGCCGGTGGTCCCTGCAAAGCGTTATCACTTTCATCTCTCCAACTTCCTCACTGACCACCCACAATTCATGGAGGTAGTGGAAAAGTGGTTCAGTCGTAACAGGTTTGGTCTACGACTGAACTGCTTTTTCACTCTCGCTCAGCGCTTCATCGGTTTCATCGAAAGTTAAAACTTTTGAAGCCTTTGACATGCTATGTGAGAAGCAGAATCAAGTGCTTATGTCGCCCACTTCTGAGAACATCGCTGCTGTTGTGGCAGCGTCTGAATGCTGGAACCATTACGCGGGAGTTGACGAACGAATTTTTCGACAAAAACCATGTGTCACCTAGCTGCAATATGGAGATAAGAACACCACTTTTTACCATCGTACAATGCAAACAAAGAACTAAAAAAACAGTGTTAAGAGGCTGATGAATGATGCTGGTGATCTCATCACTGATTATGATGAGATTAAAGCGAAGGCGGTCCGTTACTTTACTCAATTTCTTCAAGCTTTGCACCAACATTCCCCTCCACTCAATGCCGTCGTACAAAACGCCAGGTCCCAATGGATTAACATCTGAATTTTTTCTTCCTGCTTGGCCGATTGTAGGTTTAGATATGGTGGTGGTTGTGCAATCATTTTTCGAATATGGTGTTATGCCTCGTGGTGTAAATGCTACCTCTCTAACACTGGTCCCAAAGAAGACTGACGCAACGCAAATGCGGGATTTTTGACCTATAGCTTGTTGTAACATACTCTACAAGGTGATCTCTAAGATACTCGCAAAACGGCTCAAAACAGTGCTTCTAGAGAGTATGGTGCCGAATCAGAGTGCTTTCATCAAGGGGCAGCTTTTGCTTGAAAATGTGCTCATGGCCACTGAACTTATTAAAGATTATCAGAAAGGCACGATTGCTCCTCGCTGCGCACCAAAGATTGACATCTCTAAGACCTTTGATTCGGTCCATTAGGAGTTTGTTACTCTCACTTTCCATGCCATGGGAATCCCGATTATCTTCGTCTCTTTATGGCTGGCAAAACGACACAATCTATTCTTCAAGTGGCCACCGCTCATCATACCCCAATTTAAAGTCTCCATGTTCGTTACCTCGACTTGCCCCTCACGACTAAAAGCATGACTCGACTAGACTATGAATCCCTCATAGATAAAATCCGCACTTGTATGATCTCATGGGCCGGTAAATCTCTCTCATTTGCAGGAAAACTTCAACTCATTCAATCAGTAATCGCTAGCATTACAAACTTCTTGAACTCGGTTTTTCGATTACTGAAATGTTGTTTTGCTGCAATGAAAGCTTGTGTTCTGCTTTCCTTTTGTATGGATCACCACATATCACCACTAAAGCAAAAGTTGCTTGGACGGATGTATGCAAACCTAAGAGAGAAGGAGGCTTAGGAATCAGAACGCTTCACGACTCTTCTCGTACCTTTTCCCTCAAGCTAAATGGATATTATTCAAAAACTCGAGCTCTCTATGGGTGGCCTGGATAAAGCACTATTTTCTCCGTAATTCATCTTTTTGGGACGTAAAGGAAGGCTCCAAGGGATCTTGGATATGGAATAAATTGTTGAAGTTGAGACCTCTAGTGGCATCTTTCATAAGAACGGAGGTTCGGGATGGTGCATCTACCTCTTTCTGGTCAGATAATTGGACGGGATTTGGGCGACTAATTGAAATCACGAGAGAGGTAGGGACGAGAATATTGGGTATCCGTCGGTGAGCTATTGTTTATGAGGCAACTCGAGGGCAGGAATGGGCTATTCGTCGATGCAACAAATTAGATCCACCCTTGTTCCACATGTCTCTGTCGGCCCTGATCTTATATGCCGGAGACATGGCATAGATGATTTCAAAGACAATTTCTCATCATAAAAAACATGGAAACAAATTCGTGAGGTGCACCCGAATGTATGGTGGTATCGTCTTGTATGGTTTTCTCAAGCGATCCCAAGAAATGTTTTCGCTATGTGGCTTGCAATTAAGAACAAGCTTTCTACGGGTGCTCGAATGCGACAATGGGGACTTGTCCAATCATGTCCGCTCTGTGGTGAGTTAAACGAAACAAGAGATCACCTCTTTTTTTGCATGCCCATACTCATTCACCATTTGGCATTGGCTCTGTTCAAGACAGCTCAGCACAATAATCAATCCAGATTGTGATCTTACTATACGATCGCTGACAAGCAACATGCTGAGCAAGATAGATTCGCTACTTGGAAGACTCGCTTTGCAGGCCACGGTGTACAACGTCTGGAAGGAGAGAAATGGGAGACGGGATCACCGGCCACACCGCACAGCTCTTCTCCTCTCACATACAATTCACAAAGACATATGCTCTCATATTGTGTCATTGTATATATCCATGTGAACGGAAGCATGATATCGAGATACTGAACCGATTGCGCACTCTTAGCAACATCCCGTGATAGTAGTTCCCCATCAGCATTCCAATCTTACACACTCTGTTTTCTTGTTTAAATGTTGTGCGTTATTTGGTTAAATGGATCGGTTTGGCTAACCAAAAGTCAAATTATGTTTTTTTTTTTTATAAATAAATTTTATATTTGAACAAAAAAACGATGAATATTTCAAACATGTATTCGTTTTTTTCTAAATTTTTAGTATTTTGTTTTTTTCTATCATCATTTTCATTTATTATAGGTTAGAAAAGAAAGAAAATTGGTAAATTCTCGAATGTTGATCGTAATGATATATGTGGCGGGCCTGGCGGCAAAAAATAAGCGTAATTCTCACATTAAAATGGAACTATTATAAATCTCGTGTGTATGTGTTTTTTTTTTTTTTTACTTTATACCATTTTCTAAAGATCGGATTCGAATCCAAATCCTAACATGAACTGCTTAACTCTCGACTTAATTAAATAACTTTTAAACCCGACGTATAGATAATAGATATAATCATTGAGAAGATTGTCGGGAAAATACTGTTAGTGAGAAGAATGATTGACTAGCATATATATAAAGAGAGTCAGAGAGAGGAGAGATGCAGCGAGAAGAAAGGTGAGCACAAGGCTCGAGAGTGAAAGACAACAACTTAATAATAATTGGAGCTAATCCTTATTCTTTAATTTTTCCCAGGAGTTGATGTTTTTAATGTATTTTAATGTAATTTAATTTAGATGTTTTTTTGTTGAGTTTTGATGAATTCTCTACCTCCCACAATAGATTTGATATATTTTATTGTAATCTGTTTTGATTAACTGTTATAGATTTTCAAAATATAATTTGTATGGTCAAGAAGAAATATAAGAATTCATTAGAATAAACATAAAAATTCATAAATCGTAATCAAGAGTCCAAAAATAAAATAAAAACAGTTCTCTCTCGGGCACATTACCCTATGCGTCTCTCTTCATCTTTTGTTCTGATCAATTTTCCCCTTCTCTCTCATCGGATTGGTCTTCCTCCTCCGCCTCTCCTCCCCTACAGCCCCTGTTTCACGCCGTCATGCCGTCTTATCTCACCGTCTCGCCCCCTCAGTCGCCGTCTCGTTGTCTCGCCGTCTCGTCGTCTCACTGCACCACATTCTCTCACGCCGTCTCGCCTTCTTCCTTCCTCTCATGTTCTATTTTTTACCTTCGCCATGACTGTTGCTGTTGCCAGTTATCCTCTGTCGAAGTCGCCGGAGCCTTTGTACCTCCTTCTCGATGCCCTTCTATCGAAATTTCTTTCTTCTCTCAAATGGAAGGCTCCATTTGAAGCTGATATTGAGATGCCTTCACCATAAAAAAATTTAGAAGTGTCTTTCGTAAAGTGAAAAGGAGATATATGTTTTGGAAATATTTTTTATTTTTTTATATGAAGTATTTCAAAACTCAAAACAAAAGCCTCGTATTTGCTTTACTCATTTTTTAGGGAGAATAATACATCAAAATCCATTTTAACTAAATTCCGACAAAATCAAATCGAAATTGAATAACACATGTTTTTAATGTATTTTAAATTACATCAAACAAATGCTTAATCCAATAACAATGGGTTTTAATGTACTTTTTCAAATACACAATTGAATAACACTGAATTTTATTATGTATTTAAAATACACTCAATTACATTAAAATACAAAATTCAATAACACCCCGATCACTTTTTTTTTGCTCCTTCTTTGCTCTCTGGCTGACTTGTGGGAGGTGACAAAAATCTCATATCACCTCTCAAAATCATTCCAATGCACACAATTTGATAATAAATATCTGTTTCCATCACAAGGATTTACGGCTATATAATATGTGGCATCGATTCAGCATAATTTTGTTTTAGTACGTTTAAAATTGATTCAGCATTAGTTAAACTTGTATTGGTTTTACAGTAGATTAAAGCTTTCCACTCCGCGAAATATACACAATTTTTTATAAATCTAAATAGATACATTCGATATATATATATATATATATATATATATTAAAAAAATAATGATGATTTGTGTGGTGTTTTTAGAAAGATAAAAGAATGTTGGATGACAATGTTAATCATTTGAACATGTTATATAATCTCATTGCCTACGCATGACTACATATAGAATTTTTTTGTGGTTGGTGGATTTTCTTTAAAATAATCTAAAGGTATAATTTGAAAACATCTATATCCAACTTGAATGAGTTAGTAGCTTAATTATTTACATATTTTCATTAACAATAGTCGATGGACATCTAATGTCTATTACGTTTTGTTTGGACATGAAGTATTAAAGAGAAATACCATCCGCCAAAAAACAAATCAAAGTTACTATAATCCCGTCAAATTATCAAAAATGATAAAAACAAAAAAAAAATGCTATCCAAAGGAAAGAAAAGAAAGGAAAAAAAAGTACAGAAAAAGACAAAAGAGACATTAGGCAACTAGTTTATCATGAAGATCCCGAGTCATCAAAGTTAGGAGGTCCTTGGTTTTCTATTAAATTAAAAAGTATTAATAATTACATTTACAAATAGAGACAAAATAGTGATTTAGTCAACAAGAAATTCTAAAATACAAAAGACTCATGCCTCGGGCCCCTAATTAAGTACGATCAAATTTTTATTTTTATTTTGGTAACTAATACGTACGATCATGGGCGAATTTATAACATTTCATTAGCTGGGGTACATTTTGGTAAATATAAAAAATTAAAAAGAAAATTATAAACTTATGAAACTAAGGGAGCAAACTAAAAAAGTTAATGGGGTGCATTGATAAATTTTAGCTGAATTTTGGTCAAAATTTAAATAATTTTCTTTGTAGAATAAAATTTCTGAAAAAAATAGTGGGTGCACTTACACCCCTAATGTATAACGTAGATTCGCCCCTGCATACGATCAACCATAATATATCTATATTAGGGGTCAATATTAGTCATGTTAAGTATGTAAAGAAAAATCCAGCTTTTTATAGGCACTGTTCATGTTCGGGATGGGCCGTATTCTGTATTTGATATTCTACTTGTTGTTTTTGAATGTAAATTTTGTTTTTGATAACCAAAAAATGTGGAGCGAAATCCAAATCAATTGTTAATATAATCTATAAAAATATAGTGTTTCGGTTATTTAAACTGTTTAGTTTTAGATGCATTCCCACTTTCTTAGGACTTTTTTCACAATTCTTCAAGACTTGCATATTTTATCTTCAAGGATTAGTGTGTGTTATAAATGTAGACATTACTGATGGAGTGATATGGTATATAATTTTGGTTTTGACATACAAAATCCGATACGCCGATTTGGAAGAGAGGAAGCGAGAGGTTTCACGTTCAACATTACTGATTGTATTGGTAAGACTTTATCTTGTGAAATTGGTTGTGTATTAATTGGCCCGTTGATACCGAAGATTTCATCAAATCTAGCTATAAGAATTGAGAAGTCAAATCTCACTCGTGACCTGATATTATGTTATGTATGAGTAATATAATATGCATGAGAATTCGTCAACAAATCGCAAGATAAGGTGAAAATATTGATTTGTAAATCTTTATTTTACCAAAATTTTAGAAATAAAGTTTGTTATAATACATAGGTTATATAAAATATATTAAAAGTATATCTAAAATAACCACTCATCTGGTGATATATAGATATTTCGTCGGTAAACTATACAAAGATAATGTTTTTGATAGACGATTCTACATATCTGACAATAAATATTTTATCTTTAACACATACGACACAACAAATGAACAATTATATGTATTGCGTTAAAAAAAAAAACACTAATATGTAATAATTCATATTCTTTGAAAATTAAACCCAATCCAAACCAGATACTATAAAACAAATAAACTCTTTGTCAGCCACGGAACTAAAAAGAACTTTCACCAAAGATGTAAACTTTAAAAACATTTATCTAATATCAAATGCGCTTTATTATCATTATCAAATGCAAATTGCGCCGCTAATTCACGCGGTTCCACGTGATCAGAGACACTAGAGTGGGTCTGCTTGCTTCGGTTCTAATGCCAATCCAAGGTATAACTGAATAAGTAAGTCTTTAGTGGTTTTAATTTAAAATTTATATCGAATATGTATGCCAATTGCTACGTACTAAGTATAAAATAATGGAGAGGTTATAATTAATAGTAGCTAGTTTCAGATCAAAACCACTAACGGTTTTACTCAATCCAACTACAAATATTGTCATGATATATATATATATATATATATGTGGGTTATTTTGGTGCATAAATTTGCTCTATTTTCATTTGTAAGAAAAAGAGTTAAATGATCCTGATATCGTTTTTTTAATTTAATATTTTTTCAAAAATTTGAAAGTATGAACGTAAAAGCTAAGTTTTCCTGGAACGAGCTAAAACTTCTAAATACAGAAAAATACATAATATTCATGTAATAGTTTGGGTAAAGATGGAAGACGATCACATCCATTCGTCGGCTAATAATAATGACTCGTGACCTAAACCTTAGAGTAGGGATCGCTGTCCAGCAAAAATCCTTTAAACCACAGCACACTTATGATATATAGTTCAATTTCTTAAAACCGCTTATTATTTTTTTTTTTTTGACATATCTATTGCACCGGTTAGGGTTTGATTATTGAAACACATATAGCTAGTTTTCTGAAGAGGATAAGTATAATTGGATTATACGATCTACACTTATAATTAGTTTGATTATTCTATATATTATAATTGTTTGGAATTTTTTTAATAAAAAACATGAATTACTGATCTTTTGTTAGATTCTAGAATTGATCAGGTGATAAATTCGATCACATATAATTGAAAAATAACATTTTCAAAAAAAAACCTATAATAAATTGAAAATTTATTTGCCTGTCTTATTGTTTTTTTATAAACAAAACTAATCCCTACGTGTTTGAATTTATCACCTAGTTGACATATACTGTACAATTATTAATGCCATGGCAAAAAAAGATAATAAGACTGCCAAATAAAATAAAATTTGCACAAAAAAAAACAAATTACAGAGAATTACCGCACGTAGGCTTCGTTGAAAAAGTTATATTTTAGATTATATGTCAATAACTCAACTCAACGAAGGTCTAATCGCCGTGATTAAGCTGTAAACCTCACGATAAGACCGTCCGTGACGATAAAATGTCAAAGCAATGTGACGTTAGACTTCCCCTAACACTTTTCTTATTGTTTTTTTTCCTCGAATTTCTTTTTTTTTCCTCAGATTTCGCTTAAATGTTTTCATTTAATTTCATATAATTCTAATTCGGATTGAAAGGGGAAAGAAAATTAGACCAAAAAAAAAGGGAAAAGAAAAGATAAACAAACGGTGGGGAGGGTTTTGCGGGGGAGGGACGAGTGGAGAAAAACTCCCTGTTCTAACACGTGGCATTTTAGTCACCTAAAATGTGAGCTATTCTTTTTTCTTTCTTCTAGTTAATTTTCCTTTTTTTTTTTTTTTTTTTTTTTACTATTTTGGCAGATTCTTTTCTTTTAATTTACACATCTTAAATTTCAAAATTTCAAAATATTTTGCATTCGACAAAAGTAAATCCTCGAATAGATCATATAATAAAAAACGCTTCGTGCATACTATTTTGGATCCTGAAGTACCGATGATTTTAGTCTGTATATATGTAAGAACAAATGTGTCATTTAATTTTCGTCGTTTACATGTATTTCGATTGTAATAAAGGATTATGAAAATACTGATGAAAGATGTAGAGAATAAATATGATCACCTCAAACTATTAGTGTATAAAAAATCTATTAAAAGTATACTTGATATATTAGTTCTTTTATATAAAAAAAAAATGGAATTTTGCTCTGCTCTAATGTTCCAATCGAGGCCATGAAAAAAAACATACATAATGGCATGATAACCATAAGAAAATTTACTTAAAATTAAATAATGTCAGCTTATCTTTTTTTTTCTATTCTTTTTCTTTTCTTTTAAACATATATAGTGAGAGATATTTATGTGATGGGGATTCACTCAAACTGGAAGATAACTGTAGTGAAGTGCCCAAAGCAAAAGATCTTCATGGGACTCTCTATGTCTTAAAAACCTTTCTTCTCTCTCTTTATCCACAGAGAAAACCCAGCAACTTCCACTTTCAGAGATCAAAATTGTGTTGTCTTAAAATGATGAAGAGATCGACTAATTCCATGGCGGCGTTTGCAGTCTCTTAATTAACTAGATCTTCCTCATCATTTACTTTCAATCTCTCCAAGCAAAGAAAAGATTTGACTCTTTCTTATCTCTTTGGGGTGTGTTGTGTGTGTGATGTGGATTATCACTTGGAAAAGAAATGGCAGGATTCTTCTATCTAGGAGGGAGAGACAACAACAACAAGCAAGATCATCATCAAGTAGACAAGGATCATCATCAACATCAAGACAAGAGCAACAATTATCTTTATCTTTACAAAGACGAGATCTATAACACCAACAAAGGTTTCGAGATTTGGCCTCCTCAATACTTTCAACAACAACAACAAGAACATCAACCACAACAACATGCCTCAGCTCCTTCGAACTTCTACTCATTTGGAATGGTTCCAAGCGGAAGCAGCAGCAACAACAACAACAACAACAACAATAACCGGAGCCGGAGTTTATACTTCAACGTAGTCTCCGATCATGAGCCGGGAGGTTTCACGGTGACGAGACCAGGGGGTATGAATTGTCAAGATTGTGGGAATCAAGCTAAGAAAGATTGTCCTCATATGAGATGTAGAACTTGTTGTAAAAGCCGAGGCTTTCATTGTCAAACTCACGTTAAGAGCACTTGGGTTCCTGCTGCTAAACGCCGTGAGCGTTTAGCCCAACTCGCTTCCTTGCAGCACCACTCCGCCTCCAGCCGTGAAACGCAAAACGCTAAACGCATACGAGAAGCTAATAGTGGTGAAAATGATGATAAAGACCATAGTGGTGGTGGTGGATCGGCTCTTGCTAATACCCGTGTGGTGAATGCTAATTCTAATCCAGGTAAAATTTGATCATGTTGTGTGTATTTTCGAATTGATGATACTGAATTTAGCTTACAAAATTGATTAAATTTTCAAGAAAAGTATCAAAGTTTCAATTATGAGTGTTTGTGGAGAAGTACAACATCATTTGCGTGTGAATGAGGATGTCCGCCGGATATTGCTGCTTTATTTTTTCTAAGTTACTGTTTCTTGGTAAACCTGACGACATAAAAGGGTTTATCCAAGATCGATTTCATGTAAACACAATGCAGTAAATATTTAAAATTTTGATTTTTCAGTACTGGATATAAAATCAAGAACATGTTACTAAAAGAGACCAGAAAGCTTAGGTTTATTTTTTTATATTATTCTTATAATCATTAATGAAATTTAGGGTTGGAGGTGAGTCAAAACTTACCACCGGAAGTTAGCTCACCGGCGGTTTTCCGATGCGTTCGAGTGAGCTCGATAGAAGAGGATGAAGATGATCAAGAATATGCTTATCAAACGGCTGTGAACATTGGAGGACATGTCTTCAAAGGCATTCTCTATGATCAAGGACCAGATCAAGATCATCATCATCATCATCATCAACAACTTAACCTCCTTGCCTCCACTGCCACAACCACCAATGCCGAAGAGAATGCTGTGAAAACGGCGGTTACTGTTGCTGGTAACAACAACAATGGATTAATTCTCGATCCTTCGTCGCTTTATCCGGCTCAACTCAATTCCTTCATCGCCGGTACGCCATTCTTCACACCTCCGAGGTCTTGAGATTCAGACTCAGTTACTGAATATTATTTCATCTTTACAACGTTCAAATAACAAGAGGCCTTTCTTTGTTGTTTGTTTTTGTATTCGTCTTTGTCTTTTTGAAAGTTCGTGCAATTTGATAAAACTCCCTTAGCTAGTATGTTACTTAGTGGTGATTAACATGCACATCGTACGAGTACGTTTTTTTTTATAATAAGATCAATGAGAAGTAATTTTGAATGATCTAGTTATAAAGTTTGGTCTTTTATTTTATTGTTTGGTTATTGCACTTTCTCGGGTTCCTCTTGTTTTTAGTCGTTATATATATATATTACTATACATGAAACCATTTCTACAACTCTTTTTGGTTTTATTGCGTGGGATCGATGTGTCAATTTGAATGAGGTTTAGCTGGAGTTTTATGTATTACCAATTATCCCTTTTTTATTGGTGTACGATATATATTACTTTTTAAGTAAAGGTCAAATCGAAAATCCATTATTTGTTTTTTTAATTAATGATAATATTTTTTGGGTGTTATTTTGAATTAGCTTTCTGGTTGGTGTTGAGCTCGAAGCTGCTTTCCCCNNNNCCGTTTCTCCGTTTGCTTGCCGGATCTAAACATGACTTAACTAGGTTTCGTGTTCCATTGATCAAATATTTGTTTTTTAAACATATTTTAAGAAAACTTAAAACAACTTTTTATACTACCCAATTGAATTTCTTAAAGATGTAAAATCAATTCTCAATTGAAATATATAACTAACATCTCGGAAAAGATGGAAAAAGTTTAGTTAAAAAAAAAAAAAAAGGAGGTCTTGGGCGGCTTTAAATCATATTCATGCATTAACTTTAACCTGGTTTGTTTATATTTTTCTCTGGTTTGAGTGCTAGTTGAATAAGCCAAATATTTACATTTTTTTTATTGGACCCTTATAAGTCTATGGTTTTTACATATATATTATCGTGTCATTCCATCTAGATTCAACCCCTGTCTACAATAAGAGGACGCTAAGGTTAACTATTTGGAGAACGTCAAATTATGAGTTAATACGTACGTAACATGTGAAATGTTAATCGGCATAGATGAATGTAAACGGATAGTAATATTGGGCATTTATATCAACTTCTCCCCGCAGAACTATGATATTTTTAGCTATTTGATTATTACTTGCATGGATGTGACCTATCATTCGTCTGTACCTAATCGCCCATTTAATATTCTAATTTTTTTTTCTTACAATTTGTAGTTTTATATACACACATCTACAAATGACTGATATACAGACTGATATATAGATGAAGTTAAAATCGGTTTCGTTATCCTTGTGAAATGATATTCAATTTGTATGCGTGAACTGATACTATTAATAATAATAGTGATTAGCTACCACTGTTATAGATTGCTTCATTTAGGACAAGGAAAAATGACAGAGGAGAAGTTGGAAGTTACTCGAAAACAGTACAGTGTCTGACTCATGACATGTGATCTCTTCTTTCAGTCTCTCTCGATAAAAATGATTTTGTTTAATTTTTAGAAATATTAATTTCCAATAACTGTGATTGATCCAAAAATTCACGATCATCTCCTCTAATACTTTGCTTAATCTGTCTCACTTCTTGTTTCGCAAAAACCCTGCAGCCTCATAGGATGAGCCTATGGGTTTCCTTTTGGCGTTACCTTTTATCTAGCCATAATTTTTTGTAACTAATTTTAATCATTTTTGTATTTTTTGTATTTTTGATTATTACGTACTGATGACGTACATGTGGTTCCGATGGTACGAACGTATACTTAGAGCTATCCTCACAGGTCAAATGTTAGGCATTGTCATTAACTACCATTAAAATACGTTAGGTTAAGTTTGAAAGGATAGTTTTTAATTAATTATGTTGAGGAAAAAGGGAAAAAAACTAATGAGTCAAGAAGCGTGAAGATAGTCCAAATACTCGACACATCATTGTAAGATTGTAAAGTCTGCGGTCAAAGTGAGAGACTGGTATCGAACAAAGATTTTGAAATGAATCCTCAACCTCTGTTATACTTATACCTAACTCGATTATGATTGATAGGACACTTTTTTTCTTTATCTCAACCCCCTTCACAAAAATCATGGAATTCCTCCAACATGTCTATAGATGTCAAATAGTGACCTCCATCATAATATTCGCCATCGAGCCAATCGTGTAGCTGTTGAGCAAATATTATGTTGATAGCGCGGCTCCAACCTCTAGTCTAGTTTTAATGAAAAAAATAATTATATTAGTTTTAACTTTTAAGTGTAATCAAATGAGCGATACAGAAATAGAAGAAAAGAAAAAGAAAAAAATCCTTAAAGAAAGATAAGGTTGGTCCCCCTCTTTGTACATTAAGCAACTGAGTGAAAGTAATGGTTAGGGTTTCTCATGGATTTAGTTAAGTTCCAAAGCGGCATCCATTTCTAAACTCGGTGTCTTTTTCAGCACAATCGTGGTCCAACCCAAACAATCTGTATGTTATCCATTTAATACATACACGATACATCCATTATTTTTTTTGGATCAATCACCTAAGCGCCTGGTGATAATAGGCTGTGTTTTTACCGGTTTCTAACCTTTGTTTTTCATGTATTTTATCGAGTCAAAGTATATTTTTAGAGTATTTTAGCCATTTATCAAATCTTTTCAGGTATTAGATCATTTTGGGAAAAAATAAGCAGTTTTGGGAGAAAATAAACCGTTTTGGGTGCAAATGAACATATGGAGATGCATATTCATGCAGAGACGTCTGACGTTTGGCGTTCGTTGAACGATTTTCCACCGATGGATCAAGCTCAAATTTTGATTCAAGATAGAGCGTTGGGTTAGCTTTCATTTGAAAGTTGTTTGAGGTAATTCCAACTGTGCGATCAAATGTTATGCCAGTTTTCGTGAAGACAATCTAGTCTGGCGAGCAGAAAAGCATGTGCAGAAAGAAAGGACAGATCGACCGACCCACTTTTGGGATTATGCAGACATTTTTCAGATCGACCAGATTTCTCTGGATCGATCGGTTCAAGCCTAGATCGACCGATCCCCCCCCCCCCCCCCCCCCCCCCCCCCCCCC
>PKMM01041060.1:275955-292186 GCA_002933915.1 Eutrema heterophyllum
CCCCCCCCCCCCCCCCCCCCCCCGAGACCGATCGACCCACCTCCTAAACGAAAAAGACAGTTTTTAACTTTCTATTTTGCCTTGGAATCATCATAACTCAACCAAATCCGACCATATACTTATTTTAAGCCATTTTCTAAGGCTACGCTTTAATTTTCATTCAGACTTTTTGGCAATTGTTCTCTGTAAGCTTTGGGGAGACGAATCTCTGACTTCGCATACTTTGAGAAAAAAATTTTGAACTCTGTTTTTGATTTCTAATCTTATTATGCAATTCTTTTAATCTCTTTGTGTTTTCTCTGCAATTATGAGCGAGTAGTCGTTTAGTTAGGTTTAGGGTTTTAAGGGATTTCATGAATCGATAGTTAGGGTTGATTAAATAGGGAATTATCTATTGGATTCTTCATCTAGGTTGTTCTTAGTGCTTGAACTAGATTGATCACTTAGTTCATGTCTTATGATGTTTAACGCACCAAAAATGTTTATTTAAATGCTTGAAAGAACCTAGATGGGCAAAATATCATTAACCAACGAGAGTTGATGTTAATGTGTTTTGTGAACTTATCGAATCAAACTAGAATGCATGCTTAAGACTTTTAAATTCAACGAGAGTTAGTCTTCATAGATCTAAGCATAGGGATTAATAATTTGGGAAAAGGTTAATCTAATTATTGGTTTGAGTTCTAGAACGATTCTTAATGCATTCCATGTTTAAGATATTTAAACTGTTATTCATGTTTCCTATGAATTGCCCTGGGCCTAGCGATTTTCTCATCTGAATTTACATCGTTTTTAATAGTCATTCTTAGTTTAGAAATGACAAAACCACAAACAACCTTCATTCGTCTTAGATTTACTTTCTTTCTGCATTCTCGTAGTGTTACACTTGGTCCTTGTGGATTCGATCCCTAGATTACTACAACATTAGTTGTTCTCTTGCAGTAGTTACTTTTAGAGTTAAGCCTGAAGTGTTTCACTTGGGCAATTAGTATTATATATTTTTGGAGGTTGTCTTATTATTACATTTTCTGATATAGTTGGTAATTAATAATCTCCACCGGATGAAGTAGACTAGTGGTTAAGCGCAAAGATTGGCCTTGTTGTGCTCCTAGTTCGATTCTCGGTGGGAGGAATGCTTTACGCCATGTCATAAGGTATTAGCAAAGGCTGGTCCCGGGCCAAGGGATATTAGAGCCTTGGTCTGAACCCCTTCTAGTTAACAAAAAAAAAAAAAATAGCAATAATTTATATTTGTTTTAGTATCTCAAATTTGAAATTATAAGTTATTCTCTTTTTAATTAAATCTTAAGTAATGTCAAGAATTCCAAAAAATCGTGTCTCTTAAATGAAAATGAATATCAAAAGAGCTAAATTAACAAAAAAAAATCATTTAAAAGAAAATTAATTTGATATCTATGATAGCTCTATGGAAAATCAACATAAAAAGTTTAACAAACAAATAAAGAAAAAGGAAATTATATGCCAAAAAATCATGTCTCTTAAAATGGAAATAAATATCAAAAGAGATAAATTAACAAAAGAAAAAAAAATCAAAAATGAAAATAAATATCAAAAGAGCTAAATTAACAAAAGAACAAATCTTTTAAAAGGAAATTGACTTGATATCAATGCTAACTCTATGGAAAATCAACATAAAAAGCTTAACAAAAAAACTAATAAAAAGAAATTTTATGCATCTAAGTGTGTCCACATAGAATTTTAAACGACTAATTAAAATATGTCAAATCAACATTTTGATTAAATCTTAAATAATGTCAAGAATTCCAAAAAAACGTGTCTTTTAAAATGGAAATAAATATCAAAAGAGCTAAATTAACAAAAGAAAAAATCATTTAAAAGAAAATTAATTTGATATCTATGAAACTCTAGGAAATCTATTTACTCATCACTAATCAAAAATTTAATTAGCACTATTATATTCTGTTTTAACACATATTTTTAAAGTCAACTACAATCCAAACAATCATAGCGGCTAATAGAATAGGCTATATATTATGAGACAAACCTAAAGGCCGATGTAGTTTACAAGATTAAAAATTTCTTGGTCATTAACAACAAGGTAAACTACATGGTGATTTCTCACAAGTTTCTAATCTAATTCACTCAAAAAAACAACATTGGTTCATGCCACAAATATTATCTCATAATACTAATTAACAAACTAAAAAGACCACAAAGTTTTGACGGAATTCTTGATTTCAAATCAGCATGCTATGCTAGAAGTTTACTAGATTTAGGTTTTGCAAGTACAATCTCCATGTAAGACTAGGCATGGACATTCGGATATCCGCTCGGGTTCGGGTCGGTTTTTTTGGGTTTTGGGTACCCAAATTTTAGAAGTTTAGGACCCATTCGGGTATTTCCTTTTTCGGATCGGGTTCGGTTCGGTTCCGCGCGGGTTCGGGTCGAATTCAGGTATTCGAAATTTATCCCAATTCTCGAAAAAATTGTTTAATTTAAATAAAATTTGGTTAAATTTTGCAAAAAAATATTTAATTTTGACAAATATAACTAAAGATTTTTGAATATTTCGAGTATTTTGGTTATTTCGATCTAAACATAATTAATATATTCGGTTTATAATTGTAATTTTGAGTATTTTGGTTATTTTAATTGTTGTCGTAGGCGAAAACGGCGAAGCAATTGTTTTTTAAAACGGATAAGATTTTGGATTTGAAGTATATTGGGTTAGGCGTAAGATGTTGTAAATACTCATTTGTTATTGGATTTGTTTTTTTTTCCGATGTAATCCATAAATTCTCATTTGTTATTAGATTTTTTTTTTGTTTGTTGAAGGAAAAAAGGAGTAAAATGTTGTAAATATGGAAAACGTAAAAACATATTTTCCACTAAATTTAATTAAAAAAATGTATAACACTAATATATTTATACTTATATTCTCTGATTTATATATGGGTGACATTGTATTGTCAAAACATATTTGTAAATTTGTATTCTTTTTAAATAAAAGTAAATTAAATAATAAAAAATTATAAAATAATACAAAAGTTTTAATTTGGTAGAAATTCTATAAGATAGTAAAAATGGCAGTTCTGCTAGGTGACTCCACGAGCTTGAAACCTTTTTTGAAAAAGATTATGGAACTGCGGTGAATCAAAATAACGAACGAGAACATCCGACTACATGTTTGTATTTTGGTAAATTAATTATTTAATTTTGATAAAATTATTTATGATTGCTCTATTTGAAATACCAACATCTTTAGTCTTAACACAAATATGAAAAAAAAAATTGTAAATCATGTTTCCAGTATGTTTTAATTGAAATTAATCCAAAAAAATTTATCTTTATTATTATGACATTTACTTTTACAATCTAAATAGTAAAGATAAAAAAAATCGTTAATCTTATATAATATTTTTATTCTAGCTCAACCAAAATATATATATTAAACTAATTTATCAACACGTACCCGCGGGAGAAAAACCTAGTGGAATTATTTGTAATTTGGGTATATAAATGCTTTTAGTAAAATAGACAATTAAAAGCTGGGTTTCTGGACACTAGATATGGGCCTTGGCCCAATTATATAGTCCGGGTATATTTAATAACGGGTCGGGTCTCTCAGAAGATTTTCCTTTTTTTTTTCACCTCCGCTTCAGAGTAGAGAAGACTTAGGGTTATAGTCAAAACGCGAAGAGTAAGACAAAAACAAAATCTGAAACAGAGTTTAGATCAGAGCTCAGAAGAAGTAACTGCGGGAAGAGAAAGAAGATTTGATTTGGAGAAGAGATTGTATTTGAGTAACGATGGAAGACGATCGAAGTAACGGTCATGATCTCGATTTGGAAAAAGCCGACCGACCGGTTTGGTTGATGAAGAGCCCTGTAGTTGTCGCAAAGGCGTGGGAGAAGCAGGCTCCTTCTTCTTCTTATTATTCGTCTTCTTCCTCGGTATCGCCTAGTTTGTCGAAGGTTGTTCTCTCCGTTGATCTTCTACGGCCCGACCCTTCTCCCGAGGTATTGGATTAACATCTTCAATTTTGATTCGCGAGTTTCCTATTTTGTGTGAAACCCGGTTTCGAAACCCTAGATTGTTGATTGAGTAGAACATTTTGTATGCAATTGAGGGGTTTATATTCTTGAAATTACATTACTTGTAATACCGTTATGATGTAGTATATACATGGGACCTTCATATTTCGGATGGTTGCGATCTATAGTGTTCACAAAGTTTGAGTTTTTCATGGGAATTTCACTAACCCATGTGGTTGATTTTCAAAATCTTGCTTAGGGAAGGGAAGTCTTTTTCTGTTTAGTGCTGTTTGTGTTGTTCTTTTTTCAACTTATTTCCCTGTAATGGTATCAGTTCAAGATGGAGATGTTTGGTGCTGAGTTTGGGAACATGCCAAAGTGCTACTCTTTGAACATGTTTAAAGACTTTGTTCCCATGAGTGTCTTTTCTGAAGTCAATCAAGGTGAGGATTTCATTTGGATTTTACTTGTTTCGTTTGCTAGTTTCATCTCATACTAGCCCAGCTACTCTAGTTTCTCTGGCTAAAAGCTGGCGAGATTTACGCATCTCTTGATACCTGTTTCAACGAGCTTATAGTTGACCCAGCTGCCGAAGGAAAGATAGACCACAAATTCGACATGAAGCCACACGGCGAAGACATTGAAGAATATGCAAGGCTTTGTCGGGAGAGAACAAGCAAATCCATGGTTAAAAACCGACAGATACAGGTATTTTACGTGCGCATTTTGGTGTTTGTTCTCCTTCTTAAGTCCTTCTCGGGCTCTAACTGCTAGCTAACTATATCAGGCTTTTTCTTCTTTGATTTCCACTAAAGGTTATTGATAATGATCGCGGAGTACATATGAGGCCCATGCCTTGGAATTCAGCTTCCTCCAATTCAAAGGTAGTGTTATTCTCTTCTCAATGATCTTTGCAGTAATCACTGCGATGGTAAAAGTTAATGAAGCAACGATTCAACTTCAATGTTCGGCCCTTTTGTCGGACTAGATATGATTTAGGATGGAAATTTCAACTCATGATCTGAAATCTCAGTCTTCTGTCTATATCTTTCATGCCCTGATCAGCCTTACCGATGTAGAAGTATGTGTTTGTCTCTGAATGAGCAGGAAAAGAAGAAACCTGCCCCAGTTAAGCAAACCGAAGTGAAGAGGACGAGGAGAGATCGTGGTGAGCTCGAAGCTATAATGTTCAAGCTATTCGAAGGCCAACCCAACTGGACATTGAAGCAGCTGGTTCAGGAAACAGACCAACCAGCACAATTTTTGAAAGAAATACTAAACGACCTATGCGTGTACAATAAGAGAGGATCAAACCAAGGGACATATGAGCTTAAACCAGAATACAAGAAAGCTGCTGAAGAAGATACAGGTGGGCAGTAAAATCAATCCCATGTGTAGCACTATATACATGTCCCATAGCATAACTTTATTTATAAACCCTGAGTCATAGAATTTTTAGCAGAGAGAAGAGGGGTTATATTTCAATGTGTATTATTAAAGCCGAAATAGGCAAATTATGAAAGTGAGTGTTAGTTTATGACGGCAAATAACAAAATCATGTGGCCGTTTGGTTGGATATAAACATATAACGAACATGAAGTCTTATCTAAAGAGACGTGACGTCAATGTGTCTTCCACTGCTTGAACATAAGCGTGACTGATCACTTTTGAAAACGACGTGAAATTTCTTGATTTTCTTCGAAAAACTGCGTCCGATTGATTCTCTCTTTGAAGATTCCAAGTTGTGACATTTGAGCCGTAGAATGGGATGATGAACATTAATGACAGAGACAACAAAATAAATGGTAATGTACTTCCCCCTCTTTTTGTTTGTGGCAGACACACTAATCGTGTTTGTTTACATTCTGTTTCTCCTTCTAACGTTACATTTATTTCAATTTCTCGATCACTTGAGTTTTGAATGAATCAGAAGAACGACATTTCATTTCCGTTGAAATGAAATAACTAAATTAAGGATTTTAGATTCGGACATATACTCATCACCAACCATGTAATATATACTTTCTTCTATAAGACTACAAAAATATTAGTAGAAGAGAAACTCGCGTGTGGTGGTACGATGGTCTCAGTTTCGGGAATAAGGGCGTAAACTCGTTATATCCATGAGCTACTCAGTCTCGAGATTATTCTGACGTTTCTTTGAAACTTAAATACTCGATGCAATTCTAAAAATGTTAGGAGAGAAATTAGTATAAAACTTGATCCAGTCACCCACGTTCTACATTTTTTTTTTTTTTTTTTTTTTGAGTTTTTACTTGTTCTCTTAGCAAATCAAAATATAAATTGATCAGACAAAAGAGATTTTAAAGATACAAATTCACTACTTTTACAAAAACAATTAAATTTTCAATCATTGTTATAAAATTTACAATGTTGTTGTTTCATAGCCTTAATTTATGGGACGAAAACAGTGAAAAAAAGCATGCAAATTTAAGAAACTATCATTGGTACTTTAATTGTTAGCAAAATCTTTTTCTTTCCTTTTTTCCGATGGAGCCTGTGATTGCAAATGTTGAAAAGATGTAAGTTATCTTATTTTTGACCAAGTCGCAGACGTGAACGAGGAAAACAAGCAGAGGAAGATAGCAATGAAGACATGTAAAAAGAAGTTGTAAACCTTTTTTTTCTGGTTATAGCTGTAAATCTTTTTACATTAATTAAATTAAGTTATACGCTTTCGTTTTTTTTTTTTTTTGACAAAAGGGTTTGCAATTTAAATAAATGTAAGGTTACAGTTATGACTCATCAAGGTCATACATTTTATAGAGAGTTATAAGGGAGAAGATTAACAATACATTTGGTCGAAACATATGAGAAAATGGAACACAAGTTTCAAAAGCATGAAACTATATTAGGAGGAAAAGATGAGGATTAGCCATAGTTACCACGGTCTCTACGACAGCGTTTTCCTTTGACCGTTGTCCATTTCATCTCTTGCAACTTTTGTGTAGGCTTGACAATCCGTCTTCGCTGATTTCTCATGAGAGATGAGTCCACTAGGTCCTCATCTTGTAGAGCCTCCATTAAGTCCGTTTCTGCTTCCTGAAATTTACAATCATCATTCCCAAACATGGCTTCATTATCCAAAAACCTACACACATATGGCTTCATTATCCAAAAACCTACACACACTCCAAAAACTTATGGGAACTTAGTTAAGGTGAGTGTGCTCAACGAAAATAAATTAGTTAGACAGGAAGATATAGCTTATGTAGCACAAAAGCGTGACTTGATAAAAGAAAGAGATAAAATGATCGTGTTTAAGGTGGAAAATGTAATCCTTTGATGAAAAAATTGGTGTTATAGAGAAAACTATAAGAAATTAAATTATGACAATTATATCAGTAGTTTAATCATGTCGGACTATCTCTACTAAGAAATCCCACCAAATTTCATGTCAAATATAGTGGATTTTCCCATAATTAATTTATGCATGCATGCCAAACAAAAGCAATCGAGATGAAAAAAAAGTCAGTATGTGTTTGGACATAGAGAATACCTCGCATGCAAAAAGCCAACCCACAAAATAGTCACAGATACAACTAATTGCATAACGACGCTTTTTCTCTCTCTCTAAATCTTCTCCCTTCTCTCTTGTTCTTCCCTTTCTTCGATAAGTTACGCTGGCCGATTGCTGGTGGGCTTCCATAGCCACAGCATCGGTTTGGTTTTTTAATTGCTTTTTCTTGGCTTTTTCTTTTGTCTAGCGGTGTAGTCCATAGCTTTTGATTTGTTCTTGGTTGAGGAGAGATTTGTGATGTGAGGGTTACCACTTTCAGATTTGGTGGGTTTTAGTTTGCTGGACAGGTGGAGACGACAGATCTGTTTGGATCAACGTTGCGGTTCGTCTGCAAACGTCTTCAGTCTTCGTTTCAGGTCTAGATCTTTTCGTCGATCTGCTTCTTGTGGGTTCTCCTATCTTCAATTCTGTTTTCCTCGGTTTTTTCGTGTTCTTGTTTATAGGTTTGTTACCGTCGGTTTTTTCTGCTTCGTTTATCAAATGCATCCGATTTTGAGTTTTAAAACATCATCCTTTATTTTAGAACCTCGGATAAAACTTCAATACTTCGGGTTCTTGAAAGGCAATTCGAATGTCTCGGTAAGCTTCTGGCTCAGTTCCACCCGCTTTTATCGATCTCACCCTGCCTACCTTATTCTCCGCAAGGTTTCGGTGTATCTCAATATTATTCTCGAATTAGGTTCTTGCCTTTGATTCCTTTGTATTTTTTCTTTGTAATCTTTTATCTTTGTTTTCAGTGTTTTTTTTTTTTTCTCGATTTGTTTCAATCGGTGTGTATCAATAATAATAATCAGATGACAAAAAAAAAAAAAAAAAACTAATTGCATAACAGGAAAAAGAAAAATATTATATTGTTTTTAAAGATAACTGAATACGATTTTATTGATGTAACTAATAGAACAAGTTTTTGAGTAATCATTAGTAACCAATTTTTTTTTTATTCATGTGTGTCACTGCGAGATAATATATATGCTTTATTATCGTAAAATCATGTGAATCTATAACAAGTAACAACAGGTCCCAAAACGCAAATATATCGGCTCTAAGTAATAACCCATTTTTGGATTTAGACCCCAAACAAAAAACAAAAACCCACTTTTGGTTTAAAAAATATATATTGAACCCAATTCTAGCTAAAAACTCTAAAGGCAGCTAGTAAAAAGTAAAAATATAGACAATTGGCTAAACAGCCTCTTTTGAAAACTTCATTTGTTCACATACGATATGCGTTCAGTCTTTTTCAGTTGATATAAACTTATTTGTGTTACACTTACCACTGTTAATTGAGTGCTAAAAAATGTGACATTATTCATCACGTTTTCTCGGTTAAAGTTATTGAATATTTTTTAAAAAATTCTGAAACTTCTAAATTTTTTGGAAATGTTCACAAATTTTCTAAACCTTTCATAAGTATTTCAAACTTTCACACGTTTTAACAACTTATTGGTAACTTAAAAATTGTTGTTTATAGTATATCTAGTTTTCAAACATTTTTTCAGCCATAATTAAGTACATGAACTGTTTGCAATAATACAAATATGTTTCCAATATTATAACAGGCTTTTTTGCAAGTTTAAAGAAAGTTAAACAAGTGTATTGAAGCTTTCACAAGTTTTTTTATAAAAAAAAACGGCATGCTTTTATAAAATTTCACTTGTTCTTTTATTGTTAAGGCTAATTTGGATGTTTTTTATATCTAAAGATCATAAAATTCTAAAATCTAAATCGGGACCAAATTATAAATAAAAAAAGTTTCACTCATAAATGGAGGAATGAACATTGTTAAGCCAAATATAGAATATTATTGGTTATAACTCTATTTTGGAGTGGAAAATAAAGTGGAGTTAGAAATAATTTTATTCTATAATGACGTTTGGAATAGAAAACGAAGTGGAATTAGAGATGGTCTAAAAAATAGTTTTCCGCTAGTCAGTTAGCTTTTTCTCGAAGATTGATACGTTTGGATCGCCATAGCCCATAGTTCGTCGATTGCATTTTCTTTATTTTGATAAGAAAAAAAAAAGAATTGTTTCTGTTAATAATCGTAATGAAATTACGTTAGTGGGTAAAGTGGTATTAGTCTTATAATAATATGTTGAAGGGTCATAATTGTCTCGTCCTTATAGTGTTGTCGCACGTCAAAGTGTCTCCTTAGTGACATCCACTTATCATCACAATTCATAAACGAATCTAACGACCCTATCAAATATCATTCAAACCATCAGATGAACACTTTTGGTTTTTGGGATTAAAACATCGGATGAATACTTAATACACATAAATCTTTCTATTATAAATATATATAAATCTGATAGGTGTCTCATTTAATCCTTTTTTTTAACATGGATCTCATACCGTAATTCAAACAAAAAAACCGAGTTTTCTTGCAACTTAAAACGTACACCGTAACTAAATAAGACTATAAGAGGTCAACAATGGAAGTTTGTAATTGATGAGATTCGATCCTTAGCTTATATCCACATGAAAAAATTCACCATTTAAACACCACGCCAGTAGATCACCACTCTTTGATTCCCATTTAATCATCATCGACATGCATATTTACACATATATAAACACCATTGAATTGCATGTACACCAGAACAGTTGTTGAGGTATACACAGTCATTAAATGTGATTCATTTCTGCAGAATTGTGTCTACGTTCTTCAGACAATATGCTTTTAGTTCGGAACGTTTTTTTTTTGTTTTTTTTTGGTATTGTAATCAAACGTGTACTATACTACTATTATGTGACTTATCACAAGTATTGTCGCAAATAAGTGGCAGCGTTTAATGTATACTGTGTATTGGATAATTAATTAGCGAGAGAATGAGAGACGACTTTATCAAAAAAGAATAAGAAACGAGTTTATAACTTGGTCATATTAAGACTCCAAAACGAGGGAAATTACTCATTTAATTCATGACCTATGGATGTTCCTTCAATTTATTTTCCAACTATAGTTTGTTCAAAATAATTTTTTAAGTTATAGTTGATTTTGCAAAATCGGTATTAAAAATATCAAACGCTAATTTATAAATGGAAACATGTCCATTAAATCGGTTGTAAGTTCTTCAATACAACCCCGAATGAGTTGAAACCACTCCCATTAGAAAGATAACTCAATTTCCTATAACTTTGATGCGGAGCTCCAAAGCTAAATACAAAGAGAAGACTTTCATCCAAGTCGATACACTTATTATTGATGCAAAATCGACTCGGATGGAAGTCTTCCCTTTGGATTTAGCTTTTGAGTTCTTCATCAATTTTATAGGAAATTGAGTTAGATTTCCAATTGGAGTGGTTTCAACTCATTCGGGCTTGTATTAAAGAAGTTACAGCCGATTTAGTAGATATATATATCCATTTAAAAATTAACGTTTGATTTTTTTAATCTTGATTTTGCAAAGTCAACTATAATTTGGGAAATTATTTTGAGCAAGCGATAGTTAGAGAATAAATTGAGCGAGCGTCCATAGATCAGGAATTAAATGAGCAATTTCCCTCCAAAAGGATGCAGATCATCTCAAATATCTCTAAAAGTAATTACATTTTTTATCTAGAAATTTAGGTTAAAAGCTAATCTCTGTGTATTATAATTCAAAAGAGGAGTGAGAAAAGGAGAGAGATAGATCGGAGACAAGAAGATTCGCTCGTGGGCGAGCAAAGATGATAAAGAAATGAAATAAAGTGAGGAAAAAAGGAGACAAAGCATTTAAATATCCCAACTAAGATTGGTCTCCCTCTTCTTCTTCGTCTGCTCGTCATCGTTAATTCGTTACTGTCTTGCTGGGTCCTTACCCGACCCGTTACTGTCTTGCTGGGTCCTTACCCGACCCGTTTCTTTACCCTTTACCCGCTGAAATAGAGAGACTTAGATAAAAGTATAAACTTTATATAAAAGGATTTTTTTTTTTGTTCAATATATAAAAGGATTTATTGTCTTCTTTTTCAACTTAAAAAGGGATTTGTTTTCTTCTTTCTAAACCAAACAAGGGTTTATCTTCTGTAAAGACTCTTGTAAGCACTAGTTCCGGAATTTGGGCAAATTAATAGTGAACCTTTAGTCTTTACCATCAATAATATGCCGTTCTTTTTATAATAAAATGGTGTTTAGTGATCTTCAATAAAAGATAATTATTTTCACGAGTGATCATACAATTTTTTTTCACGAGTGATCTTTCATAGTATTATTTGATCCTACCCTCCATGATTAACTTATTATTTTGAATGTTGTGCAATTTTGAATTATATTTGCTGAGGGGAAAATTTAGGTTATTAGTTAAATGCTAGTTTCGCATAGGTAACTACGAAACATCATTTGAGAATGATATAAAAACATTAAAATACTCCTATCATAGTATAAATCATGAAGCTAAGTTATATATCCTATCATAAGCCCTATATAGCTAAGAAACTATTTTTTGGTGCTGGATTTGTTATGTTTCCACACCGTTCATATTGAATACTATTATCTCTTGCGATTTGCTGATAAATAGCATTATATTTGAAAAGAATAATTCCCAATTTCAAACATACAATAATACGACGAATGTTTGATCCAGTTGGTAAGGCTTCACAGAGGAATTAACAATTTCTTGTAGTTTAATTATTCAAACGTATGTATTTTTGTATATGATTAAATATATGTATTTACACGAACTGTATTTAGATTTGGAAGTTGCAGTATAGTTTAATGAAGGGATCTTCTCGACAAATGGCATTATGAATACGGTTGAGCATACGTGAGCATACGTGTGCCACTTGTACGGCCAGTTTCATCACAAATCTTCAATTTTCTTAAGTAAAAAAAAATGGACACTCCTCTCTCATTTTTTTTTTCTTTCGTTGAATACTCCGCTCTATTAAGTATTAATTAGGTTTTTAACTTTTTATTTTATACAAAAAATAGGATTTTGTTTTAGGAGCACTAGAAATGTTTTAACACGGATGGAATATGATTTTATTTATTTATTATTGATAATATTGGTAGCTACTACTACATATAGTTAGTATTGTATCTGTTTAATAATAGTATTACTTCTGTATGAAAGTTTCCTACAAGTTTAGATCATGGTATCTGCGGTATTCTTTTTAAATAGGCTTGTATTAAATAGAGAAAGAAAACAACTTAGTGTTACGTGAAAATAGAAATACTTTAACTCGATGTATAAGGTTTTTAATATTTCCAATAGAAATAGTTTTTTGTGCATAGAAATAAAAAGATAGTTATAATAAAACGGAAAATATAATGGTTATTACATATAGTTATAATCTAAAACGGTTTTGTGATAAGAAATTCCATGAGCATTTTTTTGTCGTGATTATATTTATACATACGTGGAAGGGAAAAAATACATATCTGGTTTGTTTTCACGTGGATATGCACATGTTTCGACCACATTTTATCAAATAAGTCTCTCTGTGTATATATTGTCGGTCTTTCAAAAAAAAAAAAAAAAAAAAAGAAAGAGAAAAAATGAAAGCATACGAGCAACCATAATTTGTTCGATGATTCTATTCTATAAGTATACAGATAGTATATTTGAGTTCTTGAATTAACTAACGCTAAAGTAATACACATGTATTAATTGATTATTGAGAATAAGAAAATACAACAAAAATAATTGAGGACAAATACAGATAATAATATTGGTGTAAGCGTGTACATAAATATTGAGCGTGTGGGTGTGCCTACGAAATAGGAGGTACTGTGGGTCTCACGGTTCGCGAGTGCGCGTGGGGCTCGTCCCCACAAAATTAATTATTTAGCATAAACAATTAATAATATTTACAAAGAAGTAAATAAAAATATGTTAAAACGAAAATTTAATTATAGTAATACTATAAGATTGTTATTCTCCTGGAGAACTACTGTACAAGTAATAATTAGTCGCAATGCCATGCTGCCCAATAAATATGAAAGGAAAGGACAAATTAAAACCATTATAATGTCTAAGATAGTGAGTGCATATTGAGGGAATACAGGATTTGAACAATTGTGCTTTTCCTATTTAATTTTTTACTTTTTTATTTTTTCAGATTAAAAATGAATTTAGATAAAAAAAAAATTAAGAAGAATAATGATGGCTGCGTTAATGAGTAGTGGCGTGAAGGTTGTCATGTCAGCTAGAACAGGCAGAAAAAAAAAAAAAGAATGTGGGAGACAGCCTTTGCCCTTTACACATTTTTAAGCTCTCTTCTTTATTTTCTAAAAAAAACACAATAGTACACAGTTAAAATTGCGGGCCCTTTGTTTAATCAATCGATTTAACTTTAACAGCTTCATTCATATATAGTTAGAAACGTAAAACCAATCAGAATTGTTTGTTTGTTTATCCTAACCAGTGTTCTAAAAAGCGGTCATACAGTGCCTAGGTGGTAAACGTCCATAGACCGTGGTGATTACCTCTTAGGCGTTAGCATTAAGCGTTATTGTTATTAAACAGTTCTAGGCGGTTCTAGATGGCTCTAGGCAGTCCTAAGCAGCTCTAGACGGTCCTATGCGGCTCTAGACGGTCTTAAGCGGTTGTAGGCGGTTCATCAAAATTGTTAATCGATTAATTTTTTTTTTCGGTGCAGTTTTTGAATTTTGAACTACATTTAATTAGATCTATAAGTTTTAATTTCATAAATACATGTTATAAAATTTTATATGTTGTTTTTATGAATATTTTGAATGTTTTTCTCTAATTTTTATTTATGATTTAATATTTTTGATTTTTCAAATGGATAGAATTAGCCATAGTATTTTATATGTTGCACTCTATAAAAATATATATAATATATTGAATTATTTTGTAAACGCCTAAACCGCCTAAGAATCGTATACGCTCCGACTAGACGTTCTAGGCGCTAGGCGTTGTATCATCGTCCGCTTAGCGTTTAGCGATTTCTTGAACACTGGTTTCATCTAATAGTTAAACTATTAATAATTGTTTCAATTTTTGTGTATTAAAGATGCCTACTCCAGTACTTTCAACAAGTTTTTGATTTAAATACAGGATCCACAATTTGATTGTCTCGGTTATCTACTGTTTTGACTTAATTTGATTCCGGTTCATTATCTTGTTTAAAATGTATCTTTACTATTATTTTTAAAAACTTTATATGTTTTCATATGATTTTTCTCCGGTTTAATTGTGGCTATAATTTTTGTAATGCAAGAAAAATAAAAATAGAAAACCCCGGATCATAATCTAGATATATAGGAATACACGAAAACTAAATGAAATAAATTAGTTAACTTTCATTAGTTTTTTTTTTTGGTAAAAAAGTTAACTTTCGTTAGTTGCTTCTTCTTCTTCTTTGATAAAGTTCATTATTTGCTTCTTAGTTGTTCATCTATTGTGGATTATGTTTCATTATGTAATTTTGAAATATAACTGAACCATCATAATCTTCTAGATGAAAAAGCAAATGGCTGACTTTGACCTGAGACCCAGATCAGTTAGTTCTGAAAATTTGAAATTTAAAAGAACATTACATTCGAACAAAAAAAAAAAAAAAACATTACATTCTTTTTAATTCTATATTCCAGTTTACAAAAAAAAGAGACTGGTTGCAAGATAATGTGAGAAAAAAAAAATTTAATAAAAAAATACCTTTTCAACACGCTATTGAGGAATCGGTCTTCTCGGTACGACGAGTACAAATATTTTGACGGAGTCAATTGATGTCAGTAAATTTATCGTATAATTTATATGGTTTTGAGTTATTTTCTTAACCTCAAAAAAGAAAGTTATAAAATTAAATATAATTATCTTAAGCAAGCAGCACTCCTCTCATTCATCCAAAATTATATACTCTTTCACTGGACGTTAAGATGTAAACACATACTGATTTTCTTATTGCAATGAAAATCTAATTGACCCTTTCAAGCCAACAAAACGAAAATATTATCCATTTGACTATGTCTAGAGACTAGAGTCGACATCTGGAAATGAATAAGACAAATTAAGCTGGTAAAACTTTTGAGTTCGTGACTTAAGTATTTTAAAATTTTCTTACTAATCCACGAGACAATTTTTCACGAGAATTCTTTGGGACCAAAATTATACTTTTATATTTATAGAATGAAAGATTGAGTGTGTTCTTCGATTTTTTTTCGAAGGAAATCGAGACTTAATAAATCAAATAATTGATATGCAAAGCTTCCTCGCACTGAAAAAATCATTAGTTAAAAAATTTGAAACACCTGAAAAAAATATATCTTAGTTTGAGCTAGTTATTATGAGAATATTGAAACAAGCAAAGGTGAAATTTTACGAAGTTTTTTTTTATTGTTAAAATTTCACGAGGTTTATGAAATAAAATATGGTATCTTTTGTAATCGTGGCATTTTTTTCTAAACAACAAACAAACATCTGTCATCATACCAAATAAGGCTTTAGACAAAAGTTACAGAGCGAAAATTTAATTAAAAAGAAACAGCAATTATTATTCGTACTTTTCAAACTAAATCATGGTCTCTCATAGGACTTATGGCGTATCTGTGTAAATGGTAAAAGTAAAACGACGTCTACATCTGCGATTTCGAATATGTAAAGGCCCACTAGATGCGAGTCATGGGTCGTAAATTGTACAGTAAGAGGCCCATTTTCTAACAGACTGAAAGATTGTAGGCCATTATGGGTCGAACGTGAACCTTTTCAATTGCTTAATTTGGAAC
>PKMM01041060.1:292362-568339 GCA_002933915.1 Eutrema heterophyllum
ATTTTGAATGTTTTTCTCTAATTTTTATTTATGATTTAATATTTTTGATTTTTCAAATGGATAGAATTAGCCATAGTATTTTATATGTTGCACTCTATAAAAATATATATAATATATTGATTTATTTTGTAAACGCCTAAACCGCCTAAAAATCGTCTAGGCTCCGACTAGACGTTCTAGGCGCTAGGCGTTGTATCACCGCCCGCTTAGCGCCTAGCGCCTAGTGCTTTCTTGAACACTGATCATAACCGCTAACAAGGAACGCCGGTGGCCAATGGGCAGCGCCGTGCTTAGAGTATTAGGGGCTTAAGGTAAAAATAAATAAATATTACATTTAATATAATTATTTTAGTAAAATATAGGCTGTAAGTTTGTAACTCAAATTTAAACATTGTTTTATTAAATATTAGAGATTATTAATGCTATTTTCTTAAATTATGAAATAAACATTCAAACTAAAAAAATTAACACTAAAAATACATATTTTACCAATATACCAAATAAAATTACAAAAAAATTAGGGATCCCAAAATTTAGTTAATATCAATGGAGGCCTAAGGCAAATGCCTTATTTTTTCTTCATTGGACATGGCCTTGCCAATGGGTAATTCAATTTGATGTATAATGAAAAATTCGAATGTTTTAGTCTAAATGTTTTTAAAACCGGACCGACGGTCCGACCAGGTTAAACCGCGAACAGAGGATATATTCGGGTTGGGTTGATAATAAAACCCATAAAATAATTAAACTGGTAAAAAACCTGGATTGAACCGTTAAAAAAACGGAAACCGGCGAACCACATTAAACCGGGTTCAATTATAAAAACTTAAAACATGTTTCTTTGGTTTTTAGTTTTTACCCTTTAAACCAATGTTTGATTTTTTAAAATTATTTTATTTTTTAAAAACAATATAATAGGATTTCTAAAGAGTCCTAATTGTTCAAGGTGGTGAAGATTTGGACAAAAAAGATCCCATGTGCTACTCTATTTTATTTTGGTGTTGTTTTAGATGTAAACTATTGATGTATTTTTTTTAGTCAAGTCTACTCTATTTTATTTTGGTGTTGTTTTATATTTAAACTATTGAAATTTTTTCAAATAATATAATTATTGATTTTTTCAATTAATAGTAAATTATTTAGAGGTTATATATGTCGAGTATAATAACATATACAATTATTTTAAAAATATTATCAAATCCAGTTGAACCATATTAACCCATGAGCCAAGAGTTTGTCCGGTTCCGTCACCGATCCAGTTTTAAAAACATTACTATTAGACACGAGGACGCATAGAATTAACCAACAGTTTTATCAAAACTGCTGATAAATGTTAACTAATCAAATTATACAACAGAAATCGAATTTTAAGTAAGGCTGATCGATATCTCTTTGTAGAAGCAACATTGTTAAAAGCAATCCGGGAAGTTTTACGCGTGAATAACTTCAAAGAAAGTAAAAACTCAAAATATTCCCTTTGTTTTATAATATAAGGTGTTTTATAGATTTTTTTTATTAAAATATAAAATGTTCTCACATTTATATGCAATTTTTATATTTATTAGATATTGTGTGACCAATTATATTTCTGCAATTTTTTAGAATTAGTTAAATTGTTTTTAATTTATATACTAAATGATAATTTTTGAAAAAGTAATTTTCTTCATCTCATTGTTTTTAACTAAAACATCTTATATTATCATACAGAGCGAATAATAACCAAAAATCTTGGGGATTTTCAATATAAAATCCCAAAACACGATCGTTTAATTAATTGATTAAATAAATAAGTTTTTTAACTAACTTTTAGCTATTTGACGCGGCATCCTGGGATTATGATATGATCATACTTCATATAACAATAGCGAGACAATAATATAAATTTCGATTTCCCAATTCGATATCATAGTGAAGGCCTTCAAAAATCCCAGTATATACCAAATTAACAAATTTTGTTTATGATCGGAACCAACAACAAAAAAATCATAATGTACCTAAATCCGTACCTAGATCCATTTTTTTCTCTTTCAATATTTAACACTGTTATAAGTTTATAACAATATACATTTAATAGAGATACCATATTAAAACTCTCAAGTGTGGTGGTTCCCACAGCCAAGGAGGGGAATGAGATAGCTATCTACCTATATTTATATCTCCACAACTTCACTCCTTTTCCTCAATCAAACACACTCATTCCTTCTCCATCTTCGTCGATTCAAAGGTCAGTTCCAATGGCGGATAACACCGATAACCGGAGAACGTTATGGGGAGTTCCGGAGAAGCTTCAGCTTCACATAGCGATGCTTACGTTGCAATTCGGTTACGCGGGTTTCCACGTGGTTTCGAGAGCTGCTCTTAACATGGGAATCAGCAAACTTGTCTTCCCTGTTTATCGTAACATCATCGCTTTGCTTCTTCTCCTTCCCTTCGCTTACTTCCTCGAAAAGTAACCTTTTAAATAAAACCCTTTAATTTTCTTTCTATTTATTGTGATTAATCAACTAATTATTTTGTTATTTAATTAACAATACTTGTGTGTAATTAGGAAGGAGAGACCAGCGATTACTCTCAACTTTCTCATCCAGTTCTTCTTTTTGGCACTCATCGGGTATATACATATGTTTATTTATATTCCTCACTTTGTATATTTTTTTTTTAGTTATAAAATTGGATTCTTAATGAATTTGTTATTACACGACAGTATAACGGCGAACCAAGGGTTTTACTTGTTGGGACTGGACAACACTTCACCAACATTTGCTTCTTCCATGCAAAACTCTGTTCCCGCCATTACCTTTCTCATGGCTGCTCTTCTCAGGCATCGATCCATCTCTCTTCTTGTTCTCATCTTTTAATTTTCCAAACTTATGGACAGCTAGGGGATATAATAAACGAACCACTCTAATAATGCTCGTTTGACTTTTCAACGTAGAAGAAAGGAACCTACCATAAGTGGATAATAATACACGTAGACAACATTAAATGCCATTTCCAATTAAATTACAAAATTATACGGTACTAATAATAATGTGATCGATCTATTAATAGTAACACACTGTTTACGTTATGTATGTAAAAAAACAATCCCAGGATTGAGAAAGTCAGAATAAACAGAAGAGACGGTATCTCCAAAGTCTTAGGAACAGCTCTTTGCGTCGCCGGAGCTTCCGTCATCACTCTCTACAAGGGTCCCACCATCTACACTCCGACTAGCCACCTCCACACTCAGCTTCTCACCACCAACTCCGCCGTATTAGCGCCCTTAGGAGACGCCGCGCCGAAAAACTGGACCCTTGGTTGCATCTACCTGATTGGCCACTGTCTCTCATGGTCTGGTTGGCTCGTATTTCAAGCTCCGGTTCTCAAATCTTATCCGGCGAGGCTCTCGGTTACGTCTTACACTTGTTTCTTCGGAATCATTCAGTTCTTGATCATCGCTGCTTTCTGTGAAAGAGATTCTCAGGCTTGGGTTTTCCACTCCGGTTGGGAGCTTTTCACCATCCTCTACGCCGTTAGTTTTTTTTCTTTTCTTACGTTTTCATCTTTTGCAATTAATCTCTTAAATATTGCCATTTACGCCCTATTGTTTTAAATTGGCAAATTTAGTCCTTACGTTAGGTTAATTTCAGGGAATAGTGGCGTCTGGAATCGCATTTGCGGTTCAAATTTGGTGTATTGACAGAGGGGGCCCAGTCTTCGTTGCTGTTTACCAACCTGTTCAGACTTTGGTTGTTGCGATTATGGCTTCGATTGCTTTAGGCGAAGAGTTTTACTTGGGCGGGTATGTAAAATTAATAAACCATACATAAGGGTGGTTTATATGAATTTTTAAAATTTTATTCGAAGGAGCGAAACGAGAATTTTAACTGTTTTGTGGCACGTGGCGGTTCTCGAATGGCAGGATTATTGGAGCTGTGCTGATCATAGCTGGACTTTACTTTGTGTTGTACGGTAAGAGCGAGGAGAGGAAATTTGCAGCTCTTGAAAAGGCAGCGATCCAGTCCTCCGCGGAGCATGGTATCGAACGTGCACCCGTTTCTCGTGGCTCCATCAAATCGTCCATCACAGCTCCACTGCTCCATCAGTCAACGGACAATGTTTGACCACTCGAGTCTTTCTCGAGCTAATAATTACAAATGCCATTGCCCAATTAAAAGGGAAACACTGGTGTGCCGTTGTGTTTTATGACTTTTGTGTCTGTTTTTTTTCTTTTTTTCTTTCTTGTTTTTTAGTTTTTTTCTTAATATTAATTACCTAAGAAAGGTTTTTGAGGAGAGAAAAAAAAAAAAGTGGATGAGACATCATTGTTCATGAGGATGGTGGTGAAGATGAGGATGATGACGCAGACTATGTGGGAGCTTGGATCGGGACTTCTCTATATATAATATATTTGGCTGATATATCAGTGCCATTTTCATTGTGGGTTTTCTTTTCCTTTTGGATCATCAATAGAATGTTATAATTTGCGTTTATGGTCTCTATTAATGATTACTGTCAGGATATTCAATTTGGATCGATCGGTTCATCTGAATTGAAGTAAAGAAAGTGATCTGTTAAAATTGATCAAGAAATGACGTGCTACAAAAATAAGTTTGTTAAAATTGATTTAATATCCAAAATCTTGAAATTGAATTTTAACCCAATGGACAAAAAAAGTCAAAGCTGAATTAAAAACAACATTTAAAATAGAGAGATATCCTAAAAGATCACAAAAAATATTTTTTTTCCAAATCTAGTCTATCCAATTTAAAATTTCAAAAATAATACAAATAATTATATTCACCCAAAATAAATTTAAAATAAAATTAAAACATTACGTTTGGATTCACTATTTTCTATTTAAGATTTACCTTTTCCCATTAAAAAAATTATGTCATTTTAATATTAAATTTGTGTTATTATTGCCAATTTTAACTAATTGCGCTAAATTTAGAACAATTTTTTTTAAGTGTGCTATTTTGGACAACTGCCCTTTAAAATATATATGACAGAAAAATGGAGAAAAATGGAACTCGAGTCAAAATCATATCCATGAGGCATGTACCAAACTGATTTCAGTTGCTCTGTATCCCAAAATTAATCAAAATTCACCAATCCGGTCCAATTCTTTTTATCGGTGTTCCTAGGCCGCCTTACACGTCAGAGAATATCATATCTTATTCTCTTTATATACATCATCTTCATGACTTCATTAAGAAAATTACTTTCTATGTATACTTCTATGACCAGAGACTCAGAGTGCATAAGTTATAGTTTGGCATTGAAAACCAAAATTTTATATGTTAGTGGATTATGTGGATTCAGGATTTGTGTTTACCTCAACTTTTAAATGGAGACCATAGATATGGGCCGAAAATATAGTTTTAGGCCGGCACAAACAGGCCAGCTTATGTAGTGTGATTGACCTTGCCATGCAGTCTATTAAAGTCATGCGAGAACAAACAAAACAGAAAAAGATACAACACAATAAACAAGCAATAGTCAAGCCCACAGAAAACAGACATATGCAGTTTAACATTGACCGTTACACACCAAACGTAATAATCCCGTTTTTATTACACAGATACATTGCACTTCTAATTTTCCCCAAGACACATTTTTGCATTCGAGACACAGAACTGTCTTTTTTATGTAGTAAGAATCTGCTTTTACACTACAGACAAACCACATGTATATGTACATATACAGTAATTACATGGAGCTGATGTATATTTATTATTTACACATATTCCTAGATCACAGTGACGATTCTGTGTATGTATGTTGTATATGATAAGGTCTTAATAATTAAGAAGAGTTCAGTGAAACCTTAAAGTGGGGAATGAAAGGAATCCCAATTAGAATAGCCACCGGAAATACAAGTATCAAACCGAGAAATATCATCATCTCCTTCATGAACCCATGGAAACCCTAACGACATTGTAGCTTCTTCCCATATTGAAGAATCATCCGTTACCGGCAAATCCACGTTCATATCATCCCATGATATCTTCTCCTCTGTTCCCCACGATGACATCATCTCGTTGGATGAACACGGCGATTCCTCATTGACCGAGTCGCCGCTTTTTCCACCGGTGTTGCTGCTTGGGGTGGTCCCGGAGGACGCTGTATCAGGGTAACTTCTTAAGGACTCGGGGAGGTTGAGGTGAGCCTCGGGCCCATAGAGCTTATGAGCTGCGGAGTCATAAGCCAAGGCAGCCTCGCGGGAGGTGTCAAAAGTACCAAGCCAAAGACGAGCTCCTCGGTTAGGCTCACGGATCTCAGCGACCCATTTGCCCCAAGTGCGTTGTCTAACGCCTTTGTAAGTGCAAGACGCGTTCTCGGGTCCACCTTTTCCTCTCATACAGCCTTTCCTCGAACTAGCCTGGACCGTACGTTGTTTCTTATTCGCACCAACCATCATTACCTTTGGCTCTATGGATGACATATGCTAATGTTGACAGCTCGAATGAGTTGTTATGTGACGATTTTTGGTGAGTGATAAGGCAAAGACATGAGGAAATGTGCAAGTGTGTATATATAGTGGAAGAGAGTGATGAAACGTGGCAATGAGAAGACATAGCTGGCGCAGACATGACGGAGGGTCGTGTCGAGAAGAGGAAGCTGGTGTTGTGTTTGTTATCCTAACACTTGTCTCGAGAGGCCCTTCTCTTTTTGGCAACAAATATCGTAAAACCAGGAGAGAGTGTGAGACGAATTAGAGATTTTCTAATAAGAAAAGAAAGAGAGAGATATGGATAAGGTCGTCCGTGATTGGGGAAATATAAAAGATAAATATCACTACGAATTAATGGACCGGTGTGAATGCTTCTTCTTGTTTTTGTCTAATCGGTGTGAATGCTTTCCACTCCAATATCAAATTATGGATTTTACGTAATATAAAACAGCTACGAACAAATATATAGTGGACAAATATGAGGTTATTTGATTTCAAATAGCGAAATTAGCAAAACAATAAAAAGGCCAACAAAAAAAATTACTTCAAATAACTTTTTTTTGTTTTGTTTTCATTTGAAAACTAACTGCCTAACCATATTACTTTTTACTGATAAAAAATAAATTGATTTTTTGTATTAAAAATACTACACGTTATTTATTTTGAAACAAACATAATATGATAAAAACATACTCTAATATCAAACGTAAGGAAGAATTTTGTTTTGCAGATAAAACATTTAGTTAAGCACTTAAGCTATACGCTTACAGTTATTAAGATAAATCTTATAATCTTTCCTTTTTGGTGCAGCAGATAAATCATATAATCTAATTCGTAAATACTATGAAATCATATAAGCTTTTGGTAGATGGAGTCACCAATTTTTTGTTCTATGTTATCCGCTCTCTAGGCTTTTTAAGTGTCACGTGGAGCAATACAGCAATATGTACACGCAGACTAAACGTGCGTGTCCCGAAGTTGGTTTCGCGAGAGAAGACAAAACAAATTTCACTGAATCTTTTCTTCTCTTTTTCAGAAATACATTTGTGGCCGAGACACGTGAAAAGGCGGCCTCTTCTCATATTCTTTTGACCGATAACTACAAAGCTCCGGTTCCAATTTATCTAACTTTACTCCTTCTCAAATTAAAATATTTATAAAATTTAAGTAGTTCAATTTCAAATAGATTATTGTGGAAATTACTAAACATAATCCACAAAATCAATGTAATTGCAAAACTAATATCTGTAAACACCTTTATTTTTGGCGACAAATAACATTTTAGACACCCTTGTGAACAAAAAAAAACGAATTAAGTAGATTTCAATTTAGTCTTTTGATAATACATGAAAATAATAAGATTACTTAGCATGGATGCTCTTGTTCAATTGGGATTTTGTTAATGGTGGATTTGACTCCGATATCTGGTGAAAAATAACACAAAAAACCTCTACAACACAATAAAATGTTGAAGACAGCGAAAAGAATTGGAGTACACTTGTCCCTATTTGACAGTAAGTGTAAATACATAATGGACCTCTCTTTGGATTACACTGAAGAAGCAAGAAGTTGTAGACATAAGCATTTCACTGACGTCAAGTCTAAAGTTTCAAAACAAATAACATACAAACACCAAAGAACAAATGCACTATATATTGCCAGCGACTTCTTACTCCAAGACTTTTGAGTCTTTTGAAATGCTTTTTGCATACACCATTTAGAACGTACGATTAGATACGCCTCTCACATGGCCACGTCCACCATATCCATAGCCACCACCGCGCCCGCCATAGCCACGGCCACGTGAATAACCATTTCGGCCATAACCTCGGCCTCCTCTGGATCTTGGTTTTTTTGTTTTTTCGTTTTCTGGTTAGTTAATATCTGTTGGTTACGTTAAATGTTTGCAATTTTTTTTTCTTTTTTTTTTGTTATTGAAAATTTCCTTTTAAATGTTTGCACTTTGGAACATTTGCTTTAACACAAAAAAACTTTCAGAAAAAAAAAAATTCATTGCAAAAAACTTTCAGAAAAAAAAACTAGAGTCGATTTTACACTGGTACTTGCAAGAAAAGCATATCCTGATTCATATCGCTTTAGGTATAACTTTCATGAGATTTGAGGTGACTCAAGCAAGATCCCACCTTTTGGTATATATGATGGGAGCTACCATAAGACCATTTGACATATAAAACGATGGACCCATACATCAGTCAGGTGTACTCAACTCTCTAGCAAAATAACACCGATCATGAGCATGGCCGACTAGCAACTGAGGCAGGCAATGTTCCATCAAAAGCCTCAGCAATTTAATTCGATAGAAGAAGCGTAATGAGAGTCATGGAAATAAACACACCACTAGACTGACTCTGCTAAACCCTAAACACTCCACAGTGAACCATTCTTATGATCAGAAAACACTCTTATGGCATAGACATAAAGCGGATATCCATACCAGAACCATACGGTCAAATAACACAGCAAGCAACTGACTCCAATCCAGCGCCTAACGTTGATCAAATGGATCGACAAAAAAACACCGATTAGGCCCAAGCAGCTGATTCAGACCCATTGGTAAGTTTCCAGTTTATTCTACACGAGAGGTTCTACAACGCTCACTAAGTCACTACACCAGAGGTAATATAACCAATGGCAATAGTTTCATATATCCAAAGAAACTGATTCTGACAATCAAGCTTATAGGCAAAGCAACCAACACTAATTGTTCTCTGTATGAGCATATTCCCCGATTCAGTGCTTACCAAAACTCAGTCTTTCCAGTATTGTGGAGATGCAAGTTTTGACAGACTAATCTAGGCTTCCACTACTAACTCAAGAAGCACGACATTTAGTTTAGCAGTAATCCTATATCAAAATCCCAAACATCTAATACCACCACCATAATTTACAGCCATTAATTACAATTTAGGAAGATTTTCATAGATTTGGTATATTCAATCACTGACAAGGCGAGAATATAGCAAACACAGAAGAGATTCTATGTACCAGTAGGCAGTAGTAGATAGGACTAAGACGACGAAGGGAAGACATCTTTCACGGCAGAAGCTGCAGTCAGGTAATTGAGTGTATTCCTCAACGTCTCTCTTTCCCTCTTTAACCTCGCCGCCGTATCCTCCAGCTCCAGCAACGCTTGCTGCTCTCTCGGCGCTCCTTCGAAAGTGCTTCCCACGAAGAACGAAAACGGCGTCGGAAACTGGTTTCTCCTCAGATCCTGAACTTCTTTCTCAGGCTTCCCGTTCAATCTGTTCGACAATCGAATCACTTCCTTCATCAGAACCTCTACCTCGTTAGCCAACGCGTCCAGATTCTCCTCTCCCGACGGACGATCCTCCAGGCACGTCACCTCCGCGACGAGGTAGGGTTTCGTGCGGACGAGATTCGTGACGCGAAACCGCTCCTGTCCTTTGCAGATTAGGAAGAATCGGTCATCGACGAGGCGCTCGTGCTTAACGACTTCGCCGACGCATCCGACCTCGGCGGCGGATCCGGAGACGGCATCGGAGTAAACGACGCCGAATCGGAGATCGGATTGGAGGAGCGTGTGCATCATGATCCGGTAACGGAACTCGAAGATCTGGAGCGGGAGAATCGCGCCGGGGAAGAGGACGAGCGGGAGCGGGAACAGAGGAAGCTCGACGACGTCATCGGATTTGGGAGGGTTCGCGTTGTGGTGCTTCTCGGAGAAGAAAGATGATGAGCATCGGAAGGATCTGAGTTTACACCGCCGGAGATTACTACTCCGTAAGGCAACGGTCGGTGATAGAGAAGAGTGAAACGGAGGCTTGGATTTGAAGGAAGGAGAAGGAGATAACGAAGTCGAAGAAGGTGAAGAGACTGTGTGTGGAAGCGCCATTACAGGGGATGGCGAAATTATCGATGAACAAACAAAACAAACTTTAAAAATTCCTTATTTGAATTTAGATGTAAATTTTTTTTTTCTGGGTTTAAAAGAAAAAAAATTAAAGATATATATATAATAATAATTTTGGCATGTCGCTAGTAGAGAGATATTCGAGTGATTGCGTTTTCTGGTGGATAATAAACGAGAGGAGAGGAAGAAGCTATGGATGTGGTTTTGAATATCCCACGAGTTGAGAGACTTTATATTATCCATCTACATTAACTATTTAAACGCCACGTGTTCTTTATATAATTATAAATTAATGTTGAAACTTTATATTACTATTAGGAAACTAAGCTTGATTGTTAGAGAGTCCTCGAATTGATCTCGATTGTTCGGTGGAAGTCCAGTAGCCTAACGGTTAATGGTTTAATGCTTCTATACTTTAGGATATTTCGGAGATTACGAGATTTAAAAGGAAAATTACCATTTGTGTATATTTTTTTATTGTTAAGTAGATGGATTTACTATTATCACATGTGTAAAGAACTTGTTAGTCAAGTTATGACTTTGTATAAATAAATCTATTGGCCAAATCAATAAAGATGAGAGTCTAGTAATAATTTTTCATAAACACTTTTATGTTCTTGCTCTCACCAATTTAACATGGTATCAGAGCTAAGTTTGTTGACCCAAGTAGGGTGGCCCAAGAAGGGTTTATTACCGGTTCTAAAATGGGATTCGGTTCGAGATAGGTCGATAAGAGCCATCATCTCGAGGGGGCGTGTTAGGATTCCACATCGGAAATATAAAACGACCAACACTAGTAAATAAGGGATATAAGTCAATCCACTAATTACCAATTGGTTTTGAGTTAGAAGCTCATAAGCCCACATTTAACAAGGTATGTGATTCGATTATCAAAAAGTGCACTTTCTTGTAGATTATGGATGCAAGGCCTACCGGAAGTTTCAGTGCGGTGCAGGTGAAGCCGTCCGGTCTCGTGAGTCAAGTGTAAATGTGTTCATCATGATGTGGTACATGTACCGTCTCTCGTATATCAATGTGTTGCGGGGAGAGCTATCAATGTAAAATCGTCTGTGGAATCTTGCAGGTAGATCATCATTTGTAATAAGATATAATCATCTAATAATGATGTAATAGAAAATGTAAAAAACAAAAAAAAATCTCGATTGTTCGATCAAGTGGATCGGATCTCTCACGAGAGATTACGTTACGGCTTCACCCACCAAACCGGCGAGAGTATTCTCCGATCCATCTATACGATGAACAATGAGTTGGTTTCATACTTGAACCAATCCCAAACCGACTCAACGGTACATTCATAAACCCCAGCTAATTGCGATCTTGTCCCATATTAACTAACTAACTAACTGAGACTTGTGCCTTGCACGTGACGTGAGTGATCTCACACTCTTGTTCAAACCCTCTTGACGTACCCAAAGGTTTCTAACACTAGAAGCTTTTCCCCAGCTCAGCAAGACATGACTAAAAATCAGGTAGTATTCATGACGTGTTGGATCAACACATATACTTTTATCTTCTTGGTATCTCTTTGTATGAATTGTGCGCTCAAAGACGACTGATAATTATGGATTGCAAAGAGTGGCAATACAAGTCTCGGAACTTGATATAATGACAGAGACAATGGATTAGTGTTTTCTTTCTACTCACTCTCTTATTCATACCTCACATAGAAATTAATCAACATCATGGAATTCATGAGATTTTTTGTTGTTGTAAGACTGAAGAAAGACATCCCCTGAAAAACAGACTAACAGAGCAAAGGAAAGCAGGATATGGAATGGGCTGAACCAACTGTTAGACCTGAAGCCATTATCTCAAGTACGAATCCCAATCTCACAAGCCCAGCTGTAAACACCTCTCAACATCACACCAACAACAGAAAACGAAAGAATTTGAGCAAATCAAACTCAGAGATATCGAAGATAAACGAATAAGGGCCCATAAATAAGCCTATTATGCAAATCGGCTTCATTATACAAAATGGCCCATTCTATATGGATATAGGTGTGAATCTTCGTTTGCTGAAACAAACTTACAAAAATCTTCACACTTGCAGCCGAATTTATATTTCGTTGAACTGAGAGTTCTTGTCATTAACTAGACTAGTCCAAAAAAAAAAAAAAAAGACTGCGTAATTTGTAAAAAAGAAATATGGAAAGATTTTCATTAATTAAACTGAAACTGAAACTGAAACTAAAATGATGTCAAAACCTTTGAAGTATTAAAAAGGTTTTTCTATTCTTATTTCACAAAGAGCCAATAATTGAGATATTTTTACAATAAGATTAAACCTAATTATACTTGTAGGCCAAGTAATATACATTTAATGTGTATAAAAACATTTACAAATATATATAAAAAGGATGTGTCAAGCATATCTTGCCATACCCCAACATTCTCCGGCAAATTCATGAGTAGAAACACGTACAGTAAAACCTCAATAAATTAATAATGTTGGGATTTCAAAATTTTATTATCTTATAGAGATATTAATTAATCGATAAATTAATAAATTATTAATTTATCGATATATTAATAATTATTAATTTATAGAGATAAAAAAGTTTAGTGCATAATCTTTTAAATTTTATTTTATTTGAATAGATTATACATACATCACAATAGTTACTGAAAACTTTACAAATGACATCAAAAATCCAACCTTGTGATGCTGGAATAATAAGAGCTTTTAAGATGCATTATCGTAGGAGATTTTATCGTGAGATTTTAGAAGGCTATGAGTTAGGACTATCTGATTCTGGCAAGCTCAATGTCCTGGATGCTATCAATCATGCAGTCTCGGCTTGGACAACTAATGTTCATCAAGAGACAATAGCAAATTGTTTTCGACACTGCAAGATTCGTTCAGGAGATGTCGTATCAAAGAATTTAGAAGATGAATCAAACGACATTCGTGAACTTGAAGTAGTGATTAATAATATCGGTTATCGAAACAGAATGGATGTCAATAGTCTACTTGACTACCCGGGTGAAAATGATACATGCTCAGAAGTTCATAGTTTAGAAGAAATTGTAGCTACTATCCTTACAGAAGATGATGAAGTTGAAGATGATGTTATGGAACCTTTGAAAGTGGTTATACGCAAATAAGCAATTATGGCATCTAGAATTGTTTACAATTTTTTTATGCAGGTCGAGAGGACAACACCAGGAGTTATGGATGCAATAAAAAAGATTAGAGATGAGCTCCACCGAGATTCTAACTTTAAGAATAAACAAAATACAATAGATTCATATTTTACTAAATTGTCTTAAGTATGTATGCATAAGATTTATAATTATTAATTTATCATATTATTGGGACCATATATTTACATAGGGATTTCAAAAAAATTATTATCTTATTATCTTATCGAATTGTGTTAAATTTTATATTGTTCCGATTCGAAACCGGAGAAATTTATTAATCTATAGTGATTATTAATTTATCGAGTATTAATTTATAAAGATTTTATTGTATAAGATTGGACAGTTGTTTTAAAAAAAAATTAAACATATGATTTCTTCCGTAAGTTAAAATCCAAAACGTTGTATATTGTTTGGATCGTCGAGTCTTCAACGGGACCTCTCCCGCATTTTTAAAAAAGCTGGAAATTTTCAGGTCGATGCGAATTTAAATCACAAATCTTTATCGGTCTTAGAAATTTTGTTCATGAAAAAACTTGTGTCTTAAGTTAAATAAATGTTAAAGACATTATCATAGCCAATTTGGTGGTCTCGGCTCCATAAAATCCACAAACTCCAAGTTAAGACATCTTTATCTTCGACATCTTAATGGCAACATAAAAAAATCAAATACACGAGAGCCGAGTGTATTGATTCTCGTAATATTTTGATCTTTATGTAATAGTCAAACCATGTTTTTTTTATGAAACAGTAAAAATAACTAGAATAAAGCTCACGATCTTTTTTTATTTTATAAATAAGAAATCAAAAAGATAGAAACCAATCTCACAAAACTCTTTTTTGTTTGAAAACAAAACGTTATTAGAAATTAAAGAAGAAGATCATATGATAATAAAAAGAAGAAATCGAGTATGTCGACCAAGAATAAAACAAGTTTGGAGTATTAATGTTCTGGTACTATGTCAATTAATTTTGAAGTATTAAAAGGGTTTTTAATTTTATTTGACAAAAAACTAGTAACTGTGCATTAAAAGATTTACAGATATATAGGAAGAGGATATGTCAAGACTCAATATATCTTGCCACTAAAATTTAGTGGCTAAATCAATGGGAGATTAGGAGACCAATAGAAGTGTAGTAGAATAAAGACGAGTTCCAGGCACGTGGGGTTTGGAATCGTTTGTCTATGTTGCGACAAAACCATTATTATGCTGCGACAAAACCATTATTATGCAAATTCATTCGATATTAATTTACAGAAACAAACTAATTATCGCTTTCGTAGAAAAACGAATCAGTGGTTTCATCTCAAAATTTAGCCGTTAATGATAAAATAATATTTTTATATAGAGCTTTGGAAACAAAGCATATGCCATGTTTTGTCGTACGATAGAGTATAAGTTTTATTAGTTTGACAGTGAAACATTGAGGTTAGTAGTATTTAAAATAGAGAAATACTTTAAAATAGCACAAAAATTATTTTTTATTTTAAACTAGCACCATAAATTTAAAATTCCAAAATAACACAAATAATTATGTAAAAATACTTGTTTACCCAAAATAAATTTAAAATAATATTAAATGTTATGCTTGGGTTCACTATTTCCAATTTAAAATTTAGTTTTTTCCTATTAAGAAATGATTTTAGGTCATTTTAATATTAAATTTATGTTATTATTGTCAAAATTTGTGTTATTATTGTCATTTTTAACTAATAATGCTAAATTTGGAACAAACGTTTAAAAGTGTGATATTTTTGTCAATTAACCATTAAAATATTATTCATAAAATCCACCACGGATTAGGAAAAAAAATAATTTTAAGTTTATCTAGTTTGGTTAACTGTTTTACTTATATAAATTGTGAACTTTCTGTAAATTCTAAGTTTTTCCATTAAAAATGTTATTTTTCATATTATCTCATTGATACTATATGTACTCCCATCACTTCTATTAAACTCGACCACACAACATAGACACATTCCACAAAACACCAAATATGCAAACAGATTTATATGTTGGCGGACTCTAAAAAACCTAAGAGCATCATTATTGGGAGGTTTGGGGTTCTTAACCAAAAAAAAAAAAAAAAAAAAAATTATGAACCGTGTAAGAACCGGTTTTTAAATAAGAGTTTTAAGAACCGGTTCTTAAGAGGGTTCTTACACTGTTCTTAGCCACGTGTCAACCCCTAATTCGTTGAATTTTTTTTTTTTACTTTTTCTTAATTTTAACTTAAAAAAAAAGATTTTTAACTTTTTTTTAAAAAAAACTTTTCATAACTTCAACTTTAAAATTATAAACTTTTTTTTACATATTAATGAATTAGCTATGTTTAAAATTGAAAGCTGATTTGGTTGAACATATCTGGCAAAAATTTGGACGTGATCAAGATAATAATTGAATGTTGTTTTGCTTTTTTTTTTTCAAAATCTATGTTTAAAATGTAATATTTATATGTAGCTATGTTTAATTAATAAAATAAATTCTATTTAAAAAAAAATTAATTTAATTTTTTTTAAGAACCCTATTAAGAGTTCTACCAATAAAGCAGCAAAAACAAAATTTTCTTAACACAGTTTTTTAATTTCAGATTTATATTAAAATAATACTTGTAGAAACCTACAATAATGATGCTCTAATATCCACATTACGATTCAATACATTACATTTAATATTCTCTTAGAGACTTTCGAGATTTTCAGAAAATGATTGGCCATAATGTGATGTCGATGGAGGAGGCTTTGGGTTTTAGCTTTGGTCCAAAACTTTCAATTTGATCAATTAGGTACATTCCAAAACTCTCAATTCACGTCGACAATGAAAAAGTAAAACCAAAGAACAAAACACTATTAATGTTTATGTTTTATTTGAAAACATAACCACAAAATAGAAAAACACTAGGTCCCCTTTACGATGATTGATTGACGTAATAAGATCAAAGATTCATTGAATCTCATATTTGTTAGGTGACATAAAACAGTAAAAAGTTTTAGCAGGAAAAAAATGCGATAAACGATACCAAAATAGTTAAAAAAAAAATATAAGAATCTTTTATATATTAATTGAGAAGTATTGTTAAGAATAAATCTTATTTTGACATGCGATTTACAACATTGTCATGTTGATATGTCATCATAAAAGAGCTCATAAGACTAATATAAAATTAGACATAAATAGCTAGATTATTTACAATTTATGTCATTCACATTAATTTGGTTAGAAAATATCGTAGTTTATATCAATTAATTATTTAATATTCAGCATTTAATTTATAAAGATATCTTATATCTTCCATTTACTACCAAAATATTTATTGAAAATTTAGTATATCATATTAATTATTTCTTTAATATTATATTCTTTTTCTCATATTTGTTTGATCTAATATTTGAAAAAAAAAACTAAATCATCACATCATCCATATAATAAAAAATATATATTTTTCATAAATATTATAATTCAATTTTTACAAAACGAACATTAATTACTCAAACGGTGAAGAAATATGTGTGACTAAAAAGTTCCACATCGGAAATAAAGATTAGGGTGGTTCATAGATCTATTATAAAAAGACCCAAAATATAAGAGTAAGAAACCTCACTTAACTTAAAAATAAAAATTCGGCTTAATATAGTTTTTTCGATCTGTATAATTAAACCGAAAAAATAAATATTATAAATATTTAAATTTGATAAAATGTTTTTGTAATTATATTTATATACAAAATATTCACATATTTTAATAAACAAATTAAATTAAGATTAACTTTCACCCGCACAATAAGGTGCGGATAATCACTTAGTTAGAGATAAAAGATAATTAACGATACAAAATAATGAAAACAACTGTTTTCGGTCAAGATTTTTATAATTTCGATAATTGTTAACTATTAAAGCGATAAATTTCGTACTGGAATTACCAATTTCGGATTACCAATCAAGTAACAAACATAATAATTTTTTTAATATAAAGTATAAACTATTGTTATGGAGTTAAAGGCGTTTGGTTCTATATTTGACCAAATTAACAGATCCAGTTCAAACTAAGGATTCAAATGAATGCATTATTAAAAGAATAAAATTTGGTGGAATTACATATTGCTTTGAAATTTTATCATTTATCATGAAAATACAGGGGAAAATATCTACTCAATTCCACCCAATTTCACATGAAAAAAAAACTGATTTTGCTCACAAATTTTTTAAAAAGTTGTTCTTCTATTATTTTCAAAAAAAATGAGTGGAACAAAATTATTTCTCTATCTACTCAAGATTATTAGAAGTCTCGACCAAAAAAAGAGATCCATTTAATAAAATAATTCTCAAAAACTCATTTGATTTTTTGGATAAATATTTTCGTGAATTTAATATATGATTTGGTTATGGAAAAAATATTGATTTACCCTAATTCTTATTTAACAAAAAGAAAATTAATTAACAAATATCTTAAGGCTCTTTTACCATTGGGTCCGGATATGGGTGTCAAAATGGATCAATTTTTTTAACCTTAATAGGTTGATCGATCAAATGAGTCATGAGTTAAATAGATCATGGATTAATTTGTAATGGATCATGGGTCAAATGGGTGACTTGTTGGACCTATCATCATGACATCATAACAATATTACTATCATAACACATTATTTCGCGTTTTTTCGCCAAAAACGTGATTTCACATTTTCCCACAAAAAAACGTGATTCCGCATTTTCCCGCAAAAAACGCGATTTCGCGTTTTCCCGCAAAAAAACGCAATTTCGCGTTTTCCCGCCAAAACGCGATTCCGCATTTTCCGTCAAAAACGTTATTCCGTGTTTTCCCGCCAAAACATTATTAATATTTATTTAAATAAATTATTACTATCCAAATTATTATTAAAATAAACTTTTGTGATGGGTCACCTATTTGAACCATTGAGACATGTAATTAGATGGGTCATGGATCACCTATGACTAGCCCTTGGCATAAAACCCGACACGAGCGGACCCGAACCGACCCGACCCGAAAAACACAGTTCGGTTCGGATTCAGTTCTTCCAAATAACCCGAACTGTTCCTCTTCAAATTTGATTCGGGTTTTGGTTCGGATCGGGTTATACCCGAGACCCGTTCGGGTATCCGAAAGACCCAAAAAATCTCACTTATGTTTTTCAATTTTTTTTTTTACCAACCCGAACCGGGGATTGGAACCGGTTTGGATGTCTTTTTGTTTGTCGCCAGTCGCAACTTCTCGACTGAGAAAAAGAAATCGTGAGTTTTGAAGAAAAAAAAAAAAAAAAAGAAATCGTGAGGATTTATCCAAATCTGTGTACTCATCAACCATCTTCTCCCACGCTTCAGTCTCTTCCTTCACTTGTCGTCTCCTCAAGGAATCGAATTTCCTCTTGTCGATGTCCTTGCGTTCGATTTTCACAAGAGAGAGATAGAAGAGGAAGAGGAAGAAGCTGAAATCTGAGGAAGAAGAAGCTGAAATCGGACGGAGAGAGAAAGAGATAGAAGAGGAAGAGGAAGAAGAAGAAGCTGAAATCGGAGGAAGAAGAAGCTGAAATTGGAGGAAGAAGAACTCGCGGTGTGGTTCTGCTCTTTCTCTCTTTTCTCTCTCTGGCGGCTAGGGTTTTTGATGTACACAATTTTTTTTTTTTTATGTAAACTAATTCGGGTTTTGGGTAAAAACCCGACCCAAACCGAACCCGAAAAAAAATTCGGTTCTATATCGGTTCTAATTTAAAATTTCGGACCCGACCCGGACCCGACATGACCCGAACCGAACCGAACCAAAATTTTGTCGAGTCCAGTATGGGTCCAATACATGCCTACCTGAAAGACCCGAAACCCGAATTACCCGAACCGATCCAACCCGCAGACCCGAATGCCCATGGCTACCTATAACCCATTATTAATGGATCATGGGTCACCCATGACCCATTTACATTCAACCCATTAGGGTCATGTGTCATCCATTTGACCCATTTTAACACCCCTAGGCCCGAACCGTCGCATATCTAGGCATATCAAAATGGTCAAGCCAACCTAATCCAACCAATAATCCAATGGATCGAGGGTTAAATGGATAATGGATTTATCCGAACCATTAAGGAATTGAGTTGAATTAACCCATAACCCATTAGATTTAATTGTTGAGTTGAATTAACCAACACATTTAATCCATCAACTCATTTAACTCAATAACCTTTTTTTTTATAAATCTTGAAAATTCCAGACATTTGGTCCATAATCTCCTCCGATATCCGGAGCCAGCCGTTGATAATATTACGTTTAAAACATAAATCACTCCTCTCAAGTGGAGTTGAATTAGTGACTTTAGAAACCCCAATTATCACAAGACCACCAACCACTTAGTACCATTAACCCATTTGATCCGATCTATTTGATCTTTTAAAACTAATAGATTGGATTAAATTGGGTCAGCCCATAATTTCAATCCATGTTGACACCCCTACACATATCTAGCCCGTCATGTCTGTTTATTTCGTTATTTAGTCTCTTATTGATTATTTTCAGTTACTCAGCTAGATTTTTTTTGACATCTTTTTTATTTTTTTGACATCACTACTCAGCTAGTTAAAAAGGAAAATAACAAATGGAGACCGCTATCACATTATTTTTGTTGTCATCATCACTCAAAAAAAACGCTATCAATTACTAGTCCTAATTCATTTAATAAACATTTATTTATTATAATAAATAGTCTACGATTAACTTTAAGAGAGAAAGACTAACAAAAAAAGTGTGAGTGAACCAATAAATGGGACATCTCATTTTCATCCAACAACTGATTCTCTAGGCTGGACAAAAGGAAAATAAAAATTGGATTGATATATATACACTTTGAAGTAATTACTGTGAAAATAGCAGTTCAAAAGAATATCATCAAAGAGATATAGGTTCCGAATGGAAAAAGCAAATCAGGCGTTGCGAATCAAGCAGTTCAAGCGGATCAGGCGGATCAAGTGCGGATCAAACGGATCTGGCAGATCAAGCGATCCAAAATATATAGTTGAATGGAAAAAGCGGTACATAACATATATTTGAATTAAATATAAATATAGTTATTGTTATAAAATAACTATATTTATAAGTATAATTATTATTTTTATTACAAAATTTCTATGTATTATAATAATTAAACATTTCTTATTTATTATAAATATATTATGCAATAATCAAAGTATAAACACGTCAAAAAAAAAATTTTAAGTATAAACATACCTTATTTGAAAGATGCAATGGAGAAAGTAGAGTAAAATTTTAATGCAGAGATGAACTTTGCAATGGAGAGCAAGTTGATGCAATAGTATAGAATACATGAAACTATATCATTTTTTTATAGTGTACGTTGAACAAAATCTTTATACAAAATATATTATATTATTTAATAGTTTTTTGAAAGGCGTGCTATAAGATAAAAAAGCAGATCATTTTTAAAAGATAATGTAACTTTACTAACTAATACTTTTAATATAGCAATTTAGATATAGCAGTTATTAGTTTTTATAATTTATTTTGATTGACTAAATTACATACTATTATCTAAGTTATTTATTTATTTATTTAAATAAATAAATAACAAAGAGAAAGATCTTCACCATCTGTTTTTTCAAATAAATAACTTAGATATAGTTTGTAATTTAAATAAGATAATGTAACTTTACTAATTAATATATCAAATACTTTTAATATAGCAATTTAGATATATCAGCTTATTAGTTTGTATAAATTAAATAGTTTTGAACTCTTAAGTTATAAATAAATAACTTAGATATAGTCTGTATAAAATAAAATCATAGCAATTTAAAAATTATACTTTTGAATAATGATGTCCTAACTCTTAAGTATATTCATATATAACATTAATTATACATAGATAATAAATAAATACATTTATAAAATTACCTTTCACTTCAAGGAAAGATGAACAAAGAACAATGAACAACAAAATTTTGATGTTTAGATTTTTTTTTTGTGTTTGTAAAATGGAAAACATATCATCATATTTATAGGCAACATACGGTAATAAATCAATAATATGCATTTTAAAAAAAACTTAAATTATTACATTGAACTGTATGCATATATGGATAATACACTTCAATTTTCGTCCAAATGCGTTTCATCCTCTAATATTGCTAGAAAACAGAAAATTTTTGGTCCACTTGTAGTTCACCCACAAGTTTTAACTTTTGGCATATTTAAAAAAGAAAACATGAATGGATAAAAGTAAGTGGTTTGTACACCAATGTGGTCCATCCACTAAAAATACATCTTCCCATTGAAACCCATATTAACGCCAATCAAATGAAAAAAAAAAAAAAAAGCAAAACATATACTATGTAAATGGTACTTCTTGTTTCTTCGATGATTTCAAAGGGTCAATGCCAAATATGTGGAGAGTGTCGTGAAACTTGTTGCTGCACACGGTAACCATTTTTAGGCAGACATAGTGAAGATCTCGAATCAAATCCCTTTTTGGCTCCGTATCTTCGACGTCCCAATCAAATTTATTTATTTCATCGTTCTCTTAAATTAATTATGTTCACATCCACCATAATATTATAATTACGACGTAAAGTTACGTACAGGTGATGTTTAGTGTACAAAGGAATGTTAATAAGTAATGACTTCGTCTTATGTTTGATTTTTCTTAACGAGTTTTTAAACTTATACCGTCTGTTTGGGTACGTTTTAACCAATTCGCACAAGATAAACAATATAGAACTAGATTTTCACCCGCGCGTCTGCATGAAGATATTTCTTTTTATAGATTTAATGTATTAAAATAATTTTTTATAATGGAAGTTCATTAGGTGGACATAATTTTTTTCTAATCCGTCCTAGAACGGCGGTTCAATATGAAAGTTAACGGTAGTTCACTATGTGGACATCATTTTTTTCTAATCCGTCCTAGAACGGGGGTAACTTTTAATTTTGTTTTCTGATGTTTAGTTCTGGTTTTTAGACAAAATATATTTGTGGATGAGAAAGTTTGAGATGTGTTAACATTTTTATTTTTGGTATAAAATGTATTATATAGTTTGCTAAAAATTTAATCCATAATGAGGGCGGACGACAAATTTTTATTTGTTTTTGTTATTTTGTTTTTTTTTGGACGAACAATTTGTTTGTTTTTGTTTTTATGTTTTGTATGGAAAAATATGTTTATGTTATGACATGTATGATTCAAAATTAGTAATTTTAGCTATCCAAGTTTTTTGACCCGTTTTGTTATCCATATTTCGAGTTCTATATTTTATTAAAAATATGTTTTTAATACCTCAATTATCCATTTTGACTCTTAACCCACTGTTTTGTTATTAATTTGCGAATAAAACATAATCATAAATATTTTACATAATCAACATAAATATCATATTATTTACACCTACAAATCATCATAAATATTATACTAATTAAAGCCATTTTTATACCATATATAGATTTCGGTTTTTCTATAAACAAAAAAAAAATCTTCTATATACAATATTATCAAACCAGAAAGTGTACGTGTGCTAAATGTTTGCAAAAAACTAATGATTTAAAAAAAAACTAAAATATTTAATATAGTATGTCATGTTTGGCAACCGGTATAGTTATCCATATAAATTATAGCCTTATATGGATTTTTTCTTGTTTGGACACAAAAGTGCTTCCATGTTAATAATATAGATTTGATTTTATACTAATTAGGTTTGGACCAATAGTTGATAATTTGAGTTTATACTAATTAGATTTATATGTTTATTTGATTCAAAAGAAATTGTCCAAATCATGTGTAAATAAGATTTATACGCCAACAGAAACAAATTTAAGGGATATTCTACGATATTGGATAAGATTTATTGTTAGTATGATTTGATATTAAGATCCCGTGCGGGATAAGATATTGAAAATTTAAACAATTTTTTAGTATATATTATTTAAACAATTAATGTCTCTATAAATTTTTTTTATGAAACGTGTATGTTACATACTATATGAAACTTTTAGTATTATTAAATTACTTATAGTGTTTTTGCTCTGCTATCGAAATTTGTATCTTCCAACGTAAAATATTTCACATAGACATTGAATCATATGTAACATCTAGTAGTATAGTGAATGACATTGATATGATATTCTTAATGGTGATGAATGACACTAGATCTATAATTTATAAACCAAAGTGTTGTTATTCACGTCGAAGAAATTATTAACCAATATGGAAATTTTATGCGAGTATATTATTAAAACTTCATTAATGGAATATTTCAGTTAATGCAATTTAAGGTGTGATTTTTCATTTTTCAAATTTAATTATCTACAAAATAATTGCACCAAATATATCTGTTTGACACATGAATAGTAATTATCCAAAAGTGTTCATGTTTGGACACAAATGTATACCTCTTTTAATAGTATAGATGATAGGAAAAAATATATTTTATTAATCAATCAAATTACAATAAATTAATATTGAATATAATTTTTGAATAAGAGGTAAAACATGAATTAAATGTACAAAAATATATTGAAAACATATAACGATAATCTTTTTGAAATAAAAAAATGTTCAAAACAACCCTCTTTGTAAAATGCAGAGAATATATGATACAGTCTTTACATAAAAGAGTCTTTTGAAATAAAAAACAAAACAATAACAAAAGGAAAGTTGAGCTGTAAATGAGCATGAAAGAAAGAAAAAAGTGTTGGGAACTCACCTCACTAAGTTGCTCTGTCGCTCTCACTTTTTCAAAAGTCTTAACGAATCTCTTTTATATACTTCTCAAACATCTCCACTTCTCTCTTTCACGTGACACTAATTATCCACCCATTTATTACTTTTACAATTAAATAGTCTATCTGTTTTATTATATAAGAATTTTAAGATAAAAACGTGAATTTTAAGATAAAAACGTGAATTTTAAGATAAAAACGTGAATTTTAAACATCAGTTATTGCTTATCTAAAAATAAATCAACGAATAAATAGTGGTTTGCACCTTTTGTCACTTTTTTAAATTTTTGTAAAATTGTTAGCACTTTCCCAACTTCATTTGCAAACTAACATTTATTTTACTATTTATTCGTTGATTTTCTAATTTTGTCTTGTATAGTTCTGCACGAGTTATTCTGTGTACAGAACACAAACTAATAAGAAAGAGGGTAAAATCATTATTTAATCTACAAAAAGACAAAAAAATAAAGTGATAAAAATGTGAATAAGTTGTGAATAAGTGATTTGTGGTGCAATTAAGTCATGAATAAATAAGATAATACAAAATGAAAGTGGTCACAAAATGTCTGATTAAATTAACTTTTGCATAAAAATTTGAAAAATCAAATAAAATGAAGGAAATAATTCCTTAAACATCTTATATAGGGACCTTTTGCAATTTTTTATTTTATATGCGTGTCTGTTATGTAGATGTATCTTCTGATCTCAATTCATCTATGACATATGATGTAATATGATAATGTTATTAAAAAACAAAGTATGATATTTATATACACGTGTAATGGGCTTGCGTCGTATATAAGATCAATAGATGACATTGGCTTCGTTAATCGTTTCCATGGTGATAAAAAGTAATATACAAGAACTCATACTTTAGAAAACATATTCCATTATATATTGGACCAAACCAATTCGATGGATTAGAGAGCGATCGCGTAATTAATATTAAAAAGACACCCTTTTTTCTTTCGGACACCAATAAGTCATTAACTTTATAGGAAACCTAACTTGAATATGTAATCTAAGAGAACTTTCGATGGCGAGTAATATCTTGACCAAAGTGATCAGATGTATAAAATAATTAAGATTAAATCATGCACGGGACACTTTTTGCATGGGAAAGGTATATATATGTTTGGTTCATGACCCAAAAAAAAACTCGCAAGTGACAGTTGTGTGTAAGGTCCACTGATTATTAAAACTCGACATTACAACATATACGGTCATTCGACATATTATAACGAATAAATATAAATTTATGAACAAAATTTCCTAACCACTTAATTTATGGCTGAGAGGCTGATTCGAAAAAGATGGTTCCGAACTCAAAAAGGAACCCACGATGATGCCACGATAAAGTTATACATACTCATTTTTTAACCAAAGGAATAATTAAATAAGTTGCATAAAAAGTTTGACGAGGCAGAGTGTTTAGACTTTAGAGCAAAAGTTTTAAAGTAACGATCTTCGTTCATATTCAGAAAAGATTTATTTTTCTTCTTACAATAGTTCCTTTGGTCTGACACGTAAGAGAGTAAGTACTGACTTATCTTCATCGTTTGATTTTTAAAGGTGAAAAAACTGAAAAATATATGAATTTTATAAAATTTGGATGTTTAATACACGAACTATTTTGACACCTAGAAAAATACACAAACTAACGTTGGTATCCATTTTAATATTCCAACTTTCAAAATTCGTAACTTTAACACTGATTCCGCCAGCCCCGTTAATCCGTCGAACGGATGTTAAAAAACGCCGTTTAGACTAAAAAAACGTGAGTTTTTCACAGGTGTACTGTTACCCTTAGCTTATTTTCCCCTAAATACATTTAATCCCCAAATCGATATAACCATAAATCAATTTCTATCTTTTCTCTCTCTCTCTCGACACAGCTCTCTCTCTCGATCGACACAGGAAAATCAAAGATGGATCGGTGTGAAAAGGAGAGAGGGTTACGTTTGATGAGATCGACAACATGACGAATGCTGAGAGAGGTGATAAGCTCAAAATGAATACCCTAAAAGTACTAAAGCTGTAGCTGCAGTATAGTAGGGGTCGAACCACAAAGACTCAAGAAATCACACAATATACCAAATAGACTCGAATTAAGCTAAGTAAATAATGGAAGTAAAAACAAAGACGTAAATTAAACTGTTGTAAATTCGATGGAGGAAAGATAGGTTCATGGTATTTCTCAGGAAATCAGAAAATGCAGATAAACCAATTAATCATGATTCAGGTTATGCACAGTTCTTGAACTCAAATCACTAAGCTATAATTAACCAATTGTCGTTGCGAGAATTATCTAAGTCTAAATCCTATAATCCCAAATCTCTTTGCAAATCCTAAAGATCTAAACCAGCTTTAAAGTTCAGGTTTGATATGTTCACAAAACAACTAAACCAAATCTCTTTGCGGATAGCTATTTTGCTCACCATAAGTTCTGTCAGATTATCAATTGCACTGTCGTGCCTAATCGATTAACCTAAGATCTAAGTTCCAGATTCGTCAACCTAGAATTAGCTTTGAGAACAACCTAAGGTGAAGAACTAGTTCAGATTATGAATCATAACCAATCAATTACCAGCACTCAATGAAATCTTTTATGAGAAAACCCTAAACCTAAAGTGGATCTACTCAGACATGATTAATAGAACAGAAATCATAGATGAATAGAATTGCATAAAAGAAATCAATAAGAAAACAAAGGGGTTCAGAGTTGTCTCTCTAAAAACCCTGTAACAAATCTCTCAAAGTATCCAAAGTAAAATAAAGCTTAGCCAACAAAAGTGGCTGAAAAACCTAATTATAATGCTAAAACACGTTTTGTGCTTTATTGTAATTATTAAAGTCTTCTGGACCAAGGTGCAGATTCTTCAAACTTCAGAAAAGTCGCGACTTGTGTTTCTCTGCTGTCGGTATCGATCGATACCATAAGTGGTATCGGTCGATACTCGGGCTTCAAATCGACTTCTCAGCTACATGATCTCTACTTTGCTCCAAAAAGCTCCAGAATGCTTCAATATCTCCAATTATGCTCCAAACGTACCTAAAACCTGAAAAGACACTAAAAGACTACAAAAACACTAGAAAGACTCTAAAAACAAGACTTATATCATGGGTCAAAAGGGGTAAAAACCATGATATATCAAGAGGGCAGGACCTTACTGATAGAGGGGCAGGCAATAAAAGAAGAGAACTCCAATGGCGGATCCATGTAAGAATCTCTGATGGCAAATGAGAGGTTGACGAGAACTGGGTCCTCATCGTAAGAATCCCTGTAAGAATCTCTGATTTAGGGGATTTACTTAGCACTCTACAATCTTCTTTTGGAGGAGAAGAAAGAAGTAATGACGATGGAATCCTATCATTTGATGATGGTGGCTGGCTTACAGTGTTCTTGCTCATCCACGTGTTTAGACCAGAGTCGAGTGGCTCAAGAAGGAGTAGTAGCTGGTCAGGTACATCTAGAGCTAGGTCACAGATAGGTGTGAGAATAAGATCTTCAAGGATATGGGGAGAGAGCTATGAAGGTGATACATGAACATCATCTAGAGATGAAGTGAATAATCAGTCTTCTGATGAACAAGAGTCTGGAACTCGAAGACGTCGTGTTAGAAGAAGGGCTTTCATTGATGATGATGATGATGATGATGATGAAGAACCGTGATGGCTCTCAATCTAGAATTTGGAAATTTGGTGTTTAGAGTTTATGGAAAAGAAATGGGGGAAACTTTGTAGTAATAACCCCACTTGTGATACCCTATTATGTAAAATTTCTTTGAAGATTGAAAAAAGTTTCTATTGAGGAACAAAATGTTCAATAATTTATACTGTTTTACAAAATCTTTCTGATAATGACTCTTAAACAACAAAACGTAAATCTCTTCACCATACAAAAAAAAACACAAGGAATTGTTGTAATTAACACTTCTCATTAACAATTATCTCTGCAACTTTACAACATTGAAGAGTTCAAAAATAAAGAAGTCTAAACGGAAGTTACTGGTTCTGAAGCTGCAGCTCTCTTCTTGGCAAAGTATTCATCTACTCATGCGAGGTTCTTTGCAACCGATGGTTTAACCCATTTCTTTCTTCCAGGCAACACAATAAGGGTACAACCTGAAGCTTCAAGCTTCTCCTTTGCTGATGTTGAGAAGGCTCGAGCTTTGAAGGTGAGCTTCACGCTTAGTTCTCCGGTACCCAGAATTTGAAACCCAAGACCAATCAAGCCGTTTTATATTGAAAAAAAGATTATTTAAAGAAGTAGGATCGATTAAGAAGCAAGGCAGTTTTCTTTTCAAAGTTACTAACCTTTAGAGGGAGCTTCCTTTCCCTTCATGAAGGATTGATCAAACTTTTTTGCTTCAATGTCTCCAATGACACTTCATCTCCATCCTCAAATCCAGCTGTTTCGATGTCTTTAAGATTCACGGGTACGTACTTGGGTAATCATGAACGCATACTTGTTCAAAGAACACATCACATGGATGAATGCATCAGGAAACAAAATGAGGACACATATCAAAGAAAGATCTTTCTTACAACGTGACTCGCAAAGATGAGAGACTAGGAATAACCAAGAAACTAGTTTGATCTTTTTCAGCAAAATAAAACCATGAAACATCTCTATTCACTAACTACAATCTTGACCCTTGGTTCTCAATACTTGCCTTGAGGCACAATTGCAACAATCATAAACAGAGCCTCAGGGTGAGACATTTCATCGAACACTTAGCCTACACAAAACTTCGCTACTTGAGAGAGCACACAAAACAAAACCCAAGAAGTTTACCCCTGGCGATTCCTCTAAGTTTTGGAAGACGGCGATAAAGAGCTGTTTCCCCTCCTTCAAAACCTCTCATAATACAAGGACCCAATCGTGATTTCGACGACGAAGACGTAGCCGCCGTTCGGTTCAACACAACAAGCGGTCTTGCAAATTGTTGTTGCTTTCCCGCTCTACATTTGTACTGGAGTTTCATGGAAAGAATCTGACATCTTCGATTTTCGTGTGTCGGTCGAGAGAGAGAGAGCTGTGTCGAGAGAGAGAGAGAAAAGATAAACAAAAATTGATTTAGGGTTAGATCGATTTGGAGATAAATGTATTTGGGGGAAAATAAGCCAAGAGTAACAATAGTCTTTTCACCTGTGAAAAACCCACATTTTTTAAATCTAAACGGTGTTTTCTAACATCTGTTCGGCGGATTAACGGGGCTGACAGAATCGGTGTTAAAGCTACGAATTTTGAAAGTTGGAGTATTAAAATGGGTGCCAACGTTAGTCTGTGTATTTTTCTGGATGTCAAAATAGTTCGTGTATTAAACATCCAAATTTTGTATAGTTCGTGTATTTTTAAGCTTTTTCTCATTTTTAAAAGAAATTTATAGAATTCATTTTAGAAAAATACATTTTTAAAGTAAAAACATAAATTGATTCCCGGTAGTTGTCAAAAAAAATAAATAATAATAATTGCAGCCCAAGACTCTTTTTCAAATTTTCCGTACAATTTTGTTACTTTTTGTCTTCTTGTGTTAAATGACAATTTTGTTCTTGCTTTTTATTGGGAAGCGTACTGTACACGGTTGATTCACGCAGTACTATACAAGAATACGACTAAAAAATCAACTCGTGTACAGTACAAAAGGTGTTAGTTTCCCAATTAAGTTAAGAAAGTGCTAAAAACTTTATAAATTTTTCAAAAAGTGACTAAATAGCTAAAAACCCAAAAACAAATCCACATATAAATTATATATATGTACATGAATTAAAAAGATTATTTGACCTTTTTAGGTCAAAATATACTTTGTTTTCAAATACTAGAGAAGCGTGGGCTAAATCCACATTTTTTTTTGACCAAATGCTAAATCTATATTGTGACTTACCATCATTCAAGTGGAGATTACTGGAAATATTAAAAAGAGAATTGTGTTACAATTGTAAATAATGGACGTTTGGCGTACTTAAATCTACAAATTAGATTGAATAATAAGTTTTTTTTTTTAAAGGAGACGTGAAAAAGATCATGGGACCAATTATCGAAGACTTTGGTAGAAAAAGAGATGAAGAACAAGAATACTATACATCTTGTACTTTCAAGAATTATTATATAAAAAAAAACGAAATGGAAGAATAATAAATAGCAAAGGAAGGAAGTAAACGATGGGGATGTGAAGAGGGAATGAGTGTTAGGTCGACGTCCACTGTTTTTAACGTGTGATCTCCTTTTTAGGTTATCTCCACCATTTGTCCTCATTTTTATTGCTTGATTACGACTTCTCCTTCACTTTCTCTTTTATTAACCTCTGGCTCATATCTTTATCATACTTCATAAAAGTATGTATGCATGCATTTGTAATTGTTACTTTTTAAAAGGGTAGAATTCATGGGTTTAGCTCGTATATTTTTAGGCCGAGAACCATATACAACTATATATGTAGATTTCAAATAATTAGACTGATTAATAAAAAAATTAAGAAGATGATTAGTAACAATATATATATATATATATGAAAATGATTAATAAAAATATACATGCAAAAACAATATGTATACATGCATGGAAAGTTTTTAACGAATAAGAGTCTGATTGTTTCGTTTATTTTTTACATATACGTTTTTTTGTTACTAGTTAAAATATTATCTTTTAAATTTTGTAAACATAAGATATTAACTGTAGACGTACAACATCAAGAAAATTTATTGTTAAAAAAAAAACATCAAGAAAATTTACTTGTTTGCATTTTATGTTTGAGTATGTGGTTTCCAAATAATATATTCAAATAAAATATTTTTTTGTTAAATCCTATTCAAGTAAGGTCGTAAATAAAACATAATAAAATCATCTTTTGTTTTGAAAACAAACACAATGATATAACATGTAAATAAACCCAATGGCAACTGCAAATAAAATAATCAAACAGCAAAATAACTTCTTAAGAAAATTGAAGGTCATATCTGAGTTTAGGTCAAACAAAACCGATATCAATTAACTGCATAAACTATAAACTAATCAATAATTAAGGCTGCTGTTTTAACAAAAACAAATTAAAAGGTGTAGTGGTATAATATTTTAATACGCAATCTATGAGCTTGAGGAGGGAATATTGTGTATCAAAGATTGTTGGATTTGGTCCGATTCGGAGAGTAATTTTATACAATTGATGAGAGAACCAATAGAAAACATGGAAATGCGTAATAATGTGGCGGTCTCCTCTTTTGAGGTAAGGATTTACAAATTGTTTTCAACTCTTTCTCTCTCCATCACACAAAGAACCACGAACACTATAGTAATTAGTTAGTTATATATGTGGTTTTGTTTATCAACGATTTAAATAGATTGATTAGAGTGTTAATTAATAATAGTTTAAAAAGTGCCGAGTGTTAAATAATGAAATAAACGATGTAATTTTAAGTTTTGTACTGCATAACCAAAGAAATAAATTGTTTTGCAATCAAACGTAGATGTACAATCATGAAAAACGTTTGTCCTCTTTCTCGTAGGTAGTATGCCACAGTTAAAAAAAAAAGTGTCAGCATTTTCTCACAGCATATCCAGATTAACCATATATTATTAAATCAATAGTATATGGAATATGAACCATATTTCAAGATGCAAACATTATAAATTCTAGAATGTTTTTTGTTATCCTTCACGCAGACATGTTACAGTGTGCTATTGTCACTTCGTATTTTTTATTTATTTTGGAAGACATATGAAAGATATTAGTATTTTGTATTATTAAGTTTTCAAAAATAAACTATCATAAATAACCAAAATAATTGTAATTAATCAAATATTACTCTAGAAACAGATATGTAACTAAGTGACAAAATATACTAGGTTTTTAAAAATTGAGATATACATAATTTACAGGTTATATTTATTTATAGGGTTGAAAGTTTATTATTATTATTATTTTAAGTTTAGATTTTTGGATTTATGTAGGGATTATGATAAATAGTTTAGTATTCCATTTTATTATAAGTGGTTATATATAGAAGGACGTATTTTTTTTATATAAAAAAACACTATTCTAGTTAAAAATTATTTGTGCTTTTTCAAATTATATCATACGTGAAAAGTATGTGGTTGTTTTAGTAGGATTGTGAAATTTAATTAATTGATAGTTTGAGATTAAAGCAATATATAATCAAAATAAAATTGGGTAAAAATATATGTACTATACATAACATAATAAAACATCACAGAAAATGAGGAAAAACATGGTTACTCTCACCTCAAAATATACGTCCAAATAAACTTGAAATGGTTACTTGCTTTGTTATGTAGTTTATATGTCTCCATATGATTATTAGGCAAATATATAGACCTCTTTTAAAAGTCATCGTTCTGATTATTTTCATGTGTTATTTGGAATTTCTCTATATCTGATATTTATAACAATTTCACTTGACCGATTATTAGTATAAAAAACAAATAAAATGAAAAAAATCTCTACAAATCTCATAAAAAAAATAAAGAGAGTATTATTAATATCGTTAAACTAAAGAAGAAAAAAAACAAATATTTCTCCGCTTTGACATTTTTTTTCAGAGCTAATGAATGATAAACGAAGTTCCGGAAGAACCCATAAAGTAATGCTAGTTCACACATTTCTAAAGTAAAACGACTCGGCTAGGCATCCGAATTTGAAACCATATCAATATAAACGGTTCTTCTTTTTTAAGCTATACATACATGGTCTATACTAAACTATGTAATTTTATATGGTGAAGAAAAACACTCTGGTGATTAATTTATAAACCCATGAAGACAGTTGACTCCCATCCTAGAACTGGAGAACCCATCCCATACTACTAGTAGAGTCGTTACACTATCGTCAACAAAACAAGAAAAAATGTATTAGATTACAGAGCCTCCAAGCTATTTGCTGTAACACGGGTAACATTTCTTTATGGCAAGATCAACTGTATCTAACGGTGATCGTTCGATTAGATTAAATAGTTAATCATTTGTTCCTTTTATGATATACCATAGATTTTTGTCAACTCACAAACAAAATATTTAGGCTATCTCTTTATGGGATTCGCCATATTAGATAGTCCATTTTTTTCTTCTGAATTACTGTTTATAAACTAAAATTCGGTGTTTTGTTACATATATTTTTAAGTATTAAAAACAAAACAAAACAGACTGAATGTAGCTGATATGCAAGGGTTTAATATTTTCAGTCAGATGTTTAATTATGATGTTAACACGATTAGTGTGTGGAACTTTTTTTTCGATTCATTGTCTGATCAATGTTTACTATTCATCGACTGATTAATCTACAAACAAACAAATGGAACAAGAAAATTACGAACAGATAAATATTTTGAAACATGCTGGCCCCCACATGCGTCCTCTTCTGGGTATATCGTTATCATTACATTTTCACAATTTTCAATATGGATATTGTTCACGAAATAACTAGAATTGAACACAAAATATAAGACATCCGCTTGGCAAAATAAACTGTACGGCGTTTCACATGTATTATGTACATACTGTATATGTTGTGTCTACATGATTACATGTGGTAAGGATTAAAATATGTGGCTCTAATGTCGCATAATCTAATTTGTTAGGAATTGTAACTGTATATATATTAACTGTTAAAAACTAATCGTTAAATATTTATGCTGTAGTTTTATTATTTTCCCTTTTTTAGCAGAAAACCTATAAAATCTAATGATTTATTAATTTTAGATTGGAAATTGTATAACAACCCGGCACGTGTTATTGGATTTAATCATATTTACACTACTCAGCAACGCAAACAGAAGAGTTTATATTATTTGGTAATAGTTAAGACGTTCAAATCCGAAAGAAAAAAATCAACACATGAGAACAAGTTGGCAAGTATGAGATCTGAAAATTTGGTAAAACGTATCAATCTCTTTTATCGTGCAAATGTATTAATGTTTGGTTTGGCATCAAATAGAACCCAACTTGCCAAACTAATTATCATCAAATCTTGCTAGCCGTTAGATTACCTCTTTATTCAGGGAAGAAAAACTAAAATAACAAGTGACTTCTCGTCAAAATGTGTTTAAGAATTAGAGTAATATTCTCGCACCAATTTGTATATATTATTTTAATCATTTCGATTAATAATATATACAGACTCGAGTCACTCGACGAAGAGTAGTAGCTAAGAAATTCCGAATTTAAATAAGTAATAACCACGTACGGAGTCAATTCTTGTTAAACAATTGTTGACCTCACCTACTAATATACTATCTCATTCACAGAATCATATCTTCAATAATGATCACTACTACAAATAAGTTTTGATTTTTTAGATTGAAAACAAAAATGTAATAAAATCAATTTTCTCGAGGCAGCCAAAGAGAGGATCGACCGACTGCAAAGTACTGCAGAAGAAGAATCTATCTTCCCTTTTTTTTTTTCTTCTTTTTGTTATCTAATAATCAATTTTATAGTGTTTTTTTTTTTTACCGTGCAAGTAACTTTCATCTCAGGAGAGTAGAGGGCCTACTAGGGATTCTCCGTATCCAATTGCGGACCCCACTCTTTCACCACACACGTGTGACCTCATCCTCTCCCACGTGAATATCCACGTGGCGTTATTTCCTTCCGTCTCTCCCATACCTCCCATGCTCTCCCCCATGACTCTCTATCCATTTTTTCAGTGAATCAGTAATGCCTTAAATTCAATTTTTTTTTTTACATTTACGAATAAATCACAAGAACTATTACAAAATAATTCAATAACGGACAATTATCTCCGCTCCACAAAAATTTACGATTACGATGAACGGTTCTGTTTGCACCACGTTGAAAATTTCATGTAAAGTTGTCTCTATTAATCCGTAGATATTGCATTCTCTGAGAATCGAAACTCATGCTTCATAGTATAAAAGCATTAATGAACTTTTTGGTCAACCACTTGACTTAAAAAGTTTAAATTCATTCTTTTATAATAAAAAAAATTCAGTAATGCAAATCAAAATTTCGGATATTTGTATTATTTAATTCATTTTCTTTGATTAGTCATAACTAAAATTGTAGTGTAAATACTCAAACCACCAATCCCCCATTTTAGGATGAATTCTCTTCAATCAAATTCCACTTCCAACCTCTATAAATTATATATATATATATATATACATAAAAATGGTTGAATCTTCTACTACTTTGTTCTTGATTTCCGAGACAGCTAATTTTTTAATAGTCAAATCAATGGTTATATAGCTTTAATCACATATATAACACGTTTTTTTTCTTTTCATAACTATATCAAAACGGTTGATTTGCCAATTTTGAAGTAGTCAAATCGTATGTAGTCGGTCTACAATGTCTTGCTGAAACAAATTCAATACGTACGTGTATACACTACGCAGTATATTTAACAATACTCATTGACACGTAGATATCACACGGTCCTTTTTCGAATAATTTTTTATTAAAGATGAATTTGTTTTTATTTTTATTTTTTTGAAGAAAAGATGAATTTGTTTATTTATTTATTTTTAAGAAAGATGAATTTGTTAAATAAGAAAATGACGTGATCTTCTCCGGTACAACTCTTTGTCCTATAAACAGAGAACCTCTTGTCTTCATATTCTCGACATACACATATAAACGCATAAACTCGTTAAATCTGTAAGATAAAAAAGATTAAAAAAAAGCTGGTTATATATTTCTTATAATATTAATTTTTTTCACCCAAAACCAAAAAAAGAGAGAGAATCTGTGCATGTTGCTCAGAAAATCTTCAAAGCGTAATATGGGCTTACGTTAGCTCTCACGAACTCCCAAGGATCTCCTATATATATGTTTTTTCATTTCCCCATATCAAATCTTTCCTCATCGAAAACAGTATTAGCATATCTTCTCTTCTTCTATATATTCCCTTCCCATTTGGCGTCCTGAGAGACACAAATCTCTATTCTTGTTCTTGATTCTTGATGATTCGTGAAATGACGTCAAGCTTTCTTCTCATGACGTTCGCGATGTGTACACTGATCATAGCCGTTGGTCCGAGCGAGCTCCTCAGAATCGGAGCCATAGATGTCGACGGCCACTTCACCTTCCATCCTTCCGACTTAGCCTCCGTCTCTTCGGACTTCGGTATGTTAAAGTCGCCGGAAGATCCATTAGCCGTGCTTCATCCATCATCGGCCGAAGACGTGGCACGACTAGTCAGAACAGCTTACGGCTCAGCCACGGCGTTCCCGATCTCAGCCCGAGGCCACGGCCATTCCATAAACGGTCAGGCCGCGACGGGGAGGAACGGAGTGGTGGTTGAGATGAACCACCGCAAAACCGGGACGCCGGAGCCACTTGTCCGACCAGAGGAAATGTATGTGGACGTTTGGGGTGGAGAATTATGGGTCGATGTGTTGAAGAAAACGTTGGAGCATGGCTTAGCACCAAAGTCATGGACTGATTACTTGTATCTCTCCGTTGGTGGTACGCTCTCCAATGCAGGAATTAGTGGTCAAGCTTTTCACCATGGTCCCCAGATTAGTAACGTCCTTGAGCTCGACGTTGTAACTGGTTAGTATAAAACATTCATATACATGGTTTTTGTTGAATTTAGTTGAAGTTTTAATAACAAAAAAAAATATTGAAACAAAAATAGGGAAAGGAGAGGTGATGAGATGTTCAGAAAAACAGAACACAAGGCTATTCCATGGAGTTCTTGGTGGATTAGGTCAATTTGGGATCATTACACGAGCACGAATCTCTCTCGAACCTTCTCCCCAAAGGGTACATTTATTTTTTAGAAATTGATTTTATGTTGTCACGTAATAAAACTTCTAGGCGGGTCCATTAGTTATAGCCTTATAACTGTTGGTGACATTTGTTTTTTTAATGGATTTATATATCAAAGTTATGTTACTAAAGCCCTAAATGATGTATTATGACAGGTGAGATGGATAAGAGTATTGTATTCGAGCTTCAAGGTGTTTACGGAGGACCAAGAGTACTTGATATCGATGCATGGTCAACTAAAGTTTGATTACGTGGAAGGGTTCGTGATTGTGGACGAAGGTCTCGTCAACAATTGGAGATCCTCTTTCTTCTCTCCTCGTAACCCCGTCAAGATATCCTCCGTTAGTTCTAACGGCTCCGTTTTGTATTGCCTTGAGATCACCAAGAACTACCACGACTCCGACTCCGATACCGTCGATCAGGTACAGTTTAATTATTAATTCCTCTGCTTTTTTACACTAATTTTAGATATAAATATTTTTATTTTTATATTGATGAATATCTGGAAGGATTTAACGCTATGCGATTATTGGGGAAATCATGATTAAGAATTTTGGTTTTCTTTTAGTTTATATGATTGAAAGTGGTCTCCATAGTATTTTTGTTGTGTCGACTTTATTATAAATTAAATTTGGAAGAGGACATGAAGAAGAAGCCAGAGAGGATCTACAGAGATCTAGCTTTTCCACCTGAACTTAATAATACTCATAAATATTTATTTATTTATTTTTTGGTCGAAATATTGTTCTTTCTTCTTATGTTTAGTTTATCACTAGCGAATTAATCATGGTTACTAATTATGTAGTGGACGGGGTCATGGACCACTCACCAAATAATGATTCCTCTTTTCTCTAATTAAATTTGATAAAACCAACTCTAATGGAATCTTAACTTTCCTTGGTTTTGGTAGGCTTTCATAGCGAAATAGCTTTTTAATTTTCGCCGTTTAACTTTATTTTCCTTTTCCGGATTTAATAAATTAAGTGGATTTTTTTTTTTTTTTTTAACTACAGGAAGTAGAGATTTTGATGAAGAAATTGAATTTTATACCGACATCGGTATTCACGACGGATCTGCAGTATGTGGATTTTCTTGATCGGGTTCACAAGGCCGAGTTGAAGCTCCGGTCCAAGAATTTATGGGAGGTTCCACACCCATGGCTCAACCTATTCGTACCGAAATCAAGAATCTCTGATTTCGACAAAGGCGTTTTCAAGGGCATCTTGGGAAATAAAACAAGTGGCCCTATTCTTATCTACCCAATGAACAAAGACAAGTAAGTCTCGACTCAACATTACAATTTACTTCTAGATATCTTTTTAGAAAAAGAAAAAAAAAAACACGAGTTTTGCATGCATGCAAGTTACACTTGTGGGGATTAAATTTTGTTTTTGTTTTTTTGACATCTTGTGGGGATTAGTGGTCCAAAAAAAACAAACAAAGTTTTGTCAAAATTGAAAAGAGCTAGTGACACGTGGTACATGGGATTGTCCGCAAAACATTTGCATGGAATCACACAGCTAAGATTGACAATAACGCCTCGTCGGCTCGTGTTTTTCTTTTGGTTCGTCGTCCAATTTGTAACAAAAATCCGACGGTCCAGATTGGTTTGTTATTTTTTAGTTCCTAGAACTCATGGTGGTGGGTCCCAATCGGATTCTCCTAAACCAAACCGATCTCAACGATCCTCCCACACATCATTAATTAACTATAAATGTTGTCGTGCTGACGTGTCAAAATATGTTGTAATGGCAGATGGGACGAGAGAAGCTCATCAGTAACGCCGGATGAGGAAGTTTTCTACCTGGTGGCTCTATTGAGATCTGCTTTATCGGACGGTGAGGACACGCAGAAGCTAGAGTATCTGAAAGATCAGAACCGTCGGATCTTGGAGTTCTGTGATAAAGCCAAGATCAATGTGAAGCAGTACCTTCCTCACCACGCAACACAAGAAGAGTGGGTGGCTCATTTTGGCGACAAGTGGGATCGGTTTAGAAGCATGAAGGCTGAGTTCGATCCGCGACATATACTCGCAACTGGTCAAAGAATCTTTCACAACCCATCTCTGTCTTTGTTTCCTCCACCGTCTTCTTCGTCGGCTTCGTGGTGACAGGACAAAATCAGAGGGGAAAGTAGTTGTTGAGAATATATTCTTCCTGATGTATATATTTGACCTAATAGAGAAGCATCAGAGAGATTAGGTTGGGGTCTTTTGTTAGAAATTAGAGTAGAAAGATTCAAATTAGTCAAATTTTATTGTTTTGTTCTTTTACATCACGGATTCTTGGAAATGGGTTTAGGACGACAGCTTTAAACCCGGTTAAAATTTAAAAATACACAACAAACAAACCTCGGGGGCTGTTTCGGATTATTATACATTTATGGCTGATGGATGGTTTATACTTTATCGTCGTGGAACCACCATCGAGTCTCCTTTGGAGATCTTCCGTTCTTACAATTCTTTACATATTGGTCATTGTCAGTCGGTCGTTGCTGCAACCAACGGAGAGGAAGGTTCAGCTTTGTGGAAGAACAAAGAGAGCAGGGTTTATATAATGGTGAGTTTTAAGAGTTGTAAGTACCTTTTCCGTCGAGCTTGAGAGCATGGAGAGGATGCTGATGCAGATAGAGTTCACCGTCATGGCAGGAGACCACGAGTCATACAAAATATCTACAAATCATACACAACATCAGATTCTTCTTTGGAGTGGCCTATGTTTAAAATGTGCTATTGAATAATAAAATGCAGGAAAGGTCAGGTCACATATTCAAATGTTTCAGTCATTCTGTATACAGACTCAAAATTAGTTTTGGAATGCAGATTTCATGGCACTTGTCACATGATTTATATACAGCTCCTATGTTGTTCGATCTGTAAATAACAGTCTCACCCTCAAGTAGCAATGGAAACAAGTCCTATTGAATCTTTTTACTTTCATATCAAAAACAATAGATTAGCTATTTGTATAACAAACATCCTGATATATATCTTGTTCCTACCACACGACACAAGCGAGTTGAGATGTCACATCAAGCATCAGAATGAAGGCAAGAAAAATCTAAAGTGATAGATGGTAATCACCAAAGCAAGAGGGTATCAGAAACAGAGGACAATCACGTACCTAAGCAAATATGCCCGTTGCTGTAAATGTGAGGATGCAGAGGAGCTGGAGGAAGGAAAATCACCTGTACAGTGAGAAAACACTGTAAGGGGAAATTTATAATCAAGTCAGCTAGAGAGCAGAGTAATAATCTAAAGTGATAACTTCCATCATTGATCATCCACTGCTTCATTACTTATAATTGGAGCACTCACTTGAGGCGATTCCATAGGATAATGCTCTGGGAAATCAACTTGTAGCTGATACGTATCGTTCGCGTACAGAGTCCCTGGAGCTCCGATAACTTCAATCATCCATCTGTAATCCATAAATCTCACATCACAATTCCGAAATTTTTATGATTCTTAATCAGACGATGGAATAGATAGCTGGAAAATCCAAAAATCACCTCTGGAGATTATCGGTGACCTTGTGTTTGAACCCTGTGGGTGGACTCCTCTGCCATTCGATAAGCTCTTTCTGAAGCCGATTACACGCGATCTTGCCCAGAGCCTACGCAGTTTCCCCAAAAAAAAAAGAGTCAAAAACCCTAATTCGAAAACCAAAAGTCAATGACACACACAAATAAACAGAGAAAGTGAGAGAGAACGAGAGGAGGAACCTTGTGAGGAGCAGCAGAACTTGTCATGGCTTTCTAGAGATGAAGAGAGAAAGTGATGATCCCCTTTGAGACGGAGACGGAGACGGAGACGGAGACGAAGAAGGAAGAAGAAAGGCTCGAGGAAGAATCGAAAATCGGAGCTCAGATTTGTGGGGCCTCTCTATCAGATAATTCAGATCGGGAGAGGGACGGTTACGATGATGCCACGTGTACTATCGCTCGCTTTTAGATCTATGACCGTTTCGTTTATTTGTGTCAGCGATGCAGCCCAGGATCCGCTGAAGTTTGCTGCGTGAAACGGTATAGGGGTATAATTGTAATTTATGATATTCTGCCTGCTGCATTACTACCATTATCATTTGCAGCTGAAATCTGTATGTGTAAAATAACAGTCATTGACTCATTGTTAAGCAAAACAAATTTGTGTTAACCTACCAAAATTAATATATTACGAACAGTGTTTATAACCTTATAGTAGAAATCATAATAATAAATTAAATAGAAGCTACCGATAGGTCACAAGTCGAAGACTCGAAGAGGTCCATTGCCATTGGACGTGTTAAAAGTTGAACTAGGAATAATAAGAAGCCAAAGCAATGTCTTAAGTTTCAAAAAAAAAAAAAGAAGCAATGTCTTAAAGATCTTTGCAGTGTCCTTTCAACATCTACGAGTTGTCCTAATTAGCAGCTACTATCAACAAATATATACACATACTAGTCTCAAAGTTCTCATGTTCCCTTGCCTTTATGGTTCACACGCAGACAAAATCCCTGAAACTCTAATAAATAATAGCAACAAAAGACTCTGATCGAACCGATTTTTTTTTTCCTTTTACCAATTTTTGTACATTGACATTCAATGAAGTTGAAATTCTCATGATAATGTGAAAAAACATGTGTTGTATACGAGAAATCTATCATTTTAAACTTTAACCCTTTGAATTTGAAAATTTGTTTTACTTTTGTGAATAAAATAACGAAATGATTAAACATGTTTGTGATTCTGCGTCATAATATGATTGATAACAAAAAGTTGGTGAAATGCGAAATCGGAGTCGTTATATTATCAAAATTAAATCATTAACATTTCTATTTTCTTTTTTTATAACAATTCAGAGTAGTTTATTCTTTTGAATATATATTACATACCGTCTTGTTTTAGAGAGATAAGTTATCTCCGATTACTAATGTTAAAGAGTTAATGAAATTTGATCAAAAAGAAAGAAAGAGAGTAAATGAACATTGTGATCTTCTTTTTGTTGACATAAAAAAAAAAAACATAGTGATCAAAATCGCAAAGAAGTGGTAGAATTTGCATGTTATATATTATGCTTTCTTTAAAATATTGATCAGGGTTTTTCCTCTCGAAAACCTTGCGATACCCTAGCCGGTGGTGGTGGAGCCTACAGTCACTCAGAATCCTCCATCAATCGAACCTCAGTCAACGAAGGTGGGAAGTGAGGACTTCAATTGGGCGTCTAGCCTTCATTCTTCTTGCAAAATTAAACAATCCTCAGCTCCAATGACTGTCTCAGCTGAAGGCAGACCAAGAGTGAAGGTCCCAAATGATGTCTTCGAAAGGGGTGCCAAGCTCCACGCGGATTTCATTGTGGGAATTGTTTACGGTAATCTTCCATCTCATGGAAAGATTTGGGGCGTTCTAAATTTCCCGTGGGGAAGAGACAAGAGAGTCACAATCCAGAATCTATCAGCTAATGTCTTCCTCTTCCATATCCCCTCGACTTCTTTGAGAAGAAGGGTGTTACAGCATGAATTGTGGCGGATTGGCGACTCCCCCTTCTTTGTAACTGAGTGGAATGCGTCGTTCAGCCTTGACCCTCCCTCTCTCCATCGAGCCCCAATTTGGGCAAAGATCCACAACATCCCGTTCGACTTGGTGACTGATGAAGGCATGGGCTTTATTGCCAGACCACTCGATGTAGTGGTAGATGCCAAGCCTTTCACTAGCATCAACTCTGCAGAGATCAAGGTGGTAGTGGATCTAACGAAAACTCTTCCATATTCAATGGAGATTGAAAAAGAGGATGGCGAGGTAGTTGTTCTTTTGTAACTTATCCTTGGTTACCTCCCCTTTGTGCGGTTTGTGAAGAGATAGGTCACAAGGCAGCTTTCTGTCCAAAGTCAAAAACAGCTCCGAGTAATAGGGAGCCAGTTCAGAAAAGATCGACTGCTGCTGGTGGTCAAAAATGGGTAAAAAAATCAGTAGGAGTAGTTTCTACCTCAGGTTATGGGCCTTCACATAGTGCATAGACAGCTGGTGTATCTGCTGTAGTTTTGGGTGAGGTCTCGACAGCCCAAGCTAATCAGGTGAAGGATATTCCATTGCAGACGGTGTCATCTGAGCAGGCTGTGGAGCCGGTAGCTGTAGAGACTACCGTAGTTGAATCTCCTGGCCCCGTGAACAATCCGATCAACCCAATCGCTGTGGAAGTTATTGTTGCGCTGGATAAGGATTTGGAAAAACAACCATCAATTTCTCAATCAGAAGACGGTTTTACTTTGGCGACAAACACCCTTCCTGCCAGGATGGTGTTAGTTTCTAAGGTCACACCAGAAGTTACCTTAGCCAATCCTTTTGGCTCGTTACAAAACGAGGATGTTTCAGATGAAGAGGGTGAAGATAATGTTGCGATCTCAGGCCAGGAGATTGCAGTTTACCAAGCCGTTCCTAATCCTCCCAGAAATTATCCTTCTTCTAACTCGCCTTCTCAACAGAAGAAGAAAAGGTTAAGGAGATCACAACATTCCCCGGTTTCCGGTGGCGGCAATCCCCTATACTCAGGGGTACGTCACCAAATATAATCTATCAATGTGTGATACATTTTTTTGGAACGTGCACGGTCTTAATGAGCCTTCGAAACACCGCCCACTTGTAAATTGGATCAGTTCTCGGTCAATCTCGTTTGGAGCTCTTCTCGATACGCATGTAAGTGAAACAAACAAGAACCAAATTTTGTCTTCCATCGGTCCTGGATGGAGTATTTTTGCGAATTATCAGTATTCTCCTCTTGGAAAAATCTGGATTATGTTCAAGCAACCAACTACGTTACATCATCTTTTCTCTGACAAGCAATCAATAACATGCGAAGTCAGGTTAGAAGAGGGAGATACCTTTACATACACCGTGGTGTATGCTTCAAATGAGGTGGAGGATAGAAGAGAACTATGGCAATCCTTGAGAGACACACATATCTCTTTCGATCTTGCTTCTAAACCCTGGTTAGTGGTTGGTGATTTTAACGAGATTTTGCATCCCTCAGAGTCTTCTAATCCCTCAATTGTCTCAACTACTGCTGACATGAGAAGTTTTGGGGAATGTCTCTCGGATCTCTGCCTTCTTGATATGTCTTTTCAGGGTCCGAAATTCACCTGGTCAAACAAAAGGCCTTTAGCTCCTACTGCGAGGAAGCTAGACAGATCCTTAGTAAACGACAGTTGGTTGACAACTTTCCAATCTAGTCACTGCACCTTCGAGCCGCCTGAGTTTTCTGATCATACCTCTTGCCACATCAAGATCACTACCCCTCTACCACCCTTTGGTAATCGCTATTTCAAGTTTTTTAACTGCGTGTTGAATCTTCCCCAGTTCTTTGAGGTCGTCAAAACAAAGTGGGAAGGCCTTGGTTTTTTAGCCCTGGATTTGAAGGATCTAGGGGTTAAAATGAAATCTTTAAAGAGACCTATGAAGTCGTTGTGTAAGGATAATTACAATGGTATTGAGAAAAGAGTTCATGAATCTAGATTGAGACTTAATTCAGCACAGTTGAAGGCGTTAAATGATCCATCTCATGCAGCTTTTCTTCTAGAACAAGAAGCTAGAGACTCCTAGCTTTTTCTCCGTTTAGCTGAGGAGAGCTATTTTTGCCAAAGATCCCGGATTAAATGGTTAGAGGAAGGGGATTTCAACACAAGATTTTTCCATTTTATAACCAAGATGAGAAATGCAACCAGCGCAATCAAATACCTTCGAAAAGGCGATGGATCCAAAACCAATTCTTTAAAGGAGGTACACCTATTGGCTCAAGCACATTTTGCTTGAATTTTTTGTACAGTGAAAGGTACATTCTGTCCTTCTCTTTGTGACTACCTTGAGAGGCTTTTATTGGACAGATGCTCGCCGGTGCATCAGTCTAGACTATCTGCCCCTGTTTTACAGGACGCTATCAAGGAGTCTCTTTTCAAGATGCCTCTTAACAAGACACCGGGCCTTGATGGATTTCCGGTGGAATTCTTTAAAGCATCATAGGATATAATTGGTAGTGAGGTGATCGCTGTTGTCCAGGATTTTTTCCTGAATGCTTTTATGCCAACATCTATGAACGCAAATTCCCTGGTTCTTATCCCTAAGAGAAGTGGTGCAGATGATTTGAAGGACTTTAGGCCCATCTCCTGTCTTAATACCATGTACAAGCTGGTGACAAGGCTGCTTTCAGCTAGACTAAAGAGGGTTTTGCATGCGATTGTGGTTCCTAACCAAACAACATTCATTAAAGATCGTTTACTCCTTGAAAATTGTTATTGGCAGTGGAGGTAATTCATGGTTACCATAAACCTCTTCAATTGCCGAGAATTTCGCTGAGGATTGACATTGCCAAGGCTTTCGATACAATCTGTTGGGACTTTATTCTTACCACTTTGGCTGCGTATAAGGTTCCTGCGATGTTCATTGCCTGGATTCGTGCTTGTATTTGGTCACCATCCTTCTCGGTGAGCATCAATGGCATTACATCGGGTTACTTCAAAGGGAGTTCTGGTCTTCGTCAAGGAGATCCGTTGTCTCCTATCCTTTTCGTGTTGGCCATGAATGTCCTATATCTTATGTTAAATAAAGCAGCTGTGGATGGGATTTTCAGGTATCATCCAGGCTGCGAACCACAAAGACTGACTCATCTTTCTTTCGCGGATGATCTCCTGATTTTTGTGGAAGGTTCTGCTGAATCGGTAGCTGGGGGTGTTCACAGTTCTGTCTCAGTTTGAGAAACTGTCAGGCCTAGGAGTGAATATGAGCAAAACATCGATGTTCTGTTCAGGGGTCAGCAAGAAGGTGTTGGATTTTGTTAAAAATTGATTTGCTCTAAGCCCCAGTACTCTCCCCATCAGGTATTTGGGTCTGCCCTTATGTACGAAAAAGCTATCCATTTCGGATTGTGATTCTCTTCTGCAGAAAATAAGAGCAAGGATGAATGGGTGGCGGCATAGACATTTGAGTCTCGCTGGTCGCCTAAGGCTCCTGGAGTCTGTCGTCTCTAGAATAATTGGTTTCTGGACAGCAGCGTTCTTTCTCCCTAAGTAGGTAATCCAGAAGATAAACTCTTTGTGTGGAGCCTTCTTTTGGCATGGAAATTTGAACGGTTCCACCGCTGCAAAAGTCTCTTGGGCGACGGTTACTACTCCCAAGGTAGAGGGTGGTCTGGGATTGAGGTCAATTCAGAGCTGGAACGAAACTTGCGGTTTAAAGTTGATTTGGATGATTTACTTTCGTGTTGGTTCCATTTGGGTGGCGTGGATCAGGAAAAAGTATCTCTCTAGAGCCGGCTTTTGGTCGTTAAATGAGAAAAACAATGCTTTCTCTTGGATGTTTCGCAAGATTCTGAAACTTCGTCACAAGGCAGTTTCTTTCCTTCGTATCAAGCTTGGTCGTGGAGATGAAACCTTCTTCTGGTGGGATCCGTGGACGCCATTCAGACCGTTGATTCACTTTCTTGGCCCCTCGGGTCCGGCCGCTCTAGGCATACCGCTAAATGCTCTAGTACAGGACTACCGTTCTTCTGATGGATGGATTTTACCACCTGCAAGATCAGATTTACAGTTACAACTGCTTACTTTTATTGTCTCTATGCCACTGTCTTCGGAAGCGGATTCCCCTCTGTGGCTGATGGATAATAAAGTTTGTCGGCATTTTATATCAAAAGACGTGTGGATGGTGATGAGGGGTATGAGGCAGGAGGTCCCCTGTCACAAACTGATTTGGTTCAACGTTTCAATCCCCAAACACTCTACTACTTCATGGTTATTCATCCAAAACAGAAACCAAACATTAGACAAGTTAGTGTCTCGGGGCCTGGATGTGGAGAGTTCTTGTCTCCTTTGCGGTTCAGCACAAGAATCTCGAAATCATATATTCTTTGAATGCTCCTACTCAGCGATAATCTGGACTAGCATTCTCAATCGTCTCCACCTTCTGACCATCCTTTCAACTTGGGAACAGATTGTTCTTTGGATTCCTGTTGCGAGCTCCTCCAGGGATCTTTCTTTAACTCTCATTCAAGGCTGGCAGACTTGTATGTATGAAATCTGGAAGGAGAGGAATCGCATGTATCATCTTGGAATCACCCTCCCTCTTCAATTTATTTTAAAGAAAATTTTGTTGGTTGTCAAGAACAAAACGTTGGCTTTGAAGAATTTGGGTCGAGATGCTGGTCCCCGTCTTCTACGTATCTGGTCTACTAGTTGACAGGCTCTTCCCCCCTCCACCGTATTGCTGTTTCTTCTATTCCCCCTTCCTCTCCTTTGGATATACATATGCGATTGTGCATTTGGTTACCTCCTCTTTTTCTGGTTGCTTTATGTTTAATGGTTATTGGTTCTTCGTTTGGTTTCATTTTCTTGTAAAACTTTTTAATTTAACGAAGGTCTTTAACAAAAAAAATATTGATCATATTAATGTTTTTTTTTTTTTAAGTATATGGAAAGTAGTACAGTACTTGTTGTTTGCATGTGTGTGTCTTTTTCTCTTTTTGGTTTTTGAACTTCCCAACAAAGTTAGAAGCTCAAAAAGGGATTGTGGGTACACTGATGCAAGATAAGAAGAAGCATTTATGCAAAAAGCCTGTTGTTTCGTGCTCAGAGGGACCATATATATTTCAAATTTCTTCCCTTCTTCTTTCTTTTGACAAGGATATACAAAAGTAATTCTGGTGTTAATTAACGTACTGTTTTTATTTATTTGCCAACTTTTAAATATTATATTAGTAGGAGGATGTATATAGGTAACTATGCATATAGCTTTCGCTACAGGCTGCAGCATTGGCTCTTACTATCTAGGTGCTTCGTGATTTCAAAATCTTCAGTGTTTCTTAACACAATAATTGAATATAAACCCGCTTTGACCACTGATTACCTCGAATAGTACTGTTTTTTCACGTCAAAGACTTGTGTGTTTCCAAAAAAATAAATAAATAAATATATATATATATACTAGTAACTCAGTAAACAACACAAAATCAACGAACAAGATTTTCCTTTGAGGTACTCGTTGGCTAGACTACTATATACATACTAGTAACTAGCAACTGCCTAGTATGTGTATATAGGTTTCAAAAAGCTAACCTCGCTACAAGTCAAACTAACATTTTTTTTCTTTGACTAAAATATATATTTTATTTCCCCTTATATGATCAGTATGAATAATGATATAAATATTGTTTCTTGGTTGCATATTTATGTATGTGGAGCAAAAAGAGTAAAGATAAGTAACAGTGCCCACAAAGCTTTTATATTCATTTTTTGTTTCTTAACTTATTTTTTCTCCAAGTAGAAGAAGATGGAGGAGTTTAGGGTAACACATGAGTTCTCATCTCTCACAAGTATTTCGTTGGACTCAAGATACCTTAAGGCAGTGCGGTGCCTTGTAGAAGAAGTTATCGATATAGGTGGTAGAGAGGTTGAGCTTTGCAACGACATTCTTATTCAACAACTGTTTCCAGGAAGAAGAAGATCCGGTTTTGGTTTGTCCTCTGAGATCAAATCCGAACTATGCAGTTCAGGTTTCATGTCTTTGCCTGAGAATCATGAGCTTCATATCAAAATCTCCAAGCTTCTGAGTTTGTTGCAACAGGTAAGTCACTATAATCTGAGTTTGTTGCAACAGGTAAAATCACTATATATAATTTCCGGGACAATTATGGAAAATAGTCTATCTTTTAAAAATTAACAAAATTTTCTAAGTTTGAACTCTAAACTCCAAATTTTAAACTTTACTTAATCCTAGACCCAAATCCCCAAAACTTAAATTTGGAATCCTAAAATCTAAATAAAATTGTCCATTTCCTTATTTTTGAAAGAGAGTCTATTTCCAAAATTTAGAGCTTTTAAAGATTTTTTTCCCCCTAATTATCCATAATCTAGTCATTTGGTGTTAGTTTCAACTTTGTTTTCCTGGTTAAATCCGGTTTACTTCCGCCGGTTTTCAACAGGTAGAAGAAAGGTTTGACATTTACTGCAATCAGTTGGAGCAAGTGATTTCATCATTTGAGGAAATAGCAGGAGAAGGATCATCCAAAGTATACACCGGTTTAGCTCTTCAAGCCATGACTCGACATTTCGGTTCTCTCCAAGAAGCTATACTCTCTCAGCTCAACTCTCTTCGTCGGAGATTCATCATCTCTCAAGATGTTGTTCCCAAGATCATCAGTTCTGGTTTGTCACAGCTTAGCTTGTTCGATGGCAACACTTCATCATCGCTTCAGCGTCTCGGTTTGGTTCAAGGACCACAGAGACATGCTTGGAAACCAATCAGAGGCTTGCCCGAGACTTCTGTTGCGATTCTCCGAGCTTGGCTCTTCCAACACTTCTTGCATCCGTCAGTTTTCTTGCTGCATAAGTAATTTATCAGTAGAGATGGAAGTTAAATGTTGGGGAAATAACATTTTGATTGTTTTAATGAAAACAGTTACCCGAATGAAGCAGAGAAGCTGATGCTGGCGTCTCAAACAGGGCTTTCCAAGAACCAAGTACACTCCTCTGAATCAGATCCTGCATTTTCTTATAAAAAAAAGTTGTTTTCATGAAGATTCTGATTGAGATAAATTTTTGTGTGGTCAAAGGTATCAAATTGGTTTATAAATGCTCGAGTTCGACTTTGGAAACCGATGATAGAAGAGATGTACAGAGAGGAGTTTGGAGATTCCTCAGATGAATCCATGCAAAGAGAAGGCAATGACGATTCAAACTGACTGAAAAGAAAGAAAAAAAAAACAGAACACAGGTTCGCGCCATCTAACACTCGATCTATGGTTCTTCTTCTTTTGATGAGTTTGTTAGTCAATTCTATCCCTTCTTCTTTATGTTTCTATCTTTACTCTTTCCGAAAATCAGCATTGTAATGTCTCAAGTTTCTTCGCTTAGCCTAGTTTTGTTACAGCCTGAAAAAAATGTTTTAGTTCTGAATCTTTTGATCATAAGATGAGAAAGATTGCAACAAATCAAAGATAAAAACATTATACAATACGCAGAAACTTGATGAAATCGTTGGGGACAACGTAATCACGATCTGCACTAGAGCTAACATCCGCGCTTCAGTACATGTGTTACGCATATCTGCTCCACTGAATCCCTGCAAAGACAGTTTTTTTAATGAAAAGATTTTGTTCTGTTTTGCTTAAACAAACACAAGAACATTTGTGTGTGACGAATCCTCAGATAGTTTCACGACCTTTTTGTAATCGATCTCTCCTTGTTTAGTTATACCAAAAGCATGAATCTTAAGGATTCTCATTCTAGAATCTTCATTAGGCAATGGGATCTCTATCTTCTTATCGATTCTACCAGGTCAAAGAAGCGCAGGGTCAAGAACATCAGGTCTGTTTGTTGCCATTATTACTTTCACCCTAAACAAACGAAATTTGTAGAAATTCATGGTTCATAAGCGAGTTTCCGCTGCTGGTTTTAAAACTATTAATTTGCAAGAAGAAGAGACAGAGGTATCTTATCAAGTTGAGAGAGAAGCTCGATCACATTCACTAGTTTTTACTTCTCCTTGGCTGGATCGACGTCTACCAATAGCATCAATCTCATCCATGCATAAAGATGATACAAGGCTTTAACCAGAAGAAAAATTACAGCTTATCCATAAGGAAACAATACAAATCATAACAAGAAGTAAGCAAGAAAAAGAAAAAAAAGAGAACTTACTTGATGATCAGGAGCATATCTAAATATCTCTTTCATTAACAATGAACTATCTCCCAAGTATTTGCTTACAAGCGCGCTAGAAACAACCTAGGAAAAAACAAATTATCCTAAATTTAGTGTAGCCAAAGAAAAACGAGCAGTAATATAAACTATAAGTCTCATAACCGTCGAAAAAATTGAATCGATATTGCTAGTGATTGCTCTAGCTAACAATGTACCATGAGGTCCATAGAGAAGTACTCCCTGTTAAACCACCAAGATCTGAGTAGCTAACATCGCCATGATCTCGATACACCATCTTCTAAATCAATGGATTAACCTGGAATCCAAAAGAGATATCAGAGATAGAAAACAAAAATAAAATAAAAAGACAAGAGAAATCCACAAAAGAAGTTACCTTTGGAGGAAGAATTCTCATTATTGTCAACGTTTTTCTTTCATGAGTAACTCTTGTTCCAGACAGAAATTAGCTTTGATTGATCAAGAGGACGAAAGCGAGCTACAAAAGCCTTGAAGTTACAATCAAGCGGACGAAGGCTTTACGATTTTGAGTTTTTTTTTGGTCTCCTCTCTGCAAGAGGATTTTGCTACCATTCCAATGGAAACGAGAAAGAAACTGTTTTACTTCCCGTTTATTTTCACAACTGAAATATTCGAACCTTTTCTTTATTGAATCCCGCTATTTTTACAAATATTCGACTTCTAAACATACATTTTACATTTATCAGTTAAGCCCCCCCAAAGATACACATATTTGATATTTGAAAGACTTGTATGATACCAGACTTCGACGGCACTCTACTCAAATACTCATCTCAACTCGTAATTCGTAATAAAAACACCATTACAGAAAAACAACGTTTCCTCTGCGGTAAAGTTGTAAATTTCTATTAACAGAATAAATAAGAAAGATTGAGAAACATTTAAAATTTTCGTTAAAAACTAGCCCAAATTGGCCTACAACTATTATACAAAAAGCCTCCTCTGCAAAACCCGATTCCATGGAAGCTAACCAGAGAGACACAAAGAACATACCCATGAGCTGATGAAAAAAAATCCAGTTCAATGATCTCATATCTCATCGTAAAGCACGAGCCTTTGCGTGTTGCAACACTTCTCTGAGCACCGAAGCTATTCGATGCGACATATGATGTTCCAAAAACATCTCCTTTACTCTCTCATACCCATTTCTGCCCATTGTTAGCCGTAAATCAGCTTGCATCGCCAATTTCACTATGTTCTTGGCGAGAGGTATCACGCCTTCTTTACCTGCACTGTGTAATAGACCAGTCGTTCCGTTCACCACAATCTCCATTGTACCTCCGGCTGCAGTACCGAGTACAGGTAGCTTAAAGGCCATGGCTTCGATTGTTATTCTCCCAAAGCATTCTCCTCTGGCTTGGGAGTTTTGGACAAGGACGTCAATGGCAGCTACATATGGAGCTACGGTTAAGGTTTTGTTGACAAAGTGAACATAGTTCTGAAGTTTCTTCTCTTGGACAAAGTTGCGTAGTTCTGTCTCGAACTTTGTCTGTCGGCTCATGTCGCTTCCTACAACTACTGCATGCATTGTTGGTACCTGAAGTTTCTTCTGCTTGATAATTTCAAGACTTTCGTGGAAGGCTCGGAGGAACAGGTCCTGGCCTTTTCCGCGCGATACACCTGATATGATAACAAACTAAATAAATTCTTTGGTAACAGATGAATACACAACTCTTGCTCCTTTAAAGATGATGCTTCGGAGGAAACTGAGAAACAGAAAGACTTAAAAAGATGGCTTACTATTAATAATGCCAAATAGTATGTCTTCATTCCGCACTCCAAGAGATTCTCGCACGTGCTCACGGAGAACTCTCTTGGCAACACTATCTTCAGCTACTTCCATCAATTCGTTGCTATTTCCTAGATGCACGACGTAAGTTTTGGGCATTTTAATCCTGCATTCCAACAATCATAAAACAATGTTAAGCTATATGAAGAAGAAGAAGAAGAAAAAAAACTGAAATGGGGCAACACTCTACATAAACATCTGAGTTTTCTGTATATCATTCACGTGAAGGAGGAGGTGCAAAAGAGGAAAACGGACCCTAGGCGAGCCTGAGTTCTGTTTTTCCAGTATTCAGCTGTTGCGTGGGAATCAATCATCGCCCCTGCAACAGACGGGAGGTGTTTGACCAAATCTGGTTTGAAATAGTGCCCTCTCATCTCATGAATCCACCAGAGGATCTTGGGAAGAACTTTGCGAACACCTTCCTTGAGAACGGCATCGAGCCATTTCCCAGCCACAGCAGTATTTAGAACAATCAAATCAGCCTTGAGAGCTGTATCTATGGCTTTCTGACCCTTTGCAGAGATGACCTGGAGACAGAGAGTTCACCCAAAAAAAGGCTAAAAAACTGGTCAATCAATAGTAAATGATACTCCTTAATTTTTTTCATGCAAAAGTCCCTGATTTCATGCGGAGATTATCTTAAATTTCGGCAACTAGGCTTGAGAAGAAGCCCAAGATAACATCTTTACAACAAATTATGCAGTCTATTGGTAAATTTGGAAGGAAGTGAGAGTAAAACAGATAATTAAGACGAGACTCGAACCTGCACTCCTCGATCCAACATCTTGTGTTCCAAACTGTACATAACCTCATCTGCTTCGAGTGGTTTCTGATTAGTGATCCAAACAACCTCAGCACCAACTCTTCTTAACAAAAACGCCAATTCCATTAACAGCAAAGGTCCACCTATGTCACACAAATTCATCATCGCCTCAACAAAAAAAAAAATTGATTTTACGGAGAACCCAGATCAAATCAGCACCTGAGAGCGATAGCTCATGGGAGACTAATAAAACGAGCTTCGATTTCATGAAGCCTAGAGGATTCGGCCGTTCTGGAGCTGAACGAAACCTCTCCTCCACGAATTGGTGGCCGCTAATCTTACCACTAACGCTGCAGGGGTCAAAGCTAGATCTCACTAGAATCACCCCCACGGTTGATACACACAAAACCAACAAAATCATCAGAGCCCATCTCATCGACGGCTTCCCCATTGCTTTCTCCGCTACAGATACATCCTAGGGTGTAGAACAAGCTAATGATCTCCGAAGAAACTTTTAAAATATTCCGGCGTAGAAGCTTGTGTGATTAATCGAAAGGAGAATTGGAGAAAATTGGATCACTGTCGCAGCAGATCAAAGGCTTCGCCGCTTCAAAGAAAGAACCTTTTTTTTTTGGCCTCTGGGTTTTTAAGTCAGTGAGACTGAGAACCTCGAAAAGGAATTTTGGTCTTTAAAGCTTTGCAATTCGCGCCGTTTTTGGCGTTTTCACAATATTCATGAAGAAACTCTTGCCGTTTTTACGAGAGCGTAACTTTCACTTTCTTAGGATGATCCCTCTGGGCCAGCGAGAAGGTTAAGTAGACTTACAACCCCGCTAACATGGCGAGAAGTTTTCCTTCGTTTAGATTATATTAAATTCCTTAAAACAGTAAACTCCACTTTCATTTCTTAGCTTAACTTGATTTGAACACGAAATTGTAGCATTACCTGTAGGTGTAAGTTTGCCGCAATCATCAGTCAAAAAGAAACAAAAAAAACAAAGAAACCAAGGAAAAAAAAAACGCAAATGCCAAAACACAAAAGCAATTAATCGAAGAAGAAAAGCATCAAAGCGGAAGAAATTAATTTCGAGGTGCGAAGTAAAATCAGTGCAAAAATACCAATTAAAAGCTGCGAAGGAACTGGTAACGCTAGTGTTGGTGAAGAACTGTTTGCAACGACGACCACCTTTCTCTCAACTTTCAAATTTAAATTTATAGTTTAAAATTTTTTAAATCGAAATTGGACGCTATCATTAGCTTGTTCGACGAGGAGAATGTATATCACGTACTTGGTGTTATCATTGGATAAGAGTCATCAAGATTATGAATGGAAACCTGTTATAAGTAATAACTCTCCATCGTATCGTATGGAAATAACGTGTAGAGCAAGATGTATCTTGCGGATCAAATATTGTGAGTCATCAAATCACGACTATGAAGTGAAACCCGTGAAGTCCAAAGGAAAAATTATCTAGATCTTGATATAATTTTATCATATTTACTTTGTGTTTATGAAAATTTACATTATATGAATGTTAGCATTATGTTAATATTATAACGCCCCGACCGCCCCTACTTGTGGGTCCCATGCCCTCTCTCGGCCCGTGGGCCCCACCCTTGTCCGACGGCCGGTGCGCTAGTCCGGGAGGCTTGTAAGACTTGTTTACTAACCCTGCAATCACCACGTGATCTTTCCCCGTGTTTTGTCCTCACTCACACGATACCGCGAATCACTTCCCGGTAGGTCACCCATCCTTAAATTGCTCCAGCTCAAGCACGCTTAACTCTGGAGTTCTCTCTAGATAAGTGCCCGAAAAGATAAGTGCACTTTGGTGACATAGGTAGCCAAATCAATTCTTATAAGCCTCTCCGCATATACCCGAAATCGGGATGTTACAATCACCCCACTCACAGAGCGCAACGTCCTCGTTGCGCACCATGATCGTCACCCTAGACGGTGTGAGCCCACCTGACTCCACACACGTGTTTGGGTTCGGCTCTGATACCACTTATAACGCCCCGACCGCCCCTACCTGTGGGCCCCATGCCCTCTCTCGGCCCGTGGGCCCCACCCTTGTCCGACGGCCGGTGCGCTAGTCTGGGAGGCTTGTAAGACTTGTTTACTAACCCTGCAATCACCACGTGATCTTTCCCCGTGTTTTGTCCTCACTCACACGATACCGCAAATCACTTCCCGGTAGGTCATCCATCCTTAAATTGCTCCAGCTCAAGCACGCTTAACTCTGGAGTTCTCTCTAGACAAGTGCCCGAAAAGATAAGTGCACTTTGGTGACATAGGTAGCCAAATCAATTCTTATAAGCCTCTCCGCATATACCCGAAATCGGGATGTTACAAATATCATCACTGTATATATGTATCTTATGATCTTGTACTAAACATAAAGTAAATATGCTAAGAATATATCGAGATCTAGATAATTCTTACTTCGGGCATCTCGAGCTTCACTTCATAGTCGAGATTTGATAGCTCACAATACTTGATCCGCAAGATACACATCTTGCTCCCCAAGTTATTTTCAATACGTATCATGTTATAGGAATGGAAGAATGCATCGATGAATTTTTGTTTTTTGGTACTTAGACCCAGTGGCGGAGCTAGAAATTTTTTCTACCGGGGTCAATATATAAAACACTAAAAATGTGAAAATAATACTACAAAGTATATCGTATATAGTTTTTGAACATTTTTTTCTTATATCATAAACTTTTTAAAATTATTAAAGATTTTTCTTTTGTATTTGTTTGCCATGTTTTAAAAGTAGCTTGTAGTTAAAATATTACAATTATAATTCTTCATTTAATTTAAAATTTTACGTATATATTGTGTAGCGGTTTCTCTATAGGTTATTGTCTTATCCATTCTGCATGTTAAGTAGAAATTAACTTGTAATAAAAAAAAAGTAGAAACTAACTTGTAACAAACAAAAGATTAACTTGTACTAGTTACGTAAGTATATCTGAAAAAAACATAAAAACAATTTATAGAAAATTATACAAAGAGAGAAAGTCAAATTCTAAAGAAAAAACACTCAATAAACTATTATCGGTTATATAACTTATATAAGGGATATACTGTTTTTTATTTTAGTTATGAGCCTATTTTTTGTGGTTTAGATTGCTAATTTGGGTTAGATTTAAAGGTGTCAAATAAATTTTTTTAATTGGTGTAACGCGGATTTGTGTTTGGTTTAGATTTACGGAGATCAGTAAAAATATTTCAATGGAGTCAATAAAACAAAATTTCAAAAACTTATACTAAATAATTAAAATTTATAGGGGTCACTCGACCCCTACACTTCATGTGCCTCCCTGCTTAGACCCCAAAACTTACTAACTGCACATTTTGATATTAAGAAAAAGATAAGATTTTGTCGACACACCAATAGGTGATATTGTGATAATAATAATATTGGTTTTGATATTGCTTTAAACTTTATGGAATACATTGTAAGAAGATGTAAGAAGAGACTGCTTTCATGATATTAATTGGTAGATACTACAAGATGTTGAAAATCATTTGTGGACTAATCAAATAATTGAGTTTTTACATTTTTAGAATTTTGTAACGTAAAAATATGGTTATTTTCATACACCAACGGTGATGATGCATGATATCATTTTTGCTCCAAGAATAAACTCATCTAGTTTAACGGTGCGACTATATATTGTTTTTTTAACCAACTGCGACTATTTATATATTAAGAATATTAATTAGTATAAGCTGTCATAATATACGTGTTCTAAAAGATGTTTATCTGTTTTTTTCTAATAAATGTGGGAAGAGCTTTTGTCCAATCATAAACTGTTTTAGTTTCGTTATTATCTCTAGTACTGGTTCTTTGAATACGAGGGTGCGATTCCATTTTTCTCCAATAATTTGAGAAAAATAGGCCAAATTAACCGAAAACAAAAAATCATTAGTTTTTTACTCGGTTCAAATTTGCGCTAGGTGCTAATAGGACGTTCGGATTAGGCTTAATCGGAAATTAAATGAGGATTAGTTTTTTAACTATTCGCTTTATAAATCACATTCATTTAACCTACTTTAGAAAGTTAAATTACTTGATCCATGAAATTTATTTATTTCCCATATTCCACCTGGCGTCTATCAATTCTACACTAAATTAAGTTTATCCGGAAAAAAAAAAACATAATTCACTCACAAATAATTTTGTTTAACGCATTGATTCCCCTCGAAAGGTTTGTGTCGGCTGTTCCAATCTACGAATGATCCACACTCAACAAAATAATAAAAAAGGGAGTCAATGAATAAAACAAAATAAAGAGAAGAGAAAAAAATAAACATTTATTAATATGGACACAAAGCCGTCAGCTTCCCTCCATCCACAAGGCAATTTCGCGTCCAAGTCTTTTCTTTTTGGCCACTTTCACCAACCCTCGCGTCCGACACATCTACCTTATTTATTTCATTTCTCATCATTTTATTTCGATTCTACTTTTTCTAATTATTTATTACACAACCTCCCTAGATCCTTTGGGACAAGGGAATCGACGACCTATCAGAAAGCTCTAAACTCTTCCATTTTTTTTTTTATTGTTTTTATGAGTAAATACTCTTTCCTAATCTCATATATATATATATGTATGTAACTACTTGATCAATTAAGAAAATATGTTTATTTGCTAGTCAAATAATTGGATTTTTCGTTACAAGGAAGGAAATTGGGTAGTCACCAACTGGTTGTTAATAAGGCCCTTTAATCCCTCAATTAAGCAATTGAGCAGACACACTTCTTCCCCAAAGAATACTTCTGGCAAATCAAATTATCTAAATATAGGGGTAGTTTTGTAATTTAATAGCTCAATATTTAACTTATTAATTTGTTGACATTTCTACTTGTTTATTAGTTATAACTTATAAATTATGTAAAAGACAAAAAAATTGAATAGTGGAGTTAAATCAGTTTCCACATTTGCACGTCAGCTAATAAGAAATGTGTGCCCAATGGCCAATGTATTACGCGAAGAAAACACGTATAGGATACCCCAGAAACTATTTAATTACAGTAATTATAGAGAGTTTATATTATAGATTAATTAGTTATTAATATATTATAGATTAATTAGTTATTTAGTTATGACGTGTTACACGTCATGTAACACATGTTTCATGTTCGCTTATAACCAGGGATTCACAATTATGTACGAAATAAAAAACATATGTTGTTGGCTCACACTAACCTATGATTTTATCAGCACAACCACAACTAATTTGAGATGCTTAGCTAACTAATCAATTAAGCTTTGGTGGGCAACATTAATAGTAAAAACAATTCAACGGTTGCTTGAATTTATGTCCAAGCTAATAAACTTCTAAACAAAAAAAAATACAATACGAAATTCAACTCTTTTCTTCGTCTCTTTTTTAAAAGTTCTCATTTATTTTTTTATTCTATTTATTGAATATAAGCACCAAGTCAAGTCAATGACAACACAGTATTCGTTCCGGTTCGATAATATTTGTTTGTTTAGAGTACTGGGCATAATAACCGAACCGAAGGAAATCGAACCGAACCAATCCAAAATGAATGGTTTGGTTTGGTTATGGTTACTTCACAATAACCGAATAGTTTTTATTTTTGATATACATTGGTTATGGTTCGGTTATATAACCGATAACCAATAGATATCCATTGATATCAAATATTAAAGTTCAAAAACATAAAAATATGTTTACTCTCATCAAGTATCAAACCGCAGACCACCAAGTCATTTACTTAGTGTGCAACCAACTAGACCAATTGTGAAACTTGACAATTCATTACATTTTATTTAACATAAAAGAATAAGAAAGTTTCGGTTAACCGAAATAACCAAAATTTAACCAAAATAACCGAAATATTTCCGAAATTTAACCGAAATAACCGAAATATTTCAAAATTTAACCAAAATTTAACCAAAATATTTCGGTTACCATTCGGTTCTCAATTTTGTTAACCATACCGAATCGAACCGAAAACCGTTCGGTTCTTATATGGATAGTAAAAAACATAACCGAACGTATCCAAAAACTAAAATAACCGAACCGAACCGAATAACCATATGCCTAGGACTATGTTTGTTTATCGATTGAAATATAAATGCATATAAAAAGTCGTATTTCTAAAAATATTCTCTATTATCTATAAATAATAATCCAAACAGAAAAATAAAATAAAAAATTGAATATTCTGCTCACGCGTGCTATTCTCTAAATGGTTGGCACAGAAAATACAAAAATAAATAATGATATTTGATATAGAAGCTTCGGTGGAATAAAACACAATAAATAATTACTGGTAGAGATTGTCAAATTTCTTCCAAAGATAATGAATTAATGATATTGCTGATATTTGTTAGAGATTATTTTATTAATTCTAAAATCTGCGGTTTGTTGTCGAGGTTCCAATGATAAGATGGGTTGGTTCTGTTCTTTGTGAGTGACAAAAAAAAGAAGAAGGAATTTTGTTTATTATAATTGCAATTATTAATCGTCTCTTGGGATTGGGTGTCTTCTTCTATTTTCTCTCTCTCTTTTTGTCTTCGACTATTCGAAGCTCTTCTCTTTTCTTGTGTTCCCTGATTCAGCCACATCCACAATCTCTGTAGGGCTTTAAACTCTCTCTCTCAGGTTGTGATTTACTTTATTATATATTAATAATCGATTGTTCTTAGCTTCTTGATTCGAAGCTATGATTGATCTGTACTGTGTTTCTTTTCTTTTTTTAAAAGCTTTTCCTTTTTGGATAGAAATTATCATCTTCTCTGTGTTAATTATCCTCATCGCTTGTGAAAGTATGAAATCATCATCAGGGAAAAGAATAAAAAATTAAACACTTTATATTTTGATCTTTCATGATTTCATCATCCTCTGTTTTTTTTTTTTTTGAAGTTTTAACGTCACTGAAATTGAAGTGGAAAAGACTTTCTTCCGTATAAAGATTAGGGTTTTGATTCTTTCCTAAATTGGGGATTTCTGGGTTTCATTTCTTTTTTTTCTTGAATTTTTCCATCTGTAATTGCGGCGTGAGAATACGATGTTTTAACCTCCTCTCAAGATTGTTCCTTTTATTATCCAGAAATCGGTTTCAAACTTACACGTCTCTCTCTCTCTCTCTCTCTCTTTCTCTCTTTCTCTCTCTCTTTCTCTTACAGGAAATCTCGTTTTCGGACAAAACTGAGACTCACTGTAACAACATTTTGATTACAAAAAAATCCATGGCGGCTTATTACCCAACTAGTGTCGGCATGCAATCTCTGTACCAAGAATCCATCTACCTCAACGAACAACAACAACAAGCTTCTTCTTCCTCCGCCGCATCTTTATCCGAGATAGTCTCCGGCGGAGGCGGAGGCGGAAACTGTCTGGAAATCCCTAACTCCGGTGGTGTACGAAACGAGATGGTTTTTATCCCACCAACAAGCGACGACGTCGTCGTCACAGGTCTCAACGGAAACGTGAACGGAAATGTAACGGTCTCAAGCAACGATCTAAGCTTTCACGGTGGAGGACTTTCCTTAAGCCTCGGTAATCAGATCCAATACCATTACCAGAATCTCTCCAACCAATTGAATTACAATAATTCCAATCCTTCTTTGTCTGATGAGAATGGGAAGGGCTTGAGTCATCATCATCATCAATCTGAGCAAATTCCTTTCTCTGGTTACAACAATGGAGTTGGATTCTACAACAATTACCGTTACGAGACATCAGGGTTTGTCAGTAGCGTTCTGAGATCTCGTTACCTTAAACCAACACAGCAATTGCTGGATGAAGTTGTTAGTGTCAGGAAAGATTTGAAATTGGGGAGTAATAATAAGAAGACCAAGAACGATAAAGGTCATGACTTTACTAATGGGTCGAATGATAACAGCACAGCAAATGAGAAATTGCAGCAGGAGTTATCTCCTTCAGAACGTCAGGAACTTCAGAGCAAGAAGAACAAGCTCTTGACAATGGTCGATGAGGTAATTATTTAATTAAAAGCCACAATTTTTGGAATAAGCTTTTTGTTGTTGTTGTTGATGAGTTGTTTTTGAGGATTTTTGCAGGTAGATAAAAGGTATAACCAATATTACCATCAAATGGAAGCTCTAGCTTCGTCTTTCGAGATGGTAACAGGTCTTGGAGCAGCTAAGCCTTACACATCGGTCGCTCTGAATAGAATCTCCCGCCATTTCCGCTGCTTGCGGGATGCGATAAAAGAGCAGATTCAGGTGATCAGAGGTAAGCTTGGGGAGAGAGAGACTTCAGATGAACAAGGAGAGAGGATACCGCGTCTTAGGTATTTAGATCAAAGGTTGAGACAACAGAGAGCTTTGCATCAACAGCTTGGAATGGTTAGACCAGCTTGGAGACCACAAAGAGGCTTACCTGAAAACTCTGTCTCTATACTCCGCGCTTGGCTCTTTGAGCATTTCCTTCATCCGTAAGTGTTTGATTAAGAGACACTTTCTCTTTTGCTCCTCTTTGCTTAAGTACTAACCATTTCAAGCTTTTTGTAGATATCCTAAGGAATCAGAGAAAATCATGCTGGCGAAGCAGACAGGGCTATCGAAAAACCAGGTAACAGAAAAAGGAGAGATCTCACTTTTGTTGTTGGGTCAATCTTTGGTTTTTGATTGAATGGTTCCTCTGGTTCTTGACAATTTTTTAGGTTGCAAACTGGTTCATTAACGCGAGAGTTCGACTATGGAAACCGATGATCGAAGAGATGTATAAAGAAGAGTTTGGAGATTCATCAGAGTTACTCATTAACTCTAATCAAGACAACAACAGCAACAAAATGCAGGAAACATCTCAACCCAAACACGAAGATTCTTCTTCGCAGCAACAGACTCAGGGAAACAACAACAACATCGCATATACATCTGATGCAGAAGAAAACCTCGTCTTTGCAGATCTGAAACCAGACCGTGCTACTGGAGATTACGACAGCTTGATGAACTATCATGGGTTTGGTATCGATGATTACAATCGCTACATTGGTCTTGGAAACCAGCAAGATGGCAGATTCTCTAATCCCCATCAATTACATGACTTTGTTGTCTGAAAAGTTTATGATTCTTGAAGCGCAAGAAAAACGCGCGCTTTCCGCATTTTTATAGATAGGGTATACATATATCTGTAATGTTTGTTGTGGCATATATAAAGGTTAGATTTTTGTGAAAACTGTAGGTGTTAGTAGTCTTTACATTTGTTTATGAAATTGAGCCTTATGTACACTTTGGTAAAGCCAATATTGTAATGTTTTGTGTATAATCTTCATGGTGGTATAAGCAAATACTTTCAAGTATTTAGGAAAAAAAAAAATATACTTTCAAGTGTGAACAAATTTTATAAAAAATTGTTACTGTTACAACTTACAAATGCGAATCTGGTTTTCTCATCTCCTTTCATACTTTTTTGAAGGCATGTTTCAATTGTAAACATGAAGATCATTCTAGATCAAAGAAACGTCATGCTGTTCCGTTTCTCCAACAAGAAACCGCACGTAATGGAGATTACAGAACTTCTTAGAGGCTCTGTAAATGGCTGGCAAATTGGCTTATCTCTCTAAAATCATAAGTTTGTTTCATAACTAAAAATTATCCCCATAGGTTTACACTGAAACACACAAAATATCCAAAAATAAACGTTAAAAACAGCTCTGAAGGCTAAAGCTGAAGCTCAATATCTGTTTTTTACAAAGCTTTCCTAAATAACCCACACTCCTCTGATCCAGATCGAGGGGTTTCATCAAAGCTGAGATGTCTGGTTAAGTCCCTGAAATGTGTATTATCGGTTATTACGAGACCGTTTCAACTCTCCTAAATTAGTAAAACACGAATGACATTTCACAGTGTGTAGATCTTTACCTCTATGCTTGACGAAGAGCGGTTACTACGATGTCTAGACCAAAACCCTTTCTTCAATGCAGAGTCTTTGGACGAGGGTTTAGTCCACTTGGAGCTGATAGAAGCGAAGTGCCATTTCAAGAATGACTTAGACGAGCCTTTGTTACTACAACTAGGTTCCATCTTCAGAGCTTTTCCTTCTCCTTTACCCATCTTCTGGAACATAAACTCATCGCATTCACTCTCGCCGTAACTATCCACCACACGGTTTTTACATCTTTTGTAGTGCTTTGCCTTCGCTTCTGCATCCGCCTTTAGGGCTTTTCTCGTTATTTTCGCAACCCGTTTCTCCCCAATCATGCATATGGGGCAAGCAGGATCATACTTCTCTATCTCGGTAGTCATGGTTTCTAAGCACTCTGCGTGGTAAACATGGCCACACGCAAGAACAGCAGCGATTGGGAGCTCGAAATTGGCAATAGAGGACCTCTCGGTTAGCAACTTTGAGCAAGCTCCACAAGTCTGCTGATCGACAATGGAAGGGGAGAAAGAGAATCTGCTGCTACCACCACTAAGTTTCCGTCTGCCAGAGCCTAAGTGTTCGCTATCAAAGGACCATCTCTCCCTTTGAGAATACGCCACGAGCTCAGAAAAAGTGTTCAAGGACCAGCCACCTTCAGAAGAAGCGTAATGGGATCCAGTGGCGAAGTCATTGCTACAGGTCGAAAGCACAAAGGATGACCTTCCTTCAGAGACTGAGTAATTATTATTTGGGGATTTCAATCCTAAAATTTGACTATCAGAAACCTGCCTAAACAACTGATGCCCGGGTGAACGCCGAGCCCGTCTTGATGGGGTGGATTTAGGAGGAAGCAACCGTGTGTGAGCCGATGAAAGATCACAGACAGGAGTGGAAAGAGAAGGCGTGGAGAACAAAGGCTTCGGAAGAGCTGATGGAACAATACTTGGTGAGTCAACTAAATTCTTCACCTGAAACATTGAAGAGCCAGAAAGGGGTTAAGAGGAACACAAGAAAAAAGGGAAAACCCGGCACTCTTAACCTCAAAATTAACTAGAGAAAAGTAGATTATCTCACCTCGATGGGATCATGACTTGCCAAGGATGAATCTGCGGCACAGAAAAGAGTAACATAAGACACAGCAAGCTTAATTCATTACAGTAAAATGCTTCTTGGTTACAAGATAGAATATGGTCACAGACATCCTACTTAAAATCTCTCTGGCAACTATATCTAGTCAAGTAAAAGACAGAGATAATGAAAAGTAGCAACCCCACGAAGAATGCTCTTCCATCTTTGATGAAACGAAAAGATTCAAGGAAAGAAATAAAGACCGCTCAAAATAACGGGTTAGATCATAATCAGATAAAGCTGCCAATAGGTGTTGTCTGAGCGAGTTACCTGAAGAAAGTGGGACCATCGAATTTGTGCCCATATCTGGGGTCGCTGATTTCTGAGAGGCAGGAGTCCCTAAATGGCCATCAGGAGGGGTTCCTCCCTCAGATAGAGTTCCTCTTTCAGAGCCTAATGACATCTTATCCATGCTAATCCCCCTACTCCCAACATACGGACTGTAATAAGGTGAACCCTCAATCTCATCAGCCACCCGTCTCCTGTTGTCACGCCGAAAACTCCATTGTGGCGAGCATGCTGAATTCCGATGAAGAGCTGCACCCGCAGGTCCACTACTAGGAGGAACCTTTCTGTCTTTCACAGCTACACAGCACACTGAGCCCATGATACTATCTCTCTATTTTTATATGATTCCAATACTCTGCTTAACACAACTTGCACGTCCTCACGCAGTAACAGCCACTTATCTTCTTCCTATTGTAACCCTGCAGAATAGATCATAGCAGGAAAAATATAAGACTCGTAAAGAGTAACCTGATAGGCTCTGATCAATTAGATCGAAAAAAGGGTAAGAAACCAATAAGATCTGAAATTCTTACAACCAAATAAAGGAGATTAATCATTTCAAATACCAAGAAAAAGTCCATTGAACAAATCTCGAAAGCAAACTCAAATACCGAATATCCTAATTATGATAATCTTCATGTAATCAAATATCTGAAAGTATCTCACATAGTCCTGAATAACTGAGTCAAAACCCAAATTCGTCACAGAGAAACGATCTAACAATACAACACAGGTAACCCAAAAAAAAAAACAGCCTAAAATTCTAAGTCAATTCGTAATCACCTCAGGAAAATCCAAAATTTGTATATCCAGCAAATGGGTAGATTCAACACCGATGGCGGAAACAAAGGCTCACCAGACCAACGAATGTTTCGAAAGAAAGAGCATACGTACGGAGACAGATCCTCCGGCGGTGAATAAACGTCGGAGACTACCGTTGATCGGCACGAACCAAAATCGATCTGAGAGAGAGAGACGATGGGAAGAGACAGCAGTTTTGGGTGCGTCTGCGTCTGCGTCTGGGGAGGAAGAAACACGCACGGGGAATTGTGCCACGTTCCTCACTTTTTCTTTTCTTCTTCTTTTTTTTCGCTTTTTATTTTTTGTTTTCTTTACTTTTGCTTTATAATAAAGTTTTGTCTATTTTCAGAATCAACAATTGAATGACACTAAAACCAAAAACAAAAAACCCATTATGTAAGTCATAAACATTAGAGTTTAATAAATACATACATACTCCAAATGTTGACAGAACAAGGAAAAAAAAGAGAGAGAATAAATAGTTAAATATTGCAAATTCAATAAACAAATTTAAATATGATGTCTCGAAAATTTAAAATTAATTATGTTAATTTTTTTAATTGATTAGGAGGGGTGGCTTCTGGACCACGGGGAGTGCGCTCTACGTGTTACTGTTTCTCCATTAGCCGCAAAAGCCAAAACTTTTCTGCCCCAAAAAAATACTATTTAATACTCGCTTTTGAATCAAAAAAAATAAATAAATACAGTTTTAATGGCTACTATTACTATTTCTAGAACTTCTTTACTCTTATTCTCAAGTGATATATTTGTTCACCCACCCTCATCAGTTAGACTTAAATATCATTATCAATGTATAAATGCCAAAACTTGTCAGCAACTAGGTTAGACCAATTGCACGCACCATGTTTTTATTATTCCAATTTTTTATTATCAAGAAAAAAATCGTACGAATTGTTTAATTTGGATTACGATTAGGTTAATTCTGAAAATTACTTTTTCTTTAAACTAATACTCTCTATTTTCTAAATTTTTTACACAAATTAATAAATAATCAATGTTTAATCATAAATACATATTATTTTCTCTCGCTAAACATTTTTTCCATGACTATGAACCAATAATAATTTATCAAATTCAAATATTCTCAATTAATGATTCTTGAAGTTAATCATTTATTAAATTTAATCAATAAAAAGTAGATAAAAATTATAAAAAATCAATATTTGTGAAACAAAATAAAAACATAAAAAATCAAATTTTTTGAAAAGGATGGAATATTTCTTATTTGTAAATAAATATTCTATGCATGTCAAAAAAAAAAATTATGGTTACTTATGGTATGAAATCATGCCCTGCCCGAACTTGCGGGGGTCTTAAAAAAAAAATTAAAAAAATCATGCCCTGCCCCCATATACGGGAAGTCCATCTAGTGATGTTTTGTAACTTTTATTACAATACAATTGATTAATTGTCAAAAAATAGTATTTAAAGAATGGGTCTTCTATTTCTATATGACTCATATAATATAGGGCCCAAATAGCAGAGGGTCCACTACAAACAAGCCTGGACCAGAACTCTTGACTGGTCGACAACCTTTGCAAAGTAAATGGCAGCTTAGCCCATCTAAACTTATTAAATATGATCTCTTATCAAAAAAGTGAAATGAAACTTTGGTTAATTCTTTAATTTCGTAAGATATTAACCCATAATGTATTTTCTTATGTAAACAAGTCCGGTGTAATGTTTTTTTTTTATGTAATCGAGGTAAATATTAGTAAGTACCTAATTCACACCCAAAAACTAGCTCAAGAGTGGAGGATTGTCACACACTTATATATTGTCCACAAATCTCTCAAAATCTCGGTGTGGGACACAATTATAACACACCTCTCTCACGCTCAAGACTGGACATCTAAAGCGTGAAATTTGTGGGACTGGATATCCACAGATATGGTTCATAATCGAGAAATTGGAACTAAGGCTCTGATACCATATTAGTAAGTATGGATCTAACTCACACCCAAAAACTAATTCAAAAGTAGATGATTGTCACACACTTATATATTGTCCACAAATCTCTCAAAGTTTCAATATGAGACAATTTTACCGTAAATCATAGACCGAACCCTAATTAATTAATTCTATACATTTTTAAAAGCCGTTATCTCACCATTTAAGACATCTATACTTACACATAGAAATCTTATTCTGTATTTGATAATATTTCTGGATCCAAGCGTTAGAGAAAGCATATCATTTCTGTATGTTTTTTATGATATAGAAAAATTGATCTTACAAATTCTGAGCTTCGAAACCATGATTTCATTTGCCTATGTTCTTCACTTGAGCCGTTTGCAGATTTTTGAGTGAAGATTAGCTCAATAACATTTGTTTTGTTTTTTCTTTGTATAATTGTGCAAACAAACCTACGAACGTGTATGTCATCCACTAGCTAGTGTTTTTATTTTATAATTCCAATAGCTAGTGTTAACGGGAATGTAATCGTGGAGAAATGAATTTTACGCCAACAAAAATGATGAAGCGAATGGTGCAACTATTTAAAGAATCTGTCTGAACGCTTGTGGTCAGTAAGCAGGGACGGGCACGCTACCACGCGTTCTTTATCACGTTCCGGGTTCGATTATTTTGCTATGCGAAACTAACATACATTTGTTTCAAACACCCACACGGATATGAATCTATGCATTAGAGCTCATTTGAAAACCCGGGAGAGGGCTTATCCGTAGGTTGCCTTTCTCCATAGATTAGTCTTGGCCTCTCCATAGGCCTGAGATTACTCTGAGTCACCAAAAAAAAAAAAAAAAAAACTATTTAAAGAATCGATTCTAAATTTCTAATCAACCTTTCGTACGTGTATTATTCTGATCGATTAAAAAAAAAAAAGAGGCAACATCAAGATATAATAAATTGGGGTGGGCGACAAAGAGATATACTCCACATATAATTACCCTGAAGTATAGTTTTATTCTTACGCTAATTAAGGCAGGGACACGAACATCTACTTGCCCCCATTTTAAAATTCCTTAACACAGAGTAAATAATATATATATATATATATATATATTTTTGTTTGCAACAAGCGAATAAGGACAAGATCCCTAATCAACATGATATATGGGATTCATTGAACATTGAGTTTTCGGTTATTGGAAAATAAACTTTTTGTTTCTGGTTTAATCATTTCATCGATGACCACTTTCGCCTATATATTTTTTTGGTAAAAGTTGTATTTAGAAATATAACGGTCAAAATTTGTAAATAAAAATAATCGATAGATTTTAGCTTATTTTTAAGAAAAAAATAACCGAGAGACTATCGAGCAATAAACAGAGAGTTTGTTGCTCGATGAAAACATACATGATCTGAGAGCGATTTGGACAGGATTTTTACGGAGTAAACTGGTTTAATATTTTGATTATCAAGAGCGATTTACAAAAACAAAAACAAGAACAAAGAAAATACAAGTGTTTGAGTCTATAGCTAAATCGTAGTTGAGAGTGGTGTAGAGAATTAGATTCTAGTCCCTTTGCTCTTCACTCATGTCCTTGTTTTATACTCTGAGATCATGTTTAACGTCTCCTTTTACTCAGCATGGTTCGCCATGAATGGTCTTTAAGTTTGAGGTTCTGACTGCTACGTTTAGGCGACTTAACTCATCGGTTTGAACGAGTCTTTGGTCTCGGCGGAATTGACTAACGATTCTGCATTTAATCTCCTTTGACCGTCGATGTTCACTCTGATGGGCATTTCAGCTCGGCATGTCACCTCGTTTACTCATTTGACTTTGCTTGATTTCTTTGACTTCATTGAGCTTTTTACCATTGGACATAATTTAGTTGGCCGACATATTTACCCCACCATTGATTTGTAAAAGTTAACATAAAGTATTGTTTTAATTTTGTGCCTGACGATCATCGAGGGCGATCTGTTTGTCAAATTATCTCATCACATGTAATCATTGTAATTGGACACCAAACGAAATTGATCCATGCCACTTTAGAATATGTAGTAAACAAAGTTAGTTGAATATCTCTGTATGGGAAATTAAATTCTGAAGCAAGCAATTTTAACAATGGGGTTTGTAAGTAGTAAAAACAAAAACAAAAAGGTTGTAACTTGTATTATATATAAGAGTTGTCAATTTAAGTAGATTGTATAAATAATATACAAGCCCACATACATTAATTGATCGGGATTTGAGATCATAGAATTGACATTAACATAATATAAATAAAAACGAAATTAATGAGTAAGTGAGATCATGTGCCTCGTACGTAAGATTCTTGAAAAAGAGAAAACTCGAGTGACCCATGATAATAATTCATTTTGCTGTAAGTACTAAAATGCATAATTATTTATTACTTAATGGACAATATAGTCTCGAGCACAATAATGATAACACTCCATTTATATATAGTAATAATTTAAATGGACCACCATATATAAAAACCGTCCACGAGCTTTCACATTGTTTTCATTTTTCACTAATAGCCAAAGTTTCATCTTTCTAATAAGGGCACCAAATGCTCCCAAATAAGGAAAACAGAAACTCTTAAGAAAAAGACAAAATATTATTTCTCCATATTTTTAATAAAAAAAAAAACACCTTAAAATATTTTCCCCCACTTACACCAAAATCACATCACCATCTTTTTTAACCACTGATTAAGTCGTTAATTAATTTTTTTTTTTTTTTAATCTTACAAACTAAAACAGAGCATCACATCATTTAAAAGAAAATTACAATTTTACACCTGACGTCTCTCTCACGATGATGGCGATTGGGAAATTGATTTATCAACAGTTGAAAACATCACCAGCAGTAGAAGCAGAAGCCATGATTGGTTGGTTATAAAACCCTAAATTGAGATGATTCATGACTCCGTCGTAAAATCCACCTCCGCCGCCGCAATCGATTACTCCTCCTCCCTGTCCAGTCTCCATCCCAATTCCTCCGGCGGAGGAAGCCGATTCGACGAAATCGACGATCTCGTCGAGGGAATTCAGGCGTTGGTTGAGCTCCAGGAGCTGAGCTCTGAGAATGGAGTTCTCCGCCTCGATCGTGACGTAGTGCTGCGTCGTGACGGCGATTCCGGCGAGGATCTGACCGTTTTCCTTCCGTAGATGCGCGACCTGAGCCGTGAGATCGTCCATGTGCTTCTGCTTCCTCATCCTCGACCTCCTCGCAGATTCTCTGTTCGACTGCTTCCGCTTCCGCTTCCGCTCGTCGATCAGATCCCGTTGCCGGAGATCCGATTCCGAACCGGAGTTTTGTAAACCGGTCGTTGAAATCGACGAGCAATTTCCGCTCGTCGATGATCCCATTTCTGTTTTATTCATATTTAATTTCTCGAAAAACCCAAATTCAAAAAAAAAGAAAAAGCACACACACACACACAAAATTATACTAGTTCAATTGAAGACGCAGGACCCAAATTATCGATATGGAAGGAAATATAATATATATAGTTATAAGATATATATAACGGCTAAAGGAGAGATGATTTATGAGAAAACATAGAACCAGTAGAGGAAGACGACTGAGAAAGATTGAACGAGATGGGTCCTGCGTCTAAGAGACGAATCTATAGTTAACCCAGATCTAAGGATTTCACTAATCACCGGAGACATGAATGTTTGAACATCAAGATCCAGATTTTCGCCACATCAATATTTCAAAGCACACACAACAGATTTTAATTTCTTTCTCGAGAAAACTGAAAAACAGAGAAAGAGAGAACGAGGAAGACAGTGAAGAAGAGGGTGATGTATTCGAGAGCGAAGGGGGAAGAGGTAAGTTAAGGATTTGGGTGGGGATTTTATAGAGTGGGAGAACCAAAAAAATAAACACTGAATTAAATTTTTAAATTACAAAATTTTAAAAAGAGTAAGTGAATATTATGAAAAATACAGTAAGAAAAAGGAATTTGGGAAGCTGTTGAGCGATGAAGCATGTGAAGTGGGATATTCCGAAACAGTCAAGTTTCCAGCTGTTTTGCAATATTTCATATTTGTTTTTATTTGTGTGTATGGGTTTAATTGTGTTAATGATTCTGTATATAACTAATAACCATTTTTAGAAAATTTTATATGGAAAAGGAAGACTCGTTTTTTAATTTTTAAAACCTTGAAGATTTATTCTCTGATTTTATTATGTTTACTTTCTATATAAAATAGTAACGAGTATAGTTTTTTGGTCAAGTGATGGTATTTTTGTATTAATGCTAATTCCCTATATATTAATTGAGAAATACTAGTAAAAACAAACTCTGGCTTGACATTAGATTTACAATTGTGTCATGATGATATGTCATTACCATAGAGCATCTCATGATGTTTTTCAAAAAAAGTTTCACTTACTAGAATAATTACATTAATGTCGTTCACATTAAACTTATGTTTCACTTTATTAATATGCATAATCATATAGTCTCTCAAGATATTTTTGTAAAAAGATTTCACTTACTAGAATAATTGGATTGATGTCATTCACATTAAACTTATGTTTTACTTGATTAATGTGCATAATTATATAATTTTTATTATGAGATTTTATATACACTTTTAAATCAATATTATTTTATAAGTTATTTCATTTCTAAAATAAAATTTTGTTTTTAAATTTTTAATGTGAAAAATATTAGTCTTACATTTCATATTTACCAAAACTTTTTTTTATAATTGACACAAATATTTAACTAAAACTACGCATTCAATATTTCTATCAATTATTTTGTATTTTTTTATACTTTTGGGAAAATTATTGTAATTTAACCATTTAAAATAACTTTCACGCAAAAAAAACAAAAACCTATATCAATATCGTTTAAATCACGTACCTATTTCATAATGCAAAATCATATTTCCATTTTTTCATTTAGAAATGAATATAAAATTCTGCAAAAATAATTTCTTATCATCACTCCAAAGAAACATTGCAATAAAAAAATAAACAAAACATATTTATGTGCTTTGAAATTGGAATTCATTTTAATTTTTTGCACTATAAATATTATCAAATCATCATTAATTATATTTAAATTAGATGAAACTTACGTTAGAAAATGATAAGACAAAAATATCAGTTACAAAAATTTGCAAATATAATGCAGATGGAATTTGGTAGTTACCTAATATAGTTATCAAACATCTTTTGCATTTATTTATGTTTATTATTGATTATTTAACAATTTTTCAAATTTTTGAAAATCTATATAACATTATTTGGAAACCATACAATTAGACTATATATAAGAAGAAATGTCTTCCATAAACATTTTACTCATCATTTTTTTTAAAGTAGCATTTCTGATCTAATTATAATCTTTGTTTTTTTTTTTTAATTGAATCTCTGATTTGAAACTTTTGAAAAATATGTGAAAAATAAAGGTGAATATTATAAGACTTTGCAAAACAATACCATATTGTTGTTGGTACTACCGATCTAGATGGTTATAATCGAATCAAAAGTTAGTTATTTGTTTGATTTAGTTTTATCATTCCTATTATGTAACTAAATCTTATTTACATATAGTTTTCTTTTCATAATTAGAGTTGATTTATTCTAATAGTGAATTATTGCACTATATATAACATTATATTTTACAATTCTATCTCTACACTCTTATACAAAAATGGTTTTTTCTATATAACAGTATATTTTACACCAATATTGTATATTTGTTTGTCGTAAGTCCAATCTCGAGATTTTTGATTCACAATTTTTGAAATTAATTTTTGATTATTCCATTTTTTAGCGTGTAAAACACTTTCAGAAACTCTTAAAATCAATCGCATATTAAGATAATATGTTGAATTTTGGAAAAATACTACAAGGACGAAATAAGAAAATGTTTATACTACCATTGTATTTTATGATTTTATTTATTTTTAGAGTTTTCGATTATATTTTTCATATTATTTGATTTTCACACACAAATTCCATCGAATTTAAATAATATTATTATATCATTGTGACTCAAATGGTTTACAAAAGATCTATGTATTAGATTCAGAATTTTAAATTGTTATGGTCCATATTTTCATTTCATACTCGGATATTACAAAAAAAATCTATAGATATTTTACTCCGCGCAAGACGCAGATTACTATCTAGTATTAGATAATCCTAAAAATAAACTAATAATAATTGAAACTTTTCTTGGTTCTCGTTTTTTTTAATACATCAGAATCACCGCCCAAAGTACCAGAATTAACCGTTCAGCAACGGACACCTGGAGTAAAAGACAAATGATAAATGAGGGTAGAGGTGGTATTTCATAATGCATGTATGGGTACTTTCGGTATTAACGTTCTCCTTCCTATGTCAATAATTCAATCAAATTAACACTTCAATCAAAAACGTATTTTAGAATTATATCTTGAAATAAACCAGCCGTTGAATTTATCATGGTATGCAAGCTCCAAGATGCAAGACTTTAATTTTCTTACCTACAAACTGTATATTTATAAACTTTTTAATAGCCAAAAAAGTATTCTTTATAAAAATTATAGTATGCATTATGCTTTTCTTTTTTCTGATAAAGGTGTGCATTATGCTTTTCGATTGCTCGAAACTATTCCCCAACTACAAACGTGAAATCGTGTATCCTGTGCTCATCATTTATTTCTTCCTTTTTACAACCTATTATTCTTATCTCATTTTTCTTTTCTACCACGCTCTAGTTTTTTTTTTGTATACTCTTTTTATAATTTTTCTATCGGCAATTGACCAAAATATGACATTTTAAAACTTTTGTTCCAAATTTAACATCATTAATTGAAAATGACAATAATAGCACAAATTTAATATTAAAATAACCTAAAATCATTTTCTAATGAGAAAAAACTAAACCCTAAATTGGAAATATTGAACCCAAACAAGAGGTGAATTCAATCTAATATTTAGAAGGATTTGAAAATATTTGAGTTTTAGTGAGTTTTTTTATGATTTGAGTGAATTAGGTAAGTTGTTATGCTTTGTTTTTAAAATTCTATGAAATCTCACTTAAAACCATGAGATTTGAATTTTTGTATTTTTATTTTTTAATTAAGAAACTCCACCAAAACATTTTCAAATCACTAAAAATCTCCTAAAATCCACTACTTAAAATATTTCCAATAACAGTGGATTTTAAAGTTCATTTACAAATCACTAATTCAATAACATGAGACTTTAAAAGACTTTTTTAAACTCATGTTAGAATAACATGATTTATGATTTTAATTCAAATCACTCCAAATGCTAGATGGAATACCCCCAATGTTTAATTTTATTTTGGATACACAAATATTTTTACATAATTATTTGTGCTATTTCGGAATTTTAAATTTAGGTTGCTAATTTTGGAACAAAAAAATAAAATTTATGCTATTTTAAAGTATTTATCTTTTTTCTATATCTAAGTTGATATAGGAATCATAGCATATTATATCATAATTTTCTTCAAATTGTAATGTTGTTTTGGATTGGACTCAATCAGACTCCTCTAATCGCAAACTAGTTATCATCTCAAAGATCCTCTTTTCAAACAACCACCCTTGTTTCAAAAAAAAAAAAAATATGGTTTATAAGATTTGGGAAAAGAGGAATGCCCGACTTTCTTACTTTCTCAAGCCGTTTCAAAGAAAGCTTCTCTTAATGTTAGTGACATCTACCAAACTCTTAAGGAGTAATCTGGCCGACCTGGACATGACTTCTAAGCCAACAACTCTATCGATCACTACGACACTACCACGCCACCGGACCAAACAACCTATCTCAGCTTATGGTTCGGTCACTTCCACTTCTCTACTTGATGATATATTGAGTTTATGATTGTTATCTTCATGAGTTTCTATTTTTTCGTTGATCTTTTCTTTTTCATTATTGTATCTCTTTCGTCCTCTTCAATTTGTACTCCAAGTGATATTTCCTTAAGAAAAAACAAAAGAGAAAAGAAATATAATAAAAAAAAAAAAATCTCTTTTTCACTTCGGGTATTCAAACTCATGAACTCAAAAAGTATCGACGTGAAGAACAAAAAAAAAAAACAAATTGAGATTTGGCATGGCACATTGGCATCCTTCTTTTTCTAAGTTACAAATTTCTCTCTATAGTTATTTACTTTCAAAATAAAATCACGCAAAAATATAAGTAGCTTAATTAACGGTTAGAAAAGCTATATAAAACCTGTCAGATATAATAAGTGTGAATAAAATATTATGGTCGGAAAAAAATTATTTATCAAAAATATCTACGTAAGATCAACGAAACTTTATAGTATAAATGAATCCAAAAGAAAACTAATATATAGATCGTTCAAACTCATACTCAAAAAAAGAGAATCTCTATAGTCTATAATATTATTTAAGAAGATATTTTTGAAAATGAAATTTGTTTTGTAAATTATTACATATTACGCAATTACAAATAAGAAAAGATAATTAAAATAGAAAAATATATAATTGTCTTTTAAAATTATTTATGAGAATATGGAAAGTATTTTTATCATTAAAGAGGTTATTTACTATTTAGTTTCTTAATTATTTTTAATATTATATATTTTTAAATAATAATCAATCCATATATATTTAAAGAAAAAAATCTATTCAAAATCTTGCTATATTTTTCACTATAATTTATTTAAATATATATCAAGATAAAAGTTGAAAATATTTTACTAATTTCATAAAAAGTTAGACACAAGAATTTTTTTTTTTTTTTAAGAGTTCGTAAACTAACCACAAAACTAGAATCATTAAACGGTGCATATTAGAGTTATGTTTTCAAGATTATAGGTTTTGACGAGTTAGCCCGGATAATATTTTAGTCCATTGCAAAACGGGTCAAATAGATAAATTATTCCGTTTGACAATTCTATATATAATTATGAGTTAAACATATTATAAAATTCAAATAAAAGCAATTTTTTTAAATTACAAAACAATTTATTTAAAAAAAATTACTGCGCTATAATAGTCCGGTATAGAGGCAATTGTAATAATGATGCTAAGCAGGTAACATTTAATTTACTATCTGTGAATTTTGTATGCTTACTCTTTAACTGTGTCTAACTTACAATTACTATCTCTGTTTCAGAAAGTTTGATTTTCTAAATTTTTATCTTATTTCACAAAGATTGATTTTTTATAATTTTTATCTACTTTTTATTGATTAATGTTAATAAATGATTAATTTTAAAAATGATTAATTGAGAATATTTGAATTTGATGAATTATTATTGGTTCATAGTCATGAAAAACTGTTTAACGAGAGAAAATAATGTATTCATGACTAAACACTGATTACTTCTTAATATGTGTAAAAAATGCTGAAAATCAAATTTTATGAATGAGAGGATGCTAATTAATCGAAAAGGAAATTTTGTTAGATGGACCATCTTCGTACGGACTTCTCACGTGCAAGAGTGCATGCTCTGTGCGCATGTGGATCCCATGTAAAACCGCATAGATGAGATGCCAGATCGACACGTGTTATTTAATATACCTTTGTTTTTAATTTTTCACTTTAGTGTACTTTTTTTTTTGGTGCAACTCTTTAGTGTATATTTTTTTTTTTGGGGTAAAGGTATTCAATTGATAGAAGCAATGTACGATGTTTGAAATTACAATATAAGAATAACACTAGCGAAAAAAGTAGATCCACTAAGAAGACTAAGTTGAGAGCCAAAAAAGATACTGAAAGAATACATCGACGATAAACGCAGACTAGAACTTGAAGACCGGCCAACACAAAAAACGCATAGCACCAATAACCAAAAGACCAACAAAATCTAAACTTCTAGACTGAAATCTACTAGTCCCTAACAAAGTAGTGGCAAGAGGAAACTAAACTTCTAACCCAACAAGATTAACCAATCACAAGACCATTGAGGAAGAATCTGATCGGAGAGAGCTGATGGAGATCTGAGACATGAAGATCAGGAGAATACCGCTCCGGCAAAGAAGTGGACCTCCGACAACACCACTAAAACCTTTTCAGACCTAATAGAACCATAAGAAGCCCAATAAACCAACGAGAGAACAATTTTTAGATCAGAACGATTAACTGAGACTTTTCAATCCACAAGGTGCAAGAAGAGGAAGAAGAGCACCACTCCATTTGATGCTAGAAGGGGAGGCAAGCGCAAACAATGTACTTAATAATTAAAATTTTAAAAATAAACAATGTTGGTTCATTTTGAATAAGTGAGGTCTGACGTTAATTAGGTATCCCTACTAGTCATTTTGTCCCTGCATTTCTTGGAATCGGTAAGAAAAGTAATTTGTACTAATTGTCTTCTTGACACTTGTTTTTGACTTTTAATTTATATTTTTCTTCATTTTCATTTTAAGTGGTGTTTTAAATATTGTTTGTTTCATTTTGAATGAACTTTTATTAAACCTAATTTATTTTACATTGTTTTCCTTACAGTAAATTAATAATGACTTTGATCATAAATTGCAAGTATTGTTATATTAAAACATACACGTGAAAACAATGGAGTGTTTTTATTTATACTAAAAAAATACCCTCAATCATATAGAAACAAATATTAGGAACATTTTTTAAAATGTTTATTAATTCTTCATAAGCCACAAATTTATCGTATTCTTGAATTTTTAATACTTTGACAATAATCTTAGAAACAAAACATTAAAAATGAAAGCTTAATTATAATAATTTAGTTTTCATTATTTATAAACGAGTTTATATACTTTCTTTTCTTTTTAATGGTGAAAATATAGAAAACAATTACCAATGCAGTTTTTAGAATACGTAAATAGAGCAATCGACCATATCTTGATTTAAAATGATTTTTTTGTTTGTGAGAATATTTTAATATGTATATAATTTAAGGTTAATTTTTTCTGTGAAACTATTATACTATATTTAATATATCTATACATTTTGAACAATGCCTAAATTTTTTTTGAGACGGTCCAGCAATTACTAACAACCTCAAAAATATTTATAATTTTATACAGAATTGACAGTTTATCCCGACCAAGTAAATTGAAAAGAAAAATATTGAAGGTAGAGATGCCCAGCCAGATGACAGGGTTTCGTAGAATTAAGTAAATATGCAAAAGACATCCCACTATAAATGACTATAAATCAAATGGTTACCACTTACCCAAACAAATAATATCGCCACCTCAATAATTTTCTTTGAACAAAAAAGGTGGCTGTTAGTGTTTTTTAGTTTTTACTAAGGCATTTCACATTTCATTCATAAAATAAAAATTTATGTTAAAACCTTTTTTATAGTTTTTTTTATAATCAGGGAATGATTTGGGTTTTTACCATCTGACCAATCTTCTTATGATGAGTGTAGCTGTCGAGTAGTCTATTCACCAGATTTTTTAGTGGATCTAAAGCATAACACCATTACTATTGGCCAAATAGAAGTGGTTAGATAATTTCGCGTTTGCAGGGAATCGATCCGTGGCTTAGACCTGTAAGACAATTATTCCATAAATCACTAGCCCATTATCATTTCTTCAAAGTATTACACACAAAACAGTTTCATACATTCAGATTAGGTGAGATAGCTTTATTTTATTTTAATGTTTATTAGGTGAGAGAAATTATCAATAAAACTAGTTCATTTAACTAATGTAACTAGATAGATCTTAACAAATTCAGTATTGCTAGCTTACTTAGTTACAAAATCGGGATTAAAAATATATATTATGTACTTATAAGCTAATTTTGACTTAGTAGTTCGATTAAAAAGTGTTAAGTTCTATGCACATTGTAAACATCATATATATGCTATTAAAACATAAATACTTTTTGTTGTTGAGTGGAAGCCTCTTTAGTAGAGTGGTTGACCAAATGATTCATTAATGTTCATGAGGTCTGAGGTTCGATTCCCAAATGATGCAATTTTTACAGATTAATGGAGGCAAGTTTATAAGGAAATATTTAGCGTAGTGCAAGTGGAACCGTTCATCGTGATTGTAGATCCTTGTAGAGCGGATATAGTGTTGTCCGTTGTAGAATTATCTTTGTAGTAGTTTTCATAATTTGTATCAGTGTTAAAAAAACAAAAACAAAAACTTTTTTTTGTTGTCAAACATGTCTCATTAAATATATTTCTGTAATTTATTTATATTATTAAACTTGTTGTCAGCCAGGTCAATCAAGAGCAATTAAGTAATAAAAAAATTATATCTATATAAAAAATATTACTCCGTGCGGATGCACATATTAGAATCTAGTTATTTATATGAAAAACCCTCTTTTTAGTTTCGATTTGAATCTCATACATGATAAAAACTCATCAAATTCGATCAAAAGTATAGAGATTTAGTACTGCAAAGTTTGGTAAGTGGTGTGAAATCTCTTTTTATCCAACGCAAAAGGGATCATTACCCTTTGCGGGCATGCGGATTAGAATCTAATTATTTATATGAAAAACCATTTTTTTAGTTTCGATTTGAATCTCATAAATGATAAAAACTCATCAAGCTCGATCAAAAGTATAGAGATTTAGTACTGCAAAGTTTGGTAAGTGGTGTGTGGTCAGTGGTGTGAAATCTCTTTTTACCCAACGCAAAAGGGATCCAAGTTGCTTAGTGAAACATATACACATATATGGAAAAAAAAGTATTATAAAAGAAAGCAAAGGCAAAGATACTGCGTTTTGGCAAAAACAGGGTTTTATGTCAAAAAGCGGAATCAAAATGTAATTATAATTATTATTATTGTTACAAAAGACACATGTTTGAGAGAGATAAGAGATGAAGGTTAAAAAAAAAAGGTGTTTGAAAGATTCCGAATCTGCCCAACATCTCAACTCTCAAGCACATGCCCCTATCTTTCTTCCTTAGCATTGATCACTTTTCCTTTGCTCTGTCCTCTCTTCTTTGCGAGCATTGTGGACTTGTTTTATATTCAAACCACTTTTTATTTTTATTTTATTTTATGTACTACCTTGAAGCGAAGTAATTAATCTATGGTTTTTGTTGGTAACATTAATGTATAATTATAGAACCATGAAATAAAAAGTTATAGAATAGAATGATAAAATCACATATACACAATTTTTTTTTTTTTTTGAAGTGACATATACACAACATTATTACAAAACCATAGAACAACGATTTTTTTTTTCTTTTAATTTTGTTATTCTAACTTGCCGAAAGATGAATCGATTATATATATCATTGATTGCGATTCGACGTACGTAATATGATCTGAATAGATTTTGGTCATACAGGGGAAACTCCATGAATAATGTAGTATAAACAGGTGGGTTGAAATCAATAACAGAAAATTAGCTTTTGCAATTAATTGTGGAAGCCCTCGATCGAACTGGAAAATGAAAAGCCAAAAGAAGTTTTGCCAAATTATTTCTAGGTGGGTTCTGGTGACTAGTCAATTTGCATGATCATGGACACTTTATATATATTATAGAACATTATGTATGAAGGTGTCCTAGAAAAATATTATGTTACATTTTTAACTTGTTGGGTTAGGTATCTAGTAAACTACTTAGAATCAAACTTGATAATAACATAAAGAAACTCATATTCTATAATTTAGTTATAAGACATTGACATATATGTGAAATAGATAAATATAGGTGGTTTGTTCGTAATCCCCAAAAAACATCACTTAATGGAAAACAGTTGCCTAATATTCGTTATTTCGTTAAGCATATCTATCTAAGACAAAAAAACAAAAAAATTAAAAAATTAGCAAGTAGCAACTAATGAGACCCCCAAGTTTTTGTTGTTCTATCGTTTCTATACTAGTTCTTGATTAATACTAGTATTTCTAAGACAGACCCATGCATTAATTTTTCAATCGATTGTCTAAGCCACCTACGGAAATATACAGAGATTAACTAGGGATTCCAAATTTGTTTAGTCAAAGACTAGACTGTTCTACTACCATAGAAGTTTGAAAAGATAACTTCTTGCAATTAAAAATTAATCAATGAAGGAGAAAGAAAAATTAGGAAGGCTGCTGAATCCTAAATCTTAAAAAAAAAAAAAAAAGACATTGAATCCTTGATGGTTGGTCATGTAGGGTCAGATAGGAGTAAATGCAAACAATATAGTAGATCAAGTTTATCCTTTATTGACGTAGATACAATCGTATATATAGTTACATATGAGTCTAGGGTATAGTTACAAAGAGAAGATATTCTCGTGATCTCAAGATATGAAATATTTATAATATATCAATATAGAGTATATCCTAATACGCCCCTTCAAGATGGACTGCGAATAGCGAGACCAATCTTGACAAATAGTATGTGGAACCGAGTGTTGGCAAGTGGTTTGGTGAGACCATCTGCTAGTTGATCAGTAGATGACACATGTGAAACGCGTAGCTGCGCTGACTGCACTAATTCCCGAACAAAATGACACTCCAGCGCAATGTGCTTTATACGTGTGTGAAAAACAGGATTCGCACTAAGGTAAGTGGCTCCTATGTTGTCGCATAACAGAACCAGGACAATGGTGGTTGGAATTTGAATTTCATCAAGCAAAGAAGACAACCATCGAACCTCAGACGCAGCATCAGACAATGCGCGATACTCAGCTTCAGTGGAGGATCTCGCCACACCCGTTTGTTTCCTTGCAGACCAAGAGATCGGTGTTGTCCAAGGAAAAGAACATAAGCTCCAGTGGAAGTGTAATCGTCACGATTTCCTGCCCAGTCCGCATCTGAGAAAGCATGTAAAGACAACTTATTTGCTTTGGAAAAGAAAATACCTGTCTGAAAGGTGCCTGCGAGATAACGAAGTACACATTTAACTGCTGCCCAATGAACTGTGGTCGGTCGATGCATGAATTGAGACATTTTGTTGACCGCAAAGGCAACATCTGGTCTTGTTAACAGTAGGTATTGAAGACTGCCAACTACTGTCCGATATTCTGAGCCATCTTCAAGAGCAACACCGTCATGAATTGAGAGAGACGAAGACGAACACATAGGGGTCGAGACTGGTTTTGCGAACACCATGTTTGTTCGTTGGAGAAGGTCCAGTATGTATTTGCGTTGTGAAAGATGTAGACCTGCAGAGCTCCGTGTCGCCTCGATACCAAGAAAATAGGAGAACTCACCAAGGTCTTTTAGCGAGAAGCGCTTAGACATAACATCAATGAGAGCAGTCACCTCGGTCGTAGAGCTCCCTGTGATGATGACATCATCGACATACACAAGGAGATAAAGTGTGACCTCCGCATCTTTGAAGAAAAATAGAGATGCATCTGCTATGGAGTTGCGAAAACCAAGTTGAATGAGAAACTGTTGGAGCTCCATGTACCACATTCATGGAGCTTGTTTCAGACCGTAAATTGCCTTATGTAATCTGCACACATGAGAGGGTTTGTCTTTGTCAATAAAACCAGCAGGTTGAGCCATAAATACCTTTTCAGTGAGTGAGCCTTGAAGGAAGGCATGATTGACATCAAGTTGATGAAGTGGCCAGTCATAAGAAACATCAATGCTGAGAATGATACGAATAGCCGGGACTTTCACCACTGGACTATACATTTCATGGAAGTTAACTTCAGGTCTTTGGTGAAAGCCTTTAGCTACTAACCTCGCCTTAAACTTGTCAACCGAGCCATCATGTAAGTGCTTAATTTTAAATACCCACTTGCATCCAACTAAATTAGTTGCTAGTGAAGCCGGTACAAGATCCCAAGTGTGTTCTCGGACTTGATTGTCAAATTCGGTACTTATTGCCCGACGCCATCGTTCATCTGCCAGAGCTTGCGTCACATTTGCTAGTTCAATATCTGCTGTAACAGACGCTGTAAACCCATATTTTGTATTGGGCTTACGAATCTGATTTTTGCCTCTTGTAACCATCGCATGTTCATTCTGAGTTGTAGGAGCTGCTGGTGCTTCAACGGAAGCTGTTGGAGCTTCGACGGGAGCTGCCGGAGGTGTGGTGTCGTCCGGCGCTGGTGAGTGCTGGTCAGGTGTCGGATCTGGCTCAGGCGTTGGTGCAGCCGGTGAAGAATTTGGATCAGTAAGTGGACTAATGCAATTTCAACTAGAACAATTTGAGGAACCCACACTTGTTTTGTTTTAATAGGGGAGGAGGGAGAAGTATGAAAAGAAGAAAAGTGTTTGGTGAATGGAAAGGAGTTTTCACAAAAATGGACATGGCGAGAAACGTATAGACGAGAGGAGCTCAGGTCGAGATAAAGATATGCACGATGTGTGTTGGATTAGCCGAGAAAAATACACGGCGTTGACCGTGGTTGGAGCTTGTTGGTGGTGTATGGGCGAAGCCACGGATAGCAAAGGCAGCCAAAAACTTTGAGCTTAGTGTAGTTGGGCAATGTTTGAAACAATCGCTAGTACGGTGACTCCATGGATAAGATCTTTGTGGGCATCCAATTAATGAGATATATTGCGGTTGTAAACGAGTAACTCCATTATGACGGCAGAATCTGTGCGTGAGTCATGAGGGCTAAACCCGTCTCCACAATGTGCCTGTGGCGTCGTTCTGCCATCCCATTATGTTTCGGCGTATGCGGCGGTGTGGTGAGATGTGAAATGCCGTGGTCACCAAGAAACTTCTGAAGAACAATAAACTCGCCCCCATTGTCTGTGTAGAAGGTACGAATGCGCTGTTGAAATTGATTCTTGACGAGTGCTTTGAATCTGATGAACGTATCTGCCACCTGTGATTTGAGTTTGAGTGGAAAAAGCCATACGTAATGTGTATAATGATCGACAATCGTGAGATAATATTTGAAACCATCGACATAGATAATTGGCGAGGTCCAAACATCAGAGAATAATAATTTCAAAGGGTGCGTAGAAGTAAGAGACGAGTTAGAAAATGGAAGCTTGTGACTTTTGTTGATGAGACAAGAATTTCAATCAAAAGAATCTGATGTATTATTCGGTACGGAAGAAGAAAAATGAGAGACAATTGTTTTTAAAATAGGTAAAGCTGGATGTCCGAGGCGATGATGCCAATCGGACAAAGAAAACTTTGAAAAAGAAAAAGCGCGCGGAAAATTTGCATTAGGCCACTCATAGGTGCAACCCTTAACCGGTCCATTGAGTAGAGGTGCCCGTGTTGCCAGATCCTTCACCTGAAACATATCCGAGAAAAATTCAATCGACATGTTGTTAGTTTTACAGAATTGATTGACAGAAATCAAATTCTTGGACATAGTAGGGACACATAACACATCGTTGAGTTTAAAAGAACCAGATTGGGTAGGCAAAGAAGTTGAACCAGTGTGAGTTATTGGTTGTCCGGAGCCATGTGTATGGAGAGTGAAACGACAGTTGGCTGAGGTCAGATGCGATGTGGTGTGACGCACCAGAGTCAAGGAGCCAGCTAGCATCTGGATGTGTATGTGTGAGTCCTGCAAGATTTGCAGATGGTCGCCATGACGGTGATGCAGAGGCAGGTGTGTCATGATGACTGACGACACGGAAGGTGGGGCAACGTTGAGCGGAATGCCCTTGCGTGCCACACGCCTGGCACCTGCCTAAATAAGGTCGAGGACCACGGCCATGACCACGACCTCTGTTGTAGTGATTTGCATCTCCACCTCGCCAATTGTTGGATCGATCGTTGCGCCAATTATTGTGAGTGCTGGTGTTGTCATGACGCCAATTGTTCCCTTGATATCTCGCAGTTACATTTGCAGTAATTGGAAAGGAAGGAGACTCTGTTTGAGCACATAGCAAGGTCGCTTCTCGGTTGAGTAATTTCTCTGTCAGCTCCGTGAAAGAGATCAGATTGTCTCTGGCATTGACATCGTCAATTACATACTTGTACTCCTCAGGTAAGCCGGCGAGGATGTACTCCATCAAGTCTTCTTGGTCCATGGGTTTACCGAGGAGAGCAAGTTCATCAGCCTTTGATTTAATCAGTCGCATGTATTCACCAATTGACTTAGTGCCTTTGGAGCTGCTTCGTATTTGGTATTTGAGTTGGTTGATGTATCCGCGTGTGGGAGCCCCATAGACGCCAGAAAGAGTGGACCAGATTTCATGAGTGGTGGTGGCAGTAGCCACTAGCGGTTGAACCGTGAGAGAGAGAGCTCCAATGATGGCACTGTATAGGAGTCGATCTTGTTTTCTCCAAGGTGCATAAGCAGGATTTGGTGTTGTCTGACCATCGACAACAACAATGGGCTCTTGAGTCGTGGCGTTTTTGGTGAGAAAGTGGTGATGTTCATGACTTTAAAGGAGAGCTTCCACTTGGCGATGCCACATCAGGTAATTGGTGTTGGTTAATTTGGTAATGTTAGCCATGTTAACAGAGAGAAGAGAGTTGGATGGATCTGTGGAATTGTAAACAGCAGTGTGCTCGGCAGTTGATTTTGTGGCGGAGCTTATGTCGGCCATGATGAGCAGCGGCAAAGAAGAGAAGAAAAATTAGAGTTTTTAGTTTTTTTTAGGGATAGACTCTAATACCATGCAGTATCCTTTATTGACGTAGATACAATCCTACATATAGTTACATAGAAGTTTAGGGTATAGTTACAAGGAAAAGATATTCTCGTGTTTCAAGATATAAAATATTTTTAGTATATCAATATAGAGTATATCCTAATAAACAATTGGGGTCAATTTCATATTTCTATAAGTTAGCCTTAAAATGTTGTTTTTTCTTTCTTTTTATATTAAAAGCTGTATTATTTTATTTTATTTTATTATATATAATGGGTATGTTCTTGAAGTTCTTTGGTTTGCCTGTTTTTTGTTTCCCCCACTTTCACTAAACGGGTATTTTTTTGTAATATCGTAGCCATTCTTCAAGGATTTCTCTAGGAGCTTCTTTAACAAAATGTAAATATTTATATCTACAACAGTTCCAATTCTTTTCCTTTTTTGGTTGGCAGTTTTGGGAACAAAATTAAAAGGATATTAGTACACATTTTCGAATTTAATTCACACAATTATGATATTAGTACAAACCATTAGACTACAAACTCCCGTTTTTTGTTTATTAAACTTAGTAAAAAATTTATAGATTGGATCCAAATACATTTTTTATAATTCATTTAATTATAACAACAATGTTTTATGATTCTAAAAAAAATCATCATAGATTCAAAAATATTTATTTCATTCTAAACTATACGCTATGATTTTCCAAAAATAAATCAGAAGATATTTTCAAATATATATGGACACTTTGCACGTTATATGCCCCACATGTATACAACGACATAATGTTACATATTGGCCATTCATTATAAAGAGAAACCTACGTAAACATTTTCTTTTTACAATCACATCAAAACTGATGTTGCAACTTCGGGGTCGAGAATTTTCTGTCTAGCTTTGTACGGCCATGGACTTTTCCTTCGGTACTAAGGCAAAAATGTGAACATTCATATAATGACACACATTCAAACATATTTTAGTGAGTTTAACCGAAACGAACATTTATTTACCATTGAACATATCAAGACCGTTTTTTAGCACGTACAAGTAGAGCAGTCGAACATGGTCTCAATTTAAAATAAGAAATTTCTTTAAGAAATTTTTATAAATTAGGACCCATATTTTTTTAAGAACTATTTTACCATATTAAATATTTTTCATAAAATTTTGAACATGATCTACAAATAGTTTGAGCATCTCTAGAACATATATACTTAAAGTAGTATCACCCGAACTCATAAATATGGTCATTTCCGACGGCCACAATTCCGTCAGAAATTTCCGACGGATTTTTGACGGATTTCCGACGACAACAATCCGTCGGGTAATTTTTGACGGATTTTCGACAGATGTTGTTGTTGCCGACGGATTTCCGACGACGGGCATCCGTCGAACAATTTCGGACGGATGTTTGACAGATGTTGACGTTGTCGACATGTTCCCGACATCGTTGCCGACATCGTTAATATCTACGTTGCATCTGTCGGAAATCCGTCGGAACACAATTTCCTTATAAAAAACGTATCCACCCTCTCATTTACAATCACAATAACAACAAAAAACCTCTCATCTATAATTCCTTACGAAAATGTCTTCTTCAGATCTTTATAATTATTTTCGATCATGGATGGACAAGCCTCATCAAATTCCGGACACGGGCCTAGTTACGGAAGAATTCAGAGAAGGTCTGCAGGAATTCATGGCATTTGCGGGTACGCATAAGAAAGCAAAAAAAACTGGTAAAATATACTGCCCTTGTACGAATTGTCGTAATCATAGATTAATCGTGATAGATGAAGTATGGTCACAGCTTTATTGTCATGGGTTTGTGCCGGGTTACAAGATTTGGTATTATCATGGAGAAAATGATACAATGGTGGATAATTATGCTAGTACTAGTGAACATTATATTGGGGATAGCGCTAGCTTAGAAGAACCTGCAATCGAAGTAGAAAGTATTGTAGGTCATGTTCAGATGGTGAACGATGCATTCCGTGAAAGTATGCCATCGGTTTCTGAGTATGGAGATAGAGGGGAAGAACCTAACGCAGAAGCTCGAAAATTCTTTGATATGTTAGACGCTGCTAAAAATCCTTTATATGATGGGTGTAGAGGTGGACATTCCCCTTTATCAGCTGCATCTAGGATGATGGGTATAAATACGGATTTCAATTTGAGTGAGGAGTGCGTGGATGCAATCGCTGATTTTGTGAAAGATATTTTGCCAGAAGATAATCTTGCACCGGCATCATACTATGAGATACATAAACTTGTTGCTGGGCTAGGATTGCCGTATCAGATGATAGATGTATGCATCGACAACTGTATGATATACTGGAGAGAGGACGCAGACCGTTCGACATGTCGTTTTGTCGCAAACCTCGGTATAAGGAAACAGGTGGAAGAGTGTCAGTGCCATATAAACGGATGTGGTATTTTCCGTTAACAGAGAGGTTGAAGAGGTTATATCAGTCAGAGCGCACAACGGGAGCAATGAGATGGCATGCAGAGCATACAACGGATGGAGAAATTGCTCATCCCTTAGACGCAGGAGCATGAAAACATTTTCAATCAATGTATCCTAGTTTTTCGTATGAGGCGAGGAACGTATACCTTGGATTATGTACTGATGGTTTCGACCCTTTTGGCAAGCACGGTAGACAAGATTCATTGTGGCCAGTAATTGTAACACCTTACAATTTGCCACCATCTTTGTGCATGAGACGAAAGTTCTTGTTCCTTAGCATTCTTGTTCCTGGACCAGAGCATCCGAAGAGAGCACTCGATGTGTTTTTGCAGCCATTGATTTATGAACTGCAAATGTTATGGGAGCATGGAATTGAGGCGTTTGATGTTTCTTGTCAGCATAATTTTGTCATGCGATCGGTACTTATGTTAACCATTAGCGATTTTCCAGCATATGGCATGTTATCAGGATGGACAACGCACGGAAGGTTATCGTGTCCTTACTGTCAAGATAACACAGATGCATTCCAATTGAAGCACGGACGCAAAACTTCTTGGTTTGATTGTCATAGGCGATTTTTACCAACAGATCATCCTTATCGTCGGAGCACCACATTGTTTAGGAAGAACCGGAAAGTAATTGATGGTCCACCTCCTGAGTTAGATGGACAATATTTGTTGACTCAATCCAGAGATTTTGGTGCAGATAGTACTGTTGATTGTGGTGGTAACGGGCATCATCCTGTTGATGGTTGTGAGAACTTACATAATTGGCACAAGAGGAGTATTTTTTGGGATTTGACTTATTGGAAGGACCATCTTTTGAGGCATAATCTGGATGTCATGCACATTGAGAATAATTTTTTCGACAACATTATGAACACCATTCTCAATGTCCAAGGGAAGACGAAGGACAATCTGAAGTCTATATTGGACTTGCCAGACATTTGTTCTCGTAGAGCACTACATGTGACAGGGAACGGGAAACCTCCGGTCTCGGTTTTTCGGTTGGATGAACCTTCAAAGGCCGAGTTTTTTTACTGGATTACCGATAGTGTTAGATTCTCGGACAGATACACATCTAACCTTCGGAACTGCGTTGATCATGGAGAAGGGAAGTTTACTGGGATGAAGAGTCATGATTGCCATGTGGTGATGCAGCGCCTCCTTCCATTTGCCTTTGCATATCTTCTACCACGTAATGTCCACGAAGCAATTGCAGGTATACAATCATTAAATTAATTTTAAATACTTTACACAATATTTTTGTATTTATTTATTCATTTGTTATGCATATTATGCACGGATTGGTGCTTTTTTCAAGATATATGTACGCGCTCTCTTACATCAGACGGTATCATCAACCTTGCGAATAATATACCTGTAATCCTTTGCAATTTGGAGAAGATCTTTCCGCCTTCCTTCTTTGATGTTATGGAACATCTAACAATTCATCTACCTCGAGAAACAGAGCTTGGGGGCCCGGTTCAGTACCGTTGGATGTATCCTTTCGAACGGTATATGTTTCATCTAAAGAAGATGGTGGAAAATTTGAGCAAAGTGGGGGTTCTATTGTCGCACAGAGCATCAATGAAGAAACCTCACATTTTGCCGAGTTCTAATTTCCATCACAAGTCAAAACGAAGAGTCGTAGACCAGCTCGACATAATGACGGAGGCGTACTACCTTTCTATCCGGTCGATGTTCCTCATATATTTTTAGAGATTGGACGACTTAGTGGAAAATGCAAGAAGCGGAGACTTTCAGCACATGAGCGGAATCATTTGCATATGTATATTCTCACAAATTGTGACGGAATTGAAGAATATGAGAGATATTTTATATATTGAACGAAATTATTAATTACTTATTGGGTCCTTGATTATATATATGTTAACGTGATGATCGCTTCAATCTCACAGGATGTATATGGCATATCAACGTTTTGCATTTCCGAACAAAACAGAGGACGAGCTAATGGATCTCAAACAGGAAGAGTTCGAACGTTGGTTAAGAGATTATGTAAGTGTTTTAATTGCCTTGTTTTAACTATCATATATAATGAATGATTTATTTTACTCAATTTTGATTTTATTTGTGCAGGTCACTACAGAGAAGGCTAACGGACAAAGATTTCCCACGTGGTTAGAAGAAATTGTGCGCTTCCACTAGCAAACGTGCAGTCACATGTGATGTATAGCACACGGGGTACGCTTTTAAGATTCTTCGGGATGATAGGAGTGCCACAACTTCAGATTACAGTGTATCTAGTCCGGTGATCTTATATACTATGGTGTCGTACATGAGATTTTCGATGTTCAGTACCCGAGAATGCTCGGTTTGAGATTCGTTGCATTTTTATGCGACAAGAACGACCTATTAGTAGGAAGCGGTGTGCGACACGACCAATTTGGTGTTACATCATAACATAGCAGAAGGCGACTCCAGAAATACGAGCCATTCGTACTTGCTTCACAAGCAGACCAGGTTTGTTTTTTTCTTTTACGTTTATTTGTTAGTATTTTTGCATTCCCGTTGTTCAATTTTTATATGACTTTATTACATGGTGTAGGTATGCTATATTTTATATCCTCGAGTGACAAACAAGCAAGACCCGTGGATTACAGTCACATCGATAAACCCGAGAGGTAGGGTTCATGGGATGTCCGATCATGAACCCCTCCAACAAAGCTCCGTAGGTTTGGGTTCAATCGAGCATTCCCTTGAGGTCGACCTTGTTTTTGATTTCACCATACATGTAGAAGATCAGGTATTTGAGGATTCAGAGGAAGAATTTGACGAATTCGGGGAAACTTCCGATTCAGGAGAATCAGATTACTCATCATCAGATTCAGAGTAGTTTTATAAATTTTGCATTGTAAAATATGTATTTGTACTTGTACTAGATATTTGTTATGTGGAATATATTAGTTATGTGCAAGTTTTATAAACTTATTATTTTGATGTACTTAAGTGTAACCGTTCCGAAAACCCACAAAAAATACTAAGTATACATTCGTCGGAAATTTCCGACAGATTTCCGACAGATTACTCTATCGGCTAAACAAAAATTTCCCTCGGCTAAAATGAATACTGCAGGCATCCAGGTAGGATTTCCCTCGGCTAACATTTCGTCAGAAATTTCCGACGGATTATTGAAAATATTCTATTATACACGTTTAAATCATGTTTTGCACCTTCAGCCTGCATATCCGTCGGAAATTTCTGTCGGACTTCCGACGGATAACGGAAAATGTGGTTTAGGGTATAGGGTATAGGTTTTTTTAGGTAGAAACTGTAGACAAACAATTGTATGATGTATATACAATAGTTTGAACTTGTAAAATTTCAAAATAAAAATGTGTTATAGATTTTATAAAATTTGATAGAGGTGTATAGATGTTATGAGAAATGTATAGGTTTTGATTGATGAATTCACTATTATTTGAATAAAACATGTAGATTCGGGATTGTTAAATCATATCCCCAAACCCTAAACCCTAACCCCAAATTACCCTAAATTCGTCGGAAATTTCTGACGGATTTTCGACAGATCTGGGACCTCTGACACGTGTCTGTTGACTGGCAAATAGAAACACATGCTGAGAATAAACCTGTATATTCTCATTTCCGACGGACTTTGGTTTTTTTGAGACCGCAGTAATTTTGACCGCCTAATCGAATTTTTTTGCGAATTCCGACGGATTTCTGACAGATATGTCTGTCGGAAATCGATATAAATTTAGAAACCGTCTGCTTTCTTCTCATTTTCCCCTTATCTCTCTCTCTCTTCTGACGAGAATTCTCTCGTTTCTCTCTCTCTCTCTCTTGCGATTTCTTCACAAAACTACATCTCAATCCTCAAATCTTCATTCCTCCATGAATCCAAACATGTAAGTCTCTCAATCTTGTTAGTTTTTGTGTAAATCTTGTTAGTTTGAATAGTTTTTAGGGTTTATTAGTGTTAGGTTGTTAGAATGGAATAATTTTTAGATTTAGGTTGTTTGTTTGATTAGAATTGTTAGGGTTTTATATTTAGTTTGTTAGAAAACAATTATTTGTAATTTTAGAGTTTAGATTTAAAGGTTTTTAGATTTTGTTAGTATTTAGAAAATTAGAATTAAATAAAAAAGTTTTTGAATTTATAATTTATAAAAACGTTTTTGAATTTAGAAAATTAGATTTAGTAATTTATAATTTTGTAAAAACACTTTTGTATAAATATTATTAGAATTATATAAAAACGTTTTTGAGAAAATATAAAAATTATATATAAAATATTTTTAGAAATAACATTTTTATAATTATATATATAAAGGAAAAAACGTTTTTATAAAAAAACTTTTTATAAAAAAACTTAAGAGAATTTTTTTATTAATATTTTGGAAATTTTGTAAAATGTTAGGAATTTTTTGAATTTTTTGGGAATTTTTGAATTTTTTTGAAATTTTAGGGATTTTTTGAATTTTTGGAAATTTTCGAGACATTTGAATTTTTCGAGATATTTGAAATTTTTTGAATTTTCGGAAGTTTTAGATTTCAATGTTCTAACGATTTTATGTTTTTCCCGCAGGAATAATTAACGAGGACGGACTACGTTTGGGCGGCGGCTCGCAAGGACGCCGTTCTTGGGGTTCTCGGGCTACGGCTCATCGGGCACGCCTCCTGGCGTATCGAGCTCAGGAATTGAATTCTCGGATTCCCAGCAATCCGCTGCTCGGAGCCGGATTAGGATCGATGATCTAGTCCAACAGCCGAACCGAGACCATTGCATCCGTCTCGACCCGAAGTTCGAGGACGGGACTTGGTAAGTGAATTTTAATTTATTATTTCAATTTATTTATATTTTTAATCTTAATGTATTTAATTCTTTTTTTTTAATGTTTTCATGTTTAAGTTGTCGCATGACATCACAAAGGCGATCTTGCGGATGCTCCATAACATGTTGGACAAACCGTACGAGAAGTACTACGACATGCCTTCCGACGAGAAAGACTTGTGGCACCGGACTTTCGCGGTAAGTAATTTATAGTTTTTTCTTCTTTTTTATTTCATTTTGTCAATTTTATGTTTCTTTTTTTTAACATTATGGTTTTTTTAATGTAGCAAGATTTCACGTGGGACCATACCCAGACGAGGACGGTGATTGGCCAATTCGACAAGTTTGCTGCACTTTCGTACTCGAACCATATGTACGAGTGGAAGCAGAAGTGAAAACACAATAAAGACAAGCCGAAGGACCTTGACAACGACGTGTGGAAGGGCTTTTGCGAGTACTGGAGTACGCCGAAGACGAAGACGCTCGCCGATAAAAATTCGAAGAACCGGAAGAGCGAGTGAGGAGGGAAAGGGATCTACATTCACAACGGGGGCGCAAAGACCGTAGAACGCGAGGCGATGGAAATGGTAAGTAAAATTTCCATTTTTAAGTACTAATTTTTTTTTTTATTATTATTTACTTTTAAAAAATTCACAGGCGAAGAAAGACGGTAAGGCTCCGGATTACCTTAAAGTAATCGAGTAGAAACACACCAACAAAAAAACCGGTGTGATCCATGACGTGGGGATGCGTGAGCTTGTAGAGACTTGCAAGAAGAAGAAGACGGAACATGAAGTTTCGATGTCGCAGCTCACTCTTGACGGATCTGGGGCTTCGAACGAGTTATCCACGGAAGAGATTAACCAAATTGTTCTCGCGGTAAGCTTTTTTTTTTTCTATTTTTTTTCTTTTAATTTCTTCTTTAATAACATTTATGGCTCTAACATTTATAATATTTTGTAGGAAACTCGACAAGTCAAAGGTGTCAAACGGGCCGGCCCGCGTCAATGTAGACCGCACACAACTCAACCCAGTTACAGCTCACCTCCTTGCAGAAGATCATGTAGGGCGCATTCCCCATCTCTTTCGGGATGACAATCCCAACAACCCCGACAACTAGAGGTGTCAAACGGGCCGGCCTGCGTCCAACGGACCAGACCCGCCGCGAACATTTTTTTTTTTGCAGGTCGTAACGGGCCGGCCCGCTAGGACCGCATGTTATAAAAAATGTCCAGGCCCGCCCCGCTAAGTCCAGCGGGTAAACGGGCCGGCCCGCGGGCAAAAAATTCCTTTTTATATTTAACCCCTATTTCTTCTATTTATCGAAAGTTTAAAAGTCTCTTTGTAAACGTAGAACGTGTAATGGTGGGTGACATTTAAAGAGACTATTTAGTATTGTCTGAAAATTAAGTTCATATAAGGACTTGTTAAGAGAAGAGAATAAATAATATAAAAACCCATAGTAATAACTTATAAAGATTTAAAAAAAAAACGAAACAAAACACCCAAAAGAAACAAAACAGTAGCATTTAAACTTAGTCCAATGGTCATGATTGTCTCTTCCAAATCAATCCAATGGTGACAATTGTTTCTCCCAACCACGATCTAAATTTTTTTTAAACATTTTAATTTGCGGGTCTACCCGCAAACCCGCGAGTCCGCAACGGGTCAGCCCGTTTAACCCGCGAACCGCAATGGGTCAACCCGCGAGACCCGCTTTTTAATGGACATAAAATATTATGTCCAGGCCTGCGTCCATTAGGGCCTTAACGGGCTAGGCCTGCGGGCAAGTGGCCCGTTTGACATCTCTACCGACAACTCTCCGACCGTTTGAATTAAACATTTTATGTTTTTTTTTTAAAAATTAATTATTTTTAATGAATTTATTTAAATGTTTAATGAATTTTTAATAATTAATTTCTTGTTACAAATATTTTTATTTATAATTAAAAATAAAAAAATTCAATATAATTAATAATAATTAAATAATTTCAATAAATTTAAATAATAAAATAAAATTCAAAACAAAAACAAATTATTGAATATCCGTCGGAAACGGTCCGACGGAAATCTGTCGGAAATAATCCGTCGGAGGGTTGTCGAAAAAGTTTTCGACGACGGAAAGTTTTCGACGACTATCCGACGGATTTCCGACATAATATTCGGACACTGGTCCGTCGGAATATCCGTCAGAAATATTACATGCAGCTTTCCGACAACGTTCCGACGTATATTTCCGTCGAAAATACGGCCGTCGAAAATCCGTCGAAATGTTCCGACCATTTTCCGACGACTTTAATCCGTCGAAATGTTCCGACGGATTTCCAACGGAAATCACTTTCCGACGAGCTGAAACCGACAGCTTTTTATCCGTCGGAAATTGCATGTTTTCTTGCAGTGTTATAGTTACAAACAAACTTTAGTATATAGCACACGAAATTATATAACTTACTATAACTAATTAGTCTCGAACAAAGTAATTAATGCAACTTTAACAACAACAAAAAATAATTCAATCAGTTATAAGTCAGTTTTACAAGGTATGATTTCGAATTCGAAACTAAATCAGTTTTTTTTGGTTCAAGTATTCGTAATATTCATAGTCCGGGAAAATGTACCGAGTGATAAAAATGCAAGATTTTGCTAACTAAACATAAACAGGTTAATTATAGTTGAATACCCTTTAAAAAAAAAAACAGATTAATTATGGGAGTTACGTCTATAGATATGTCATTCAATGGATCGATTGACGAATAACCTACTATAAAATTAAAAGATGTAAATGGAAGGAATATTCTTTTCTTTTTTTTTTGAGAGAAATGCTTTTAGAATATATGTGAATTCTAGAATGCTTCTCTTTAAACCAGGACCAAAGAATTAACCAACGAAAAAATAATGTAATCTCTGAGGAACAAGTTCCAGAACCAGCATATCGGACATGCATGATCTATCATATCTTGGATATTATAACCAGATTCGATCTAGACATATATATTAATATACACACGCATATGCACTCATATATACTAAATATACATAATTATAGAGTCAGATATATGGTATATATACATAATACAGATCATACAATTGTGTGTTAAATATAATTAATGGTGTATATATCTTCTTATAAACTTGAGCATGGTTTGAATTCGTTGTCTGGTCAGTTTTTGTTGCTTAGGATTCGTGTCATATGTTTGTAGAAGACTTTCACAACAATATCATCTACGTATCAAATATTAAATTCTGAACATTTTTCTAAAGGAGATAATTAATTGCTATAAAAATTAGTCAAAAAGACGACGGATACGTGATTTGAGGTTCATGCACTTATACAAAGATACTATTTTATAGTCGCTGAGACTGTTGTCGAAGTGCATGGATGTGTCAAGTTCTTTAAGCCTATAAATTATAATGATATGTTAATTGTTTCATAGCAAAGCTTGCTAGTTGTGTGAATAGCGATAATTAAAAATGACTAAGGAGCACAAATTTTTAATTGATACGGGTTGTATTTGATAATTAATCCAATATTTTGATTACGATTAAAAGAAAGGGTTTAAGTCACTATCCCGTCCTAATTTTGGACCATTGCAATAGATGGTGCCATTTCGAGTGAGATAATCAACCATAATTGGACTTTGAATAAAACGATTTGGTTTTGAAGTTGATCTAAAAACTAAGTCCAACATGACAATCGATTAAACCTTTAACAAAAAAAAAAATGACAAATCGATTAAACATATTATGCTCTATGTAAGTTAAAAACGGAAAATATAAAAAAAAAAAAAAAAAAAAAACAAAGGAAGAAAGAAAGACAAGTGGTAGGGTAACTAGGGTTGGTCGGGAGAGGCTAAAGTCTTGAGAGTGCGTGAAGGAGGCTTCGAGCAGCCGACATCGAATCTTTAAAAGTCGCAAAAATCTCAAAATACCTTATCACATATATACGCGCATCTGAATATATTTTTATTATTTAATAAAATTGATCTAATTATAAATACGATTTTATTTTTTGTTTCAATGTAGCTTTTCTTCAAACAAATGGAAGCTTCCTCTCCATCTATCTAGAACCATCATTTTGTTGTATTTATACATATATATTTTGGAGGTCTCTTAAGATACATAACTGTTAATTTTTCCACAACATTTTTTCACGAACAATATAACCCTGGATTGGTGGATGCATCCATTAAAAACATAAAACAGTTTTTTCACCAGTTACCATTTTATTACCGTCTCACGGTTGTTGTTTTGACCACTGACTTTCTACCGCTTTTTTCCACCCATAAAGGCTGCAACATTGGGCTTCATTTAGGCCCAAATCTGATATAAAACAATTTCAGCTATTTGAAAGGCTAATATATGTTTTCAGTTAGTCAAAATTGATATTTGACGAAGTTGATTTGGCGTACTGTTCAAATATTTTGGGAGTGTATTCAATCAAATACTTGGAGTGATTTGAGGTTTAATAGGTTGTTAGATGATTTTGGGTGAATTTAGGGAATATGTTGCTATTAAATTATAAGCAATTTCATCAAAGACTATGAGATATGAATTTTTGTATTTTCAACTAAAAAACTTACTCTAAAACATTTTGGAGTTACCTTTTTTATTTTTTGATAAACCCTATCGGCTGATCCGGTAAGCTCCGGTAGGAACGCATCGAGGTGCTACAATGTGGACTACTCTAAAGTTCAACAGTTCAACGGACACCATGAGCTCCGAGCTGGGTTTTGGTCGAACGGGCCATGAGATCCATGAGGACCACCACACTGCATGTCCCGAGTTTGTAATATCTTTCGACTAATGCCAAGGGGTAGCCATATCGCATGTTACTGGACTTACCAGGTAAACTGCATGAGCCAAGGATCCAAACCCAGACTTCCCAAATAATTATGATTTTTGTTTTCAGGGTGGATAGGGGAAAGTAGGACTTGGTTTTTTTTGTTTTTGTTTTGAGTTACATATTTTCAATCACCACAATTGTTACAGTGCGTGTGCACCTATTGGGCCTAATTATGGACCGAATTGGGTACTGTGCGACTAAAAAACCAACCCTCAGAGATCTGAGCATTTTCAACTATCAAAGCAATGCAATGCAAAAAAACAAATGGAAGTAAATTCCAAATAAGAAAAATATCCAAACATTGTGGGGGATATTTGGGGCTGGGAAATTGGATAACGAAGGAACGCTTCTGAAGCCATTTACCTCTCAATTTTTGGACCGATAAGGTATTTGATTATCAATGGGCCCATCATTGACATTGACTTCTAAGCTACATTATAGTTTCCACTTGCTTGTTTCACTTTCCTCGAATAAGACTTAGATTTTCCGCTAACCGGCCAAAACTCTGTTTTTTAGTTGAGGTAAATAAAGCTCATTTTATGAAAGAGCTAATCCAACACCAAATTGCTTATATGAAAAATAGAGAAACTGTTTTTTTTTTTTTATATATAAAAACAGTTATTGTGAAATTATCTAGCTACTCCTATTTGACTAATTGAAATAATGTTATTCTTTAATTGATTAGAAAACCTGATGAATATGTTATTCGATAGCTACACTCATCTATAACAATTGTTAGGATGGTAAATGTTCAGATCATCTGATTATTAAAAAAAAGTTCTTTTAAATTTGGATCGTGTAGAGGTCCGGCTCTGATTTTTAGTTATAATGATATAAGACATATAATTTTAATTTTACTAAGGCATCATCAAAGAATACACCGTACTACTACAATAATGTCTATAAGACAGGAGTACCGAAGAGAGAAAAAAAAAAAAAAAAAAAAGAGTCGATGTTTCTGATAAATTCTACGACCTTATCCAAAACCATTGCTGATACAAAGGCGCAGGTACACGTGGCATCCATCTAGGCGATTAATACATCGACTTGCCGGCAAATGATGACCTGTCGACCTTTTATGATTTCTTCTCGTTCTCACGTCATCACAGCTATATTTGTGATTTACCTTTTTCACCCTTCCATTTCAGCTTCCATTAATGACGAAATGAAACCTGTAAACCAATCACTTTTAAAAGTGATTTTTGTTGTCCCTCCCTCACTTAATTTGATTGTTATCTCACTAGTTTTTGGTAGTATAATAATCTTTGCTCAAACTATAAGTAATTGACGGTGTCCTAATTTTACAACAAACCACATATATCATCTGTTTTATAACAAAAAAAACATTTGATTATTTCACCTATATCAATATCTTTCCTTATCAGAATTCAGAAATGTCAAAGCATACGGATCATTATTTTATTTTTCAAAGTATCTAAAATAACGGTATTTTATTTTATTTTTCATTCACAAAAAGATTTCTTAAAATTAGCATTTTTCAACAGATTTATATAAATAAATATGAGATTATTACAATAGTCTTGTATTATCTGTTTATACAATAATTCCAACAAAAAAAATATGTTTATACTATAATTTTCATTTTAATAAATGAAAATTAGGAATATTTTGGTTCACTTCTATAAAAAATTTGCCAACTTTAATAATTTTTGTCCATAAATATTCAAAGGAAGGGCCAACATAGTTTTTTTTTTTTTATCGTTCATCACTAATAATATTAGGCAAAATGAAACAAATCTGGTGAAAGGGTAAAATCGGCAACTGAAGCAAAAACTGGGTTAATAAAGTGACGGAGAGATTCTCTCACTCTTTTGATCTCTCAAGTGAAGAATCTCTCTCTATCCTTGTTCGTTTGTCTTCCCGTTCATCCTCTCCGCTCTTTTGCTTGTGAGGAACTCTTCGATCCTCTTCTTGATCGATCCGTTCCAATCTACTAATTTCGCTCTGTGACTGTTTATGCCATTCGCGATCATCTAATCTACGGCTCTCCGATTCCAATCGTCGCTCGCTAAATCGTAGGTGAGTTAAAAACTATTTAGGATCTTCCTAATCACTGATCATCAATTCAAAAGTTTTTGTGGGTATCTGTTGTTTATTCATTCGATGAGTAAATGATATCAATGTCAGTTTCCAATATCGAGAATACACCGTTTGATTGTTTTGACTTTTTTTTGGGTAGAAATCTTCGGAATTTGTTGTTTCCTTGTATGGATCAGTGATTTTTCACCAGGAGAAATAGTATTCTGAAATTTCTGATTAGAGATAATGGTAATGTTTGATACTAAAATCACGTTTTGTATTTCCTTTGATTGGTGTGTATCGAAGGAAAGGAAGATGAGGTCGCTTCAGGCACCAGTTGTATGCCCTGCGATTCGTCCAAGACAAGTAGGTGTATGTGCTTCATCACTTGTTAACTACGCTGGTCTGAAACCTAGGCTTCTTAGAAGCCAATTCTGGGGTAGTCGGACAAAAGGCACCAAGTCTCAGGTTACCACAATCACTCTGCGTCTGCATCCTCGATGGTGCAACAAGAGTATCAAGTGTGTTTTCAGCTCCCATTCTGATGGTACCGGAAGCACCGCAGAGAATTTCAACGAAAACGATGAGGAATACGTTAACTCTAGTGTAGTGGAAGCTGGTAAAACCTAGTGCACTATCAGGATTTCTTCTCTGGTTTGATTTGGCTCCACTTTCGATTTGATGTGTCGTTGTTGTGTGTTTTGGAATGTTGTAGTTGAGGTAAGGAGTGGAGCAGATGGTTTCATGGTGAAGATGAGAGACGGTAGGCAACTACGATGTGTTCATAACAATCCTCAAGGAGGGCATTTACCAGATTATGCTCCACATCCTGCAATTGTGTTGAAAATGGAAGATGGAACTGGTCTTCTCCTTCCGATTATTGTGTGTACGTGAAATTGTGTATGAGTAGCTTAGTTCTTATGATCTCAAAGTGTTGTTTTTATCCCACTCTCGCAATGTTTTGAGTAACCATGATTTGTTTTTTATTGCAGTGGAGATGCCTAGTGTGCTACTTATGGCAGCAATGACCAATGTCCAAATTGTATGCTTTTATTTTTCGTTTGTTTCTCTGTTTGGATCAGTAAAGAGTGATTTAATGAAGATTTTACGGGTTATTTGTTGCAGGCAAGACCCACCATGTATCAAGTGGTGAAGGAAATGGTGGACAAGATGGGTTACGAAGTATGTCTTATGGTTTCAGTCCCTCCTCCTTAATGTAATCTCCTTCTCTCGGGAATGTTCACTGAAAAACTTCTTAAATTTTCTACAGGTTAGACTTGTTAGAGTCACCAAAAGAGTTCACGAGGCTTATTTTGCCCAGTTATATCTTTCAAAGGTTTGCAACTGGTGTCTTCTATGCAACTTCCATTCATTCCTGGAAAATCAAACAATGTTATCTATTCAGTGTCTCGTTTCCTCTATTGAGGCTGCTTTTGGGGCGATATTGCAGGTGGGTAATGCCTCGGATTGTGTCAGCTTCGACCTTCGGCCTTCAGATGCAATTAATATTGCTGTTAGATGCAAGGTAATACATAACTATGTTTACTTATCATCTGAGCTAAAACACAAATACGTACTTGCGGTTGACAATGTGTTGATTCTTCTGTAGGTACCTATCCAAGTGAACAAGTACCTTGCATATAGTGATGGAATGAGAGTCATCGAGTCAGGGAAGCTATCACAACAGACACCTGCTTCAAATGGTTTATTATTTACTGAACAAGACCGGTAAATTTTCACTCACCTAAAGATAAAATCTTCTTAGATCAAAACTCTTTTGCTGTGAATATGAGTGTCAAAAGTTATAACTTCGTTTCGCCTTTGTGCAGACCAAATGGTCAGGCTTGTCTTGATACGACAGAGTTCAATATTTTGAGCAATATGATGCAAGCTGTTAATGAAGAGCGATATGATGAAGCCGGTAAGCTTATTGTCTAATACTAATCAGTTTAGTTACCTCGATCCATATTTCCCATGTATCTGCATTGCTCATCGTTGAGACTAGTATCTATCTTTTTCCTAATTCTTGGTCTAAGATCGATACATTGTTGTTTTATGATTTGCAGCTGAGTGGAGAGACAAACTTGGTCAGTTTCGGGCCAAACGTAACATGAGGAAATACACATGAGAGGTACGGAAATATAAACGAAAATTAATGTAGATAACTCTTATCATTTTCTATACTTATGTCTCTCTTTCGGACAGCTCGATCAACAAGTATTGTCTATGTACATAATAAGAAGAAGAAAAAGTCATTGTCGGGATCAAAGCGAAGGGAGAAGCAGAGTTTCGAGATTGAAGAATGCTTCTACACTTGACCATTTCCCAGAAACAAAAAAATGTATAATATATTAGTATAAATGTAGCGTGATGTGTACATATTACTTATTGATCTGTGTCTTGTTACTTATGCAAATTAAGCTCTGATTAATTTTAAGTCTACTCTTGTTCGAAGTTGTTTGTTTTCGTGTTGGAGTATATATTAAGTTGGAATTAATTGCAGTTGTTGTCAAGTGGCAAATGGATATGGTTAACAAAAAATTGGAAGAAAGAAAAACCAGATGGCCTTGCCGACAGAACTGCAGTGTCTTTGTTTGAAAGTGGCAAACTGCAGTGTCTTTAAACCTAATCCTGAAAAAAAATTAGAATAATTCTTCTCATTAGGATTAATACTTTGGTTTGGGCTGAAATAAATTATTAAATTTAATTGAGAAAGAATATTTTTTTTTTACCTACATATTATTACGAAGATTCGAGAAGGGTGGCCTCGGAGGCCATCAGATCGGAATCAAAGAGTCTACATGGGAAAAGACAATACTTCGGGCTCGAGCCCCTTTTGCAAGGGAGTCGGCACGAACATTGAAAGCACGAACAAAAGTATAACGTAAATGATTGAACTCATCAATTTCAGAGGCCAAAGCAGGCTATTCTTCCTCCTCATTAATCACCTTAACCATCTGTAGGCAATCTGTTTCAATAGTCATCGCTAGTTCTTCTAGTCGCAGGACGGTCTTCATGGCCCATAATAAGGTATTAAATTCAGCATGAAAGGGGGATACATTTCTTTCCTTTGCAAAAGCACCGAAAGTTTTTCGTCCGTTCACTAGCTCGATTACACAACCACCCCCAAACAGGTCATCATCGGATGCCCATGAGGCATCTATTTGACAACAGGGTCTTGGTCCGCTTCTCTCAACATCTTGGGGCAAGCCCGGTGGGTTGACGCTTTCTTCACCTATTTGCGAGACCACTTGTGCAACTTTCTAATTTTCTGCTTCATGGATAGCGAGTTGAATGGTATCAACGGGAGAGACATCCTTGCCATTGAAGGCTTTATCATTCCTGGCCTTCCAAATAAACCAGATTATCCACGGGAAAGCCTTTAGATGTTTTTCCATTACACCTCCTTCCTTTGCACGCCAGAGGAGATAATCGAAATTCATGTAGAGAGAGTCACTCGGGAAAGAGCCAGGACTGGATGTAATCCCTGAAAGTGCCCATGTCTGGATTGTTGGGGGACACTCGAAGAGAAGGTAATTTATAGATTCCACCTCCGCTCCACATCTCGGACAGAACCGGTCCGTACCGCAGTGACGATCTGCCAAATTGTTACATACGAGAATACACCCCGAAACTGCCTGCCACAAGAAGTGTTGGATCTTCCTTGGTGTTTTCAAAGTCCAAACTTTTCTTTTTAGAGGTGTGATACTGGGCTCAAGGATCTGTTGCGGGCCTTCTTCCTCCTTCAGCTGAATTGCGAGTGCATAGCCTGATTTTACCGAATATATGCTAGACGTTGTATGATTCCAGCAGAAAACATCCGCCTTGTAGCCTCGGCTCGGCTTAATACTCCGTATTAATGGGATGTCTTTAGGGGCGATTAGGTTCTGCAAAGTCTCCAATTTCCATTCCTTGGTATTCTGGTCAATCAGGTGTCCAACATAGAGAAGCGTGTCTTGGTAGACGACGCCATTATCTGCGGCTGGTCTAGAAGGAATTACTGGGATCCAATTGTCCTACAAAACTTTCGTATTAAAACCTGATCCTATCGATTTCTTTAGACCGGCTTGGAGGAGACTACGAGAAGCCATTATGCTTCGCCACCCATAAGATGGTGAGTTTGCTTTCCCCACTTCCATCGGGGTTGAGTATCGGAAATACCTTCCTTTTAGAACTAGGGCGAGGAGTGATGACGGGAATTGGATAAGGCGCCATAGTTGCTTCGCAAGGAGTGCGAGATTAAAGTTCTTTAGATCACGAAAGCCCAAGCTGCCTTTTTCAATGGGGAGGCATATTTTATCCCATGCTATTCAATGTAGGCCCCGATTATTTTGCTTGGTACTCCACTAGAATTTTGAGACAGCGCCTTTAAGTTTATTAATAATCTCATGTGGTAGAAGAAAACAAGACAAAACATAGGTCGGGAGAGCTTGAGCAACCGATTTAATAAGGACTTCCTTGCCTCCTTTTGATAGGAGCTTTGCTGAACAAGAGTTAATTCGGCTATTTAGGCATTCTTGAATAAAGGCAAAAGCTTATTTCTTCGAGCCACAAATCCGTTCAGGGAGGCCCATATACATACCCATACCTCCTTCCTTCGAAATACCTAGCGTCCTTTTGAGTTTAATCCTGATCTCGGGGGCCACTTTACTTCCGAATAGGATGGATGATTTTAAGACATTTAGCTGCTATCCAGAGGCTCATCCATAGCAATTTATGATCTTCATCAGCTCGACATCCGCTTTACAGAAGAAAAGACTATCATCCGCAAACAATAGATGGGAAACTGCTGGGCTTGCTTGCGCTATTTTTAGTCCCGTTATACGCACTTCTGCAATTCCGCTCCTCGGAGCTGTGAGATAAGAGCTTTAGTGAGGATGATAAAAAGGAAAGGTGAAAGGAGATCTCCTTGACGAAGACCCTGAGATGGGCTTATATTTCCCTTCGGCTCTCCATTCAAGAGGGATTGGTATGAGACCGAGGACATACACCATCGGATCCATGAGACCCACTTCGCATTGAAGCCCATTTTAAGCATTAATTCCAAGAAGCTCCATTCCACCCTATCATATGCCTTACTCATATCCGTTTATATGGCCACAATTTTAGATTTGCAAATCGGATTCGTTCGCAGGGCATGGAAGATTTCCTGAGCTACTAGAATATTATTTGTGATTAAACGTCTAGCCACAAAGGCTGATTGAGTCTCCAAGATTAACTTCGGGAGAAATCGTTTCAGTCGTTTACACAAAATTTTAGAGATAATCTTATAGCTTACGTTGCAAAGGCTGATTGGTCTAAACTCCGTCATCTCCCTCGGTCTCTCTGTTTTCGAGATTAGACAAATATTGGTTTGGTTGAGACGAGCATCAAAACTTCCCGTGACAAAGAAGTCTTTTACCATATTGATTACATCTTTCGCTGTCACTTCCAGAACTTCTGGTAGAAAAGGCCCGTCATCCCATCCGGGCCATGCGCTTTTCAGAATGTATCTCAAAGACTGCTTTTTTATCTCCTCATTATTTGGAGGCCGTGTGAGGGAAGCGTTAATCTCTGGGGAGACTTGCGCGGTAACATACCGAAGGGCTTCCTCAAAGTTATTTGGTTGCGACGTCGTGAAGAGATTCTGGAAATAGTATGTGGCTATCTTCCCTATACCATCTTCATCTTCTGCCCACGATCCATCGGGTTTTTTAATCTTTGTGATTCTCTTTCATGCCCGTCGAAGTTTGGTTGTCCCGTGGAAAAAAATCGTATTCCGGTGTCCTTCCTTCAGCCTGATAACTCGGCTTTTCTGCTTCCAGTATAATTCTTCTGCGCGAAAGGCTGCGCATAATTCCCATTTCAGATTCATGATCTCTTCACTGGGGAAGGAGTCGTCTGTTTGAGCTTGTTCAAGTATACGTTTGATATCCTCAATTTTTTTGGCTGCATTAGATGGGTTCAATCTCTTCCATCTAGATATCGCTTTACGGCAAGTCCCTATTTTCGAGTGGAAGTCTCTCGATTCAGAGCCGTCGAAAGATCCCCAACCCTCTACAATAGTGTCATTGAGTCCGGCTTTGCCCAACCAGCGTTTATCAAATTCAAAGCCCTTTTGAACTCTACCCGGTTTTGATTGGATTCTAGCCAACAATGGCCGATGATCTGAGCCCCATAGCTTTAGATACTCCACATTAGTGTGGGAAAATAGGTGGTGCCACTCTTTATTACCAATAGCTCTATCTAGGCGACATTGGACTCTTCCAAATTTCCTGAAACCTAGCCAAGAGAGGGAGTTACCCTTATACGGGAATTCAATCATACCACAATTCGAGAACATTGTTTTAAAGGGTAAGAACGATGATTCATGCCGTTTTCGACCACCTTTCTTTTCTTGATTACATGTAATCTCATTAAAATCTCCAATCATGAACCATGCTCCCGTCCTCAAGAGGCTCATCCTAGTTAAACGCTACCAAACATTTTCATGGCACTTAACGACCGAATCACCATACACAAAGGTCATAAACACCTTTTTTCCGTCGACCATAGCTTCAATGTCGATCATACGATGATTCGAAAAACAAAATAGTAACCTCAAAAGAATCCATATAAAAAAGTGCTAGTCCACCGCTTCTTCCTTCCGGTTCCACGGTGAACAATTTATTATAACCCATAGAAAATTGAAAGTCTTGCATAAAGGAAAAAGAATTTTTAGTTTCAGAAAGAAAAAGAAAATCAGGACAAAAACAACGATGCAACTCCCGCAGGTACTGCTTTGTCAAGTAAGCTCTCGCCCCTTGACAATTCCAGGCAAATGTACTCATATATTCTTACTGGGTGGTTTTTGGGACACCACCGAACCTGAAACAGCAACAATTTTATGGGTTACAACAGACGGAACCACCTCAATACGAGGTAATTGTGAAGAAACCGATGATTTAGGAACAATACCCGTCTTATGCTTCTTCAATGGCGAAGGACGGGCACGGAGAAAATTCATCTTCTTTGATGTCGTGACACCTTTAAGATCAAGGCTCTTGGGAATCTTTTTCTTTTTAACAGCCCCATTCAAGCCTGTGGGATTTTTTGTTCCCCCTTTGCTGGTATTGACAGTAGCAGAAGCTGCTTTTTTCGAAGCATTATGCATTTGCGACAAGTTCTTCTGAACCGAAATCAGGGAAATATCCCGAGAGTTTGCCCGAGTAGAGAAACCTGGTGAAAGTTGGGAAATAGCTTCTATCCGCTCTGCCTTCGAAAGCTGGTTCATCACTCAACAAATCATCATTATCAAGCATATTCTCATCCATCACTAAATCATCTCCAACCAGCAACTTATCTAATTACTCCTCGGTAAACAATGAATCCTCAAGATTATCATTACCTAAAACCAATTCTCCATCTTCTACATCAGCGAGAAGAGATTGAGGCACATACCATGTTCCGTTTTGGATCTCATGATTGCTTGGGCTGGTCGGTTCACGGATTGAAAGGGATCCATTTCAATTTTTCCCGGAGTGTGTACGGCCATCATCTGATTTTTCTTTTGAGATATGGGAGTCGGTCATCTGAGCCTTCCCTTTGATTTCCCGCATTCTCGCTTCCTCGGATTCATGCTGATAAACCACAAGCCGACCTGATGCAAGGCGATTCACATTTCCAGAATCAGAACGTACCTCCGACACCGTACGCTGAGAGTCTGATGGTGATCTTCGATCTCTTTCGGTGTTCACTTGCTCCAATACTGTCTATGCATCTCTACCGTTTCTGTTTTCAGCTTCTCTTGGGATGCGGGGTCTCCAAATTTTTTGGGACTGATGCTTTCCAGGTTTCGCATATCTTTGGAAATTTGAGACTTTGTTCTCGAGTTTTCCATATGGTTCATATCTCTCCCGATAACGGGGAACTCTCTCAACGGAGGATCTTCCCAACCTTTGCCAGATTTCCTTTGATCTTGAGTTTCGGTTTCCTTGTTGTTCCCCTCGAGGGATTCTATTTTTGGAACGACGAGAGTCAGAAACGTCATTGGTATTTTTGCAATCGAAGACATCTCTTCCCCCAAGAGACTCTCTACCCGCAGCAGACTCTCTGTGCAAGCCATCTTCTTGTCGATCCCTATTTGAATATGAGCCATTGATCCCTCGGTTTCTTCCTTCAGCTTGGGGGATGGCATTGATCAAATTGTTTCCATTCTTTTGGAATTGAGCTCCATCTCTTGGGTTAACAGTCATAGTCTCGTTGGAGTCTCTTCTTTGCATCCGCTTTAGCATACGTTCTTCCTCCATTAAGACATGACAAGACTTCTCTTCATGGGAGATCCAGTGACACGTAAAACAGTAGCAGTGTAACCCCTCGTAGAGCATAGTAACCACCCCAATATCTCCATTCGGGAAACCAACTTTTCTCTCAAATTGCAGAGGAAGATCAACATTCACAGTAACTTGAACTCTCGCATTCTTTGCAGAGATCTCAGCAATCGAGCTTATAGCTTTACCAATCTCTGTGAATGTGTTATCATTACAGAAGAAGGTCGGAACCCCCGTAACTCTCACCCAGAAAGTCATTGAATTGGGGAAGTCTTCGCGCGTTGATGGTTCCCAACGCTCGAGAGAAAAACTCCATTTGTTGAAATGGCAAGGACGTCTATTCAGAACCTTGAGGAGATCCTCTTCTTCATCGAAATCGAACTGGAACTTCCCGTTCCGAGGTTCAGGCCGCGCACCATGCCTTCCACATCCCAGATTCTCGATCTAGGCCTGAAGGTGATGAGAGCATCGATACTTCTGCCCTCTTTGTGAAACATCCTTCCAATCAGAGACAGCTTGAATTTATCCATCACCATCGAGAGGTCACATTCATGGATTCTTATGATTTCCTCCTCAACATCCTGTATTCGACGAGCCTGGAAGGAGTTCTCTCCACAGTGGAAATTTCCAGATATGTTGCTCATGGTTGAAATCGAGAAGGGGGAAAACACGCCGAGATCCGCGAACCAAAAGAGAATCAAACCGTAGGTGGAAAGAGCCGTGGATGGGGATCGCACAGATCTAGTCACAATGGGTCAAGCGCGTAGCACATATGCTAGAAAGGGTTGAAATCGAAGTCAAAATCGTAGCCAAAGCTAGAAGAGAGAAAGGAGCAGAACACGGAGGGAGACGAGGACAAAGTACACACCTCTCACTGAAACCAAACATTGAAAGACAGAGAGCAGAAGACTCTTACTAGATATGTTGGTTAATCGGAGGAGGAGGGTAGTCGTCCGCCGTTCTTTGTGGTTTAATACTCGCGAGACTTTGAGATCGCCCTAACCGCCGCCGAAACCCTAATCATCTCGTTACAAAAGATCACAATTATCAAAACAATTTATTTGAGAAAGTATTTAAAAGTTCATTTATACCATTTTTTTTTCCACCGAAGTTCCATTCAATCTTCCCAATTTTTTTAAAAAATATTGGTCTAGTAAACTCAGTTGACAAACTTTTTTTTCTAAATAAAATTCAATTATAAAAACTAATCTAAACCAAGTGAATTTTAGTCTAGTTATTTTTGCATGTATTCAAAGTCATTAGTTCAAATCTATTTAGAAAGAGTGATTTACGTTTTAAAAATGATATTATCAAATATCAATGATTGGCTCTAAGCACTGAAAAAATTATTGATCAAATGTCTGGAACCGAAACTTCTATCGTTTATATGAAAAAAAATATGTAAAATTATGGTATTCAAATAGCTTTTTTGCTCTGCATTATTTCTGGTGGTGCATTTTTTTTTTCGACTGTGTTGAATTGTTCAGTTACAATTTTAGTAAAATAAGAAAACATAAAACAGAGAATAGTTTTTTTTTGTTTGTTTAAATATCAACTGATTGAAAACCCTTTAACAAAAAAATAAATAAATATCAACTGATTTAATGGAAATTTTAAAAATTAAAAACAAAACAAAAGCCACATGGCCCACATCCATTGGAAACAAAATATATCACCAACAAGTGTTCCGGAGGCCCGAATGTATGACAAGCACTAATCAAAAATAGGCTCTATAAATGTAAAAAACAAAAAAAACTCTTAAATAATAATTAGTGATAAATATTAGAATAATTGCAACATCTACTATTAAATAACATCAAAATTAACTCACATTTTTTTGACACTGTGCAACAACTACTGTTCATAATAAAAAGTCTAACTCACCAATAATGTTAACGATACTAACTATATGTTAATAATGCTAACTGGTTTAACATGACAATGTTAACAATGCTAACAATATATTTTTTTGGTGATGAACAGTAGTCGTCGAGTTTTGATGAACAGTAACACCGACAGTATGATGAACAATATCGCCGGTTTCTTCTGTTAGAAAATGAATTTTCAGACCAATGACATTTTTGTAATTATTAAAAAAATAAATGATATTTTGGGTTTAATCATTTTTTTTCTTTCCTACTTAACTAATTTACAAATTATTATTAATATATTATTGCTTATCTTATTAATATATATATGATTTGTTGTCTTTTGTATCTATTGCAAATTAAATATATTTTCCTGTTTTGTATCCGATACTTTTCGACACTGCAACATCTTTTGAAGCAAAACTTGAGGTCTGTATTTCCTGGAACTTGAATATTGCCTTATCACAATTCAAGCAAACCCCACTTTGGATACTTTGGAGATTGTGGAAGAGTAGAAATACTATGATGTTTCAGAGAAAACAAATTTCATGGAAGCAAACCCTCATGCTTGCAAAACATGATGCTCCAGAATGGTCAAATACAGAGGAGCACATCTCGATAGCACATGCTACTCCGACTAATGAAAGAGGATATAGGAGACGAGACAACATTGTGTGGAAAAAACCACCTTTAGGATGGACAAAATGCAATTATGATGGATCTTTAGTGAATACTACTCTTCCTGCAAAATCAGACTGGCTTATAAGAGATGATCATGGAATATACTTAGGTTCGGGTCCAGCTCGAGGAAACAAAGTCACAAAGGCAATCGAGTGTGAATTCCAGGCGCTTCTCATTGCAATGCAACATTGTTGGAGTAAAGGTTTCAGGAAAATTATTTTTGAAGGGAATAATCAATCTGTGATAGAGTTGATCAAGGGCAACAAGTTGAATTTTGGACTTTATAATTGGATACGTGAAGTCAGATATTGGCATGATCAATTTGAAGAGGTCAAATTCACTTGGATCAATCGTGGAGGAAATAGGCCAGCTGATATTCTTGCAAAACAAAATATCTCACAAGATTTTGTTTTTATTTTTCATTACTAAGTTCCTCATGTAATTTCTCAGGCCTGATTATGTAAACTCTTATTACTTTCAATAAAGCATATGTTAAAAAAAAAAAAAAAAAAAATCTACAGAGCAACTATTTTTTTAATAAACAAAATCTCTTTTTTTATAAACTATTTCTAAGCATCCAACTATATTTTGCAAGTTTAGACTTTAATTAATATGTTGGGACAATTGCAAAAATACAACTTTGGTGACACCACCTTTCAAAAATACTATTGGAAGCTGAACATTTTTAAAATTCCATAAAAATACCCCAATTTTATTCTGATAAGTTTATTAATACCCGAATTATTTTTGTAACTAGTAAAATACTAAACTATTTTTTTTGACCATTTTAAATCTCCAACTGTGAACCGTGTGCTCATTTTACAACCCTTCTATAACGGAGATATACGGACCTATACACGGTTTGAAACAGTGTTTATATTTAATGATAAAATATTAATAAATAAATTAAAATTTACATTAAATTTTCAAAAAAATCAAAAAATCCCCAAAAAATTCCAAAAAATCGAAAAAAATCCGAAAAAAATCTTAAGTTAAGAAACACTAATTTTAAATTATAAATAAAATATATATTATATTTTAACTTTTGAATTTTTGTATTAAAAATTTCTAAAAAATCAAAAATACAAAAATCCAATTAAATTCTCAAAATTTCTAAAAACTCAAAAAAATTAAAAAAAATCCATGAATAACACAAATTTCTTAAGTGTTTAACCTACACTATAAAGAAGTATTTAAACCATAAAGAATTTTCCGAATAAAATATACAAAAACAATTTTCTTAAGTACAACACGGTTCAAACATTTAAGAAATTTGTGTTAAAACACTTCTTAATAGCGTAGGTAAAACACTTCTTAATACGTGAACACAAATTTCTTAAGTGTTTGAACCGTGCTGTATTTAAGAAAATTGCTTTTGTATATTTTATTCTAAAAATTCTTTATGGTTAAAACACTTTTTTATAGCGTAGATAAAACACTTAAGAAATTTGTGTTTACGTATTTTGTTTTTCTTTTAACCGTGTTGTGTTATTCATGGATTTTTTTTTATTTTTTTGAGTTTTTAGAAAATTTTGAGAATTTGATTGGATTTTTGTATTTTTGATTTTTTTATAAATTTTTAATTCAAAAATTCAAAAGTTAAAATATAATCTATATTTTATTTATAATTTAAAATTAGTGTTTCTTAACTTAAGATTTTTTCGGATTTGTTTTGGATTTTTTTCGATTTTTTTGGGGATTTTTTGATTTTTTTGAAAATTTATTGTAATTTTTAATTTATTTATTAATATTTTATTATTAAATATAAACATTGTTTCAAACCGTATATAGGTCCGTATATCTCCGTTATAGAGGGGTTGTAAAATGAGCACACGATTCACAGTTGGAGATTTAAAATGGGCAAAAAAAATAGTCTGAATATTTTACTGAATACAAAAATAGTTTGAATATTAAAAAATTTATCGGAATAAAGTTGGGACTATTTTTATGGAATTTTCCCTTTTAAAAATACAACTACTTAGTATTCAAATAGACTAACTTACCCTTCATTCAATCGAAGGAGAAACTTGGTCTCTGATTTTTTTTGTGCGACTCCGACGGCACAAAAAAAAACTCTAGATCTAAGGCTTTTCATGCGATTCGCTTCTTCTAAGCCGGTGCAATCCATTCACCATCTCCTTCGAGCCTCGCCAAGCTTTGACGTGGTCCGCCCAGTTTCATCCAGATTCTCCATCTCCATCGAGTTCGTCATCTCTGTCAAGCCGCGCCGTCTCCATCAAGCATCGCCGTCTCCGTTGAGCATCGTCGTCTCCATCGAGTCTTGGCGGATCTCTGCTTGCAGTGAAAGGAAACAGAAAAGTGTTGCAGAGAAAGAAAATAGAACGAAGAAGCGAAACAACGATTAAAGTAATTTTTAGTTTTGATTCTCTTCATTAATTTTCTGTTTATGAATTACTTGTGATCTAGATAGGAGGAATTACTAATACTAGCGAGTTCTTGACTACGAATTAACTGAAATATTGCAGAAATTTTTGAATTTTGTATGGATTTGCGTTAATTTAAGATTGTATTCTGTTAGGTATTTGGTCGAACACTTGGTGGATATCATGCTTATGGTAACCGTTGTAAAATCTAAGAAACCAAAAAAAATTTTGTCATCTTTTATTGAAAGTGGAAGAAGCTATGTGTCTAAACGTCACCATATTAAAAGCAATGAACCCAAATAGAAAACCAGAGACTTCAAGAAACAGAGTCTACATCACGATAAACCTCTGTTCACTCTTTGTTGAAGTGCATACCACACTACCATAAGCCACCTTGTTTCTTTTACTAATAACCAGCATTTTATGTTCCTTTCTGGTTTAAATGATAAGGTCTTGCGTTGAAGCTGTTCTTCTAGGAAAAGAGAGGGAATGGGTCGTCTCTTGGCATGATTTCCATCTTAGTCTCTGTGTCACTAAGTCTAGTAATTTATAAACCCTCTCGATGTTCAACCAAATCAAATTGTCGGAAGGGTTTATAAGGTCTTATAAATGGGTTTATAAATATGTATGGATTTACAAGGATTTATAAATGGGTTTATAAATTGTCGGAAGGATTTTGAAATAGATTTATAAATCTGTTTATACGATTTTTTAATGTTTTTTAAATGGATCAATGTTTGTAGAATGATTTATAAAAGTTTATCAATTGGTTTGTAAAAACTTTAAAAAACAGTTTATATGTCCTCAAAACAGAATCTCCACACTAACAACATCGTGACAACGATAGTATATGGATTTAATAGCATGTTTTGTACAATTTGGAGTTATGGTTAGTCGAGAGCTTATGATTCTCGCAAATGGTCTTTTCCTTCGTATAGTTTGTCTGAGTGGGAGTTTCACCAACAATCCATTAGTTATGTGACCAATTTATAACTTTTTATTAAAGCTTTGTAAAAATTAGTAACAATAATGGTTTTATATGGTTTTTAAAAACTTTATAAGAATGTTTATAAAACCGAAGCTGATTTATATAGTTTATACTAGAATGGTTTTCCAATAGATCTCTTTGGCCGAGTGGTTAAGGCGTGTGTCTATTAAATGCATGGTTTTCCCCACGTCAAACTTTTTATATGGTTTTTATGAATTTATATGGGTTTATAAAGATTTAACAAGAGAATTTTACCAAAAATCCATATGATTTATATATATTTATATTGTTTTATGTAGTTTTAAAAGGATTTTTATATATGGTTTTATAAAGATTTAATTGGCTCCAGTGATCGGTGGATGTATATGTTGCATCAGAAGAAAATCTGCATAGTAGAAACAATCAGCCAAACAATCGGTCTCCTCCTCCTCTTCCTTTGATGAACTTTGTTGTCTGTTGTTTTTATGGTTTTGTATAGTTTTAAAAAGATTTATATGGTTTTATATAGTTTTAAAAATACTATATAAAACCATATAAATCCATGTACACACCCAATATCCAATAATGTCGCTTCGCCGAGTGTTTACCAATATCCAATAGATAACTAAGTAGATAACCAACTATAATACTAACGATAACATTTGACTTGTAAACCATATTGGTAAACTACTTTAAAAGGATTTATAAGGTTTTATATGGTTTGTATAGTTTTAAAAGACTTTAAAAGTATCGTATTAAATGATTTATATGGTTTTACAAGACCTTAAAAGGTTTTAAAAATATTTATAAATCCCAATTCTTCATGATTATTTGAGATTTTATAAGGTTTTAAAATATTTTAATTTTTTTTGTAAAACCCACTTTTTAATGATTTTACAAAGTCTTAAGAACTTTTAAAAGGTTTTATAGTCTATGAACTTTTAAAAACATTTTTATAAATCCTTATAAAACCATATAAATTAACACTTGTTAATTTTGTAGGTCTTTTGATTTAAGTTTTTTTTTCTTCATAAAACTGATTTATAAGGTTTTTATGAATTTATATGGTTATATATATAGTTTTAACGAGATTTATATGGTTTTATAAAGATTTAATTATACGTGTATTAGGAATTTCACCAAAAAACATATTTGTATGAATTTATATGGTTTTATATAGTTTTAAGAGAATTTATATGGACCTTATAAAATCTTTTAAAGCCTTACAACACTTTATAAAACCCTTAAGAACAAGGTTTTACAAGTCATCTATATGATTTTTTTTTATATGTTTAATATGCCAATTACGATTACTTATAAAGCTTTATAAAGTCATGAGGACAAAAAATGTAATGTTAATGTTAATGCACTTTTTCTATAAAAACTAAGAACCTTGATTTGAATATTGTATGATTGATATGTAAGTGAGGCAACTCATGTAAGAATCTTTATGATGTTTATTTACATTTTTGCAAATACAAAAGTGACCAACATGTTAAAACTACCAGCCGCCATTGAAGCAACTCCTGTCTGAAAGATGGCAGGCGGCAACTATACACCGAAACATGGATATTGATGTGAAGTGAACAACAAAGAACATAATGAATTGCCGGAAAAATCTCAAACATCAAGGATCATTACATTTGTCTGACATTGTCAGGTTTGGATGTGAATAGGGAGCAAGCAAGAAGGTTAAAAGCTCGCACCGGGAGGCTTCAGGAGTGTATCCGATGACATAGTAAGTGCGGCAGGTCCAAACGAGAGATTCAAAGAAGGAGAGAGGGACCTTTAACACTGTTGCTCTAACAGTGAATGTCCAAATCTCACCATTCTATAAATGTCAATATCAAGTTCTTAAACATCTAATTATACAGAGCAATGTCAGCATCAAGCTCGAATTGCTCGAATTGAGAAGAGAAGGTAAACCTTTGCTTTAGGAGAAGCTTTGCCACCAAGATCTCCCATGTGGATCTCACTGTTAGAGTCTTCATAGAAAGTGTTCCTCTTTGTCACCACCTCAAACTGGAGACCTTCCTACATTCCTCTGTTAAGTAACATAGAGGTTTTTGTATCTCCTGTTGAAATTGAAATCACAAGAAAATAATAAACCCGTACAAAACTGTATCAGTCTTCGGTAGATTCAATTCAAATCAAACCAACAAAGAATCGAAATTTTTTGGGAACCCGGTTTCTTTTCATAAGAGTTTTTTTTTTCTCTCACACACACAAGGTCATATGCATTTGGAAAAACTGCAGATTCAGAGAATTGCATAGACAAAATGAATTCAAAACAAAAAGGAAGAAGAAGGTACCTGATCAGGTCTTAAGCAAACGGAATTTCCCAAAACGATTACGTTTCCAGAATCGTCGAGCATCTTAGCGATCCAAGGTCTTTGAGTAGGATCCGATGAAGAATCATTGCAGACGCGGACGAAATCAGAGTAAGGAATCCAGCTTTTCCCTATCTCGATCAGCTTCGTTTTAACGACATCGATCTGCGCAACTCTTAGCAACTTCTTCGCGTCTTGCACGGTAAGACCCAACGTCTCCGTCGCCACCATCTCTTCCTCCGCCGCGGATTTCATCGGAGGTGAAAATTCGTCTAATCGAATCCGGTCCTTGTTCACATCCATTTCTCGAAGCTTCTCAATCAGACTCTCCCGAATCGGCATTTTTAGAGACGTATCCACGTCTTATTAAATACTAGGAAATTGTTTCATATTTAATAATTAATATATCATATTACAATAAATTTAGTGCGCGAATTTTTTCCATTTTTTCTTTTTAAATTTGATAGATATTATTAAATGTTCAAACCTATAATCTACTTTAGAAAAGGTTTCTTTTTGTTAAAGATCTAGTCTAGAAAACACACACAAAAATTAGTCGTTTGAGTTTTAGCATTACACTAAACAATCGGTCAAGTTATTGAGAATGAAAGACAATTTAGCGTGAAAACTCATCTAGTAATATAGATATATATATATATATCCCAGATTTGACTTTTCCCCAACAAGCCATCTACGAGAGTCGTTGAGTTGGAAGGAGGAAGAAGATTTTTTTTTTTTTTTTATATTTATTAATTATAAAAAATAATTAAAAACCAAATTTTTATTTTTTAAAAAATATTAAAAAACCACGTTATCTCTTTTTAACGGAAAAAGAACAATTCTGTTAAAATATTTAACAGAGTGTATTTAAAATCTAATTTTTTTTTCGATGAATTTAAAATCTAATTTGAAGGTTTTTTTTGTTAATATTTCCAGTTTGAAGGTTTATAGTATGTGTGAAATCCTCTCAAAATTTAAGTGTCATTTTGAAAGTTTTTTTATGCGATTTTCCCAAATGAAAACAGAGCAACCCAATGCTGATTTTAGAAGAAAGAAAGGAAACATCACGGACGGTGGTTGTGTTTCCGGCCACAATTCAACCGTTCTTAAGTGTAACAGAAGATTTTAACTTAATTAGGGAAAGTTTAATAATCAAACTTAATTAGGGAAATTTAGTAATCAAAATTATAAAACCCAGCACTTTACTTCTCCCTCTTACGTCTCTTTCACTTTCTCTCTGATCGCTTCTCTCTCTCTCTCTCTCGGCTGCGCAATCCCGAATTCTCGGATTCGCCTGGATTGTTTCTGGATTCCGATCGTTTCTCCTCATGTCGGGCCCTCTTGATTTCGCGAGGCCTTGTGAGTATTTTTCACCCCATTTCCCCGATTGTCGCTTTTGCGAATTACGCAATTCGAGTTCTTAAACACGAACTCTAGTGTTTTAAGTTACAGATTTCGGATTGAAAATCGAGTTTGTGAAGTTTTAGATTAGGAGAAATGTTCTGATGAATTTTTCTCGTAGATATGCATATATAAGTTTTGGGATTTTGTTTTTTTTTTTGGTTCCAGGTTTTGAAGGGTGCTCGAGCAATGATGAGAGAAGAGAACGGAGATCAGATTTTGAAGTTTCTGAGGATGAGAAGAAAACCAGAATCGGAACTTTTAAGAAGAAAGCAGCCAAAGCTTCAAGCAAATTGAGACACTCGCTGAAGAAGAAAGGAGGAAGCAGCAGGAGAAGAAGCGGTGATCGTAATTTCTCTCTTACCATCGAAGACATTCACGATATCGAGGAATTGCGAGCTGTAGATGAATTCCGAAATCTACTCATCTCCGAGAATTTGCTCCCTCCAAAGCTTGATGATTATCACATAATGTTGAGGTCATTTCTCTCTCCCAAAATTCATCGTTTTATATGATGATTCCTTGTGTGTATTATAGCTTCTAGATGATGAAATCCTGTTGCAGGTTCCTGAAAGCGAGGAAATTTGATGTTGGGAAAACCAAATTAATGTGGAGTCACATGATTCAATGGAGAAAAGATTTTGGTACAGACACAATTCTCGAGGTGAAATTTTAATGTTATTTTTTTTGCTCCTCTCATTCATTTATGCGTGCCAAATTCAAGTGTTGTTGTTTATCTGATGAGAGTTTTTTAATTGTGTTTAGGACTTTGAGTTTGAAGAGGTGGATGAAGTTTTCAGATACTACCCTCAGGGTTATCATGGTGTTGACAAAGAAGGGAGACCTGTTTACATTGAGAGATTAGGAAAAGTTGATCCGACCAAACTTATGCAAGTCACTACATTGGAAAGATACATAAGGTATCACGTTCGAGAGTTTGAGAAAACTATTACCATCAAGTTTCCAGCTTGCTGCATCGCTGCTAAGAGACACATTGACTCTAGCACCACCATTCTTGACGTCCAAGGCGTGGTACATAAAACCAGAATTCTAACAGTCTTTTCCTTGTCTAGTGTTAAATGTCCTGTATCTTCTTACTTGGAATTCTGTAAATATGTTTTACAGGGTTTAAAGAATTTTTCTAAGGCTGCAAGGGATCTCATAATCCAGCTGCAAAAGATTGATAACGATAACTACCCTGAGGTATGACCTTTTCGCTATTGGTTTCTTAACAAACTGTGTGTGTTTTCGGCTTAGTTAAAGGAAAAAGAAAAAAAGAAAGTTGTGGTATGACGTTTAACATGTGTGCAGACACTTCATCGTATGTTCATCATCAATTCTGGTCCTGGTTTTAAGCTACTTTGGGGCACGGTGAAATCATTCCTTGATCCAAAAACAGTCACCAAGATTCATGTAAAGTTACCTTTCTCTCTACAAATCCATCCACATTTAACAAATTAGTAAATAATTATAATCGCATGCCATCAACTGGTGCTAATGTGTTCTTCTAATAGGTTGTTGGTTACAAGTACCAGAACAAATTACTTGAGATAATTGATGCAAGGTAGAGAATTTTCAGTTCTCAGCTTTTTTCTTTCTTGTTTGGCTCTCATGAGTCCAAAACATGATATAACTCCCTAACCATATTTGGAACTTGTTCAGTCAGCTGCCAGATTTTCTTGGTGGCACTTGCACTTGTGCAGATCAAGGTGGTTGTATGAGATCTGATAAAGGTCCCTGGAAAGACCCAGAGATATTAAATGTAAATCGATTTTCCACAATTTATTGTTTACTGTGTGCTCCGTTAATCAGATTAATTCAGAATAGAGTAAATATTATTACCTAACTGATCTCCCCACCTGTAGCTGGTTCAAAGTGGTGGAACGCTCTGCAGGCATGCATCGATTCTAAACAGTGATTCCCGTATGAACTCATGTGATAAGCCATCTTTTTCTGGGGTAAAAGTAGATGCGAAACTTGTTTTTGTTAATCTCTTAAGTTCTTAACATAATATATGTATCTGACAGTAATAGTATTGTCCCTTTTGGCTCAGATTAAAGTTAGTGACACCTCAACAGGTGAATCAGGCTCTGAGTTGGAAGAGATGGTTTCTCCAAAAGCATACAAGGAGAGTCATGTTCCCAAGTTGACTTCTGTTTGTGAAGATGTAAGAGTTTTCTTGTACGAAAGTGAACCACAGTATGCATTCAGTTCACTTTACTTAATTGCCTGGCCTTAGTTGCAGATTATGACCAATGGTAAATCATATCCTACTGATTCATCCGAGTATGACTCACCCATGGTGGACAAAGTTGTGGATGTTGCTTGGATTGCCCATGAGAAGCCCAATACTTCAGAAGGTAAAAGAGTTGAAGCTCAATACTAAGATATGTAAATCAGGAATCGGATCAACGCAAAGTTTCACTGTAATGGAATGTGTTGTTGCAGGTTCCAAGTATACACCTGGTTTGGGAAAAATAGGACCGGTTAGTCATATCTGGAGGTGGCTAACCGCATTATTTGTAAACTTGCTTACGTTTCTCATATCTGTGGCAGTTCTGCCACAGAGTAAAGGACATTCCCAGTCTGATTCTTCAGTTGATCAGCCAATCGCTAGAGAGTCTCGTCCTCCTTCACCGGCTTTTTCAAATGTGAGAGAGAGAAATCTGGTTTCTTCTGTTGTAAACAGACTGGGAGATCTTGAGAAACAAGTGGAAACACTGCATTCAAAGCGACATGAGATGCCTCGGGAGAAAGAAGAGTTGCTTAATACAGCTGTTTATCGCGTGGATGCGCTTGAAGCAGAGCTCATCGCTACAAAGAAGGTAATAATAAAATCTCTCAGTTCCATGTTTGTTTCCATTGGTTGATGTAAAAGCAAATGTCCTTGTATATTAACTTCATACTCTCTTCAATGATTCAGGCTTTACATGAGGCTTTAATGAGACAGGATGATCTTTTGGCTTACATAGACCGGGAAGAAGATGAGAAGTACCATCGGGTAAATCACTTTTCAATTTTTTTTCACCCATAAATTTGAATTTCTCTAAATTGAATACTCTAAACATGGTTTTTTGTTGAAAATAAGCAGAAAAAGAAGTTGTGCTAGTGAAGAGAGCTCCGGTTACTACTAGTTATGAGAAATGGTGGTGGTACTCTGCTTTATGAGTAGGCTGGTAATTTCGTATATAGACAATGTTTTATATACAAAATTAGGTCTCCTAGGCAAAAGATTTGATACTTTTGGGGGAAAATCAGAAGACTATTTTCAGTTGATATTCAACGTACATCTTAATTTATATCAGAGACCATTTTCTCTCAGCTCATGAGCATCAGGTGTATACGACGAACATAAAGACTTTAGCCAATTTAACTCACACAGCTAGTTGTGTTATGTGCTTATTAAGCATAGGAGAGAGTGAACAGATTGAAAACAAAATGAATCAATCAGAATGTTATGAATGGTGAATATCAACAGCTAGGGCTGGGCACGGGTTGGGTACCCTTGAATTCCGGGATACCCTTTACCCGACCCAACCCTTGCGGATAATGAAATATCATTACCCTTACCTGACCCGCAAATAACGGGTACCCGAAAAAACGGGTACCCGGTCAAAATTAGATGACCCGCTAAATATCCGATCCGTTACCCTTACCCGCATAATTACATGTATAATAAACAAGAGGAGTCGGGTGATCGAAATTTACCTTTTCGTGATCACAAGTGAGAAATTGTTTATTGTCAAATAAAAATCCTAGATCTTCGCCGAAACAAGAGGAGTCGCATGGAGAAAGTGGTGGGGCATGTGCGTGTTAGGTTTAAATAGCTAGGTTTAAGACTAAAATGATCACTTAGTCATGGACGTGTTAACTTAATGGGCTACGTTAGACTTAATAATTTACAAAAGAATGGGCTTTAACTTAATTGGATATTCTCACTAGAAAACAAAATTGGACATTTAATAAATTTCACCAATATTATTGTTAACTAGTACTAATTAGTAATATTATAAATTATTAATAAAGTGGGTTTTACGGGTCGGGTAATAAATCAAGTAACGGATCGGGTAGTGAGACGGGTATTGAAAAAAAAATTGATACCCGATACCCGATTCTTAGCCGCGGGTAATAAAATTATGATATCCTTTACCCGACTTGCAAGTTACGGGTATCCTTTTTTTGGAGACGGGTACGAGTCGGGTAACGAGTCGAAGACGGGTAACGGGTTTCAGTGCCCAGCCCTACCAACAGCGATGATTCTAATTCCTAAATACATAACCGGGCCTAGAGCTTCCGGCCCATCTCTATCTCACAAACAGACCAGCACGTTGTTCGATATCAGGAGCTTCAAACGGCACGATGTGAGTGAATAGATAATATCCCACATCGGTTACATGAGAAACAGTTGATTGGGGAAAGAGAGTATAAGAAGAGAAATGGACGCAACGAACAAAGTACTTACCTGGACAGGGTCAACTCGTGATCATGAAGACGAGTGGCCTACGCTAGTGACCTCCATTGCACACTTAGGAGGGGTGCTTAGCGTAAGGTCTTCCCATGTGGAAGAGCCTACGTCATTATTTGTGGTAGACGGGGCTGCGTTCGCGCGGTCCCTACCATCTTTATTCATAACTTTTTTGCTAAACGTCATCGTAAATGATAGTCTATATTTTTAGAATGATAATTTACTGTATCTCTCCGTGTTTATTGACAAAAATGGTGAAAACAAGTGGAGACATGATAGATACAGGGTCTGACCAAAGTTCAAAAAATACTAGGCGCTAGTCGGATGTTCGAGTTGTGCCTATCACCTAGCAAAAAAATTGAGGATTAATCGGAGATTAGTTTTTGACATTTTTAATATCTTTTTAACATGTTAATCCATTATGATTTATAGTTTCAATATAATATTGTGTTCAAGATTGGATAAACACATGAAAAAAAATATTAGGTCCGATATATTATGATCTTCATTAAATATACAAACATAAGTTGGACTTATTAAATTTTAGAACCAACTAAATTATTTTAATTATATATATATATATATATATATATAACTGGGCTAGCCGGTTGCCTAGACGGAAATTAATCGGCCTAGGCGTGATTAATTGGCTGGCAGAGATTAATTGGACACCCGATTTATTGAACGGATTACCTATAAATCGCTAAGGTCTACCGCCGCCTAGCGCCTAAGCAGCCGATTTTTAGAACGGGGGGTCTGACTAAGAGCATATCTAATGGCTTCCTTCATTTTTTTCCTCAAAATGAATAAACTTAAATTGAAATTGAGTTTTTCTCCAATGGTTCTCTTCATTTTTTTTCTCAAAAAGAAATATTCTAAGTATATCCTATTTTTACTTTATTGTTAATTTTTTATAACACCATTTAATTTCTAAGCTTAAAAATTATATCTAATTATTTTTAAAAATAAAAAAATTTTAAGAAAATAAAAATTAATTTATATTAAGACATTTATCATATAAATAAAATTACATAACATGACATAGAAAAATAGTATTTTTGGTTATGTCATTGTATTTTTGTTATATATATATATATATTAATATTATATTTTAGTGTTTTTACCTCTGAAGCTAACTAATATTTATTTATAATTATATTTTTTTAAACATAATATCGTCTTTGAATATTAAATAAAAAGTTTAAAAACTTTGTTTATATATAAAATAGATACATGTAAAGTTATAAGTATCATTTTATATATAAACAAATCTAAAAAGTAAAATGATTGGATAAATAGTATTTCTTCAAATTTGATGCGATACTGTTCATAAACTTCTTTTTTTTTAAATGAGGGACCATTAGAGAGGAATTTCTCTCATTTTGTTTGTTTTCCCTCAAAATGAGAGACCATTGGAAATGGTCTAAGATGGCATGAATAGAGTAAAAACAAGAGATGGACAAACTTTTATCTCTCAGTTACTTTAAAATGAACTTCTTTTTTTTCGTCTGAAATTTTTTTTTCCATTATATAATACAAAGAAATATACAAGGGTGGAATACGTTGTTACTACACAAAGCCGGCGGAAACAAGAAAGCCCCGGAAACAAAGCCCAAAAAAAGGAGACGAAGCCCCAACAGAAATGGAAACAACCAAGAAGATAAAATCTAAGAAAGTGGAAAGGATGATTTAACACAGAAAACTCAAGCTCAATACCACGAAACTCTGAAAAAGAAAACTTCCACAAACCTTCCAAAAGAACCAGAAACAACAGAGCTGCAACACAAACCATAGCCTCGAAAAGAACCAATCCAACAGTAACCACAAAAAGCTGGATAAACGGCAAATAGCACTCAACCGAGCTCAACACGACAACCCCGGCAGAGACGAAGGCAGGACCAAACTAACCCAGAGAACATAAACCAAACCAAATTTGCCTCTAACAGAGCGCTGAAGAACTCGAACCAACAAAGGCACAAGGAGAAGAACCTTGAACACCGATAGGGGATACGCCACTTAAGACCAACAACTCAAAACGCGGACACTCGTAAACTCAGCCTCAGCCATCTACAGACAGAAAACTGACCACCTCCTCGCAAGAGAAGAACTGAAGATCCAACCCACTGCACCGCCTTGACACCAACCCAATCCCCAGAATGGGAACAGAGAAAAGCTAGTAGATGCCTCGACAGCGAGATACCATCCGAGAGACGCACCCAAAGAACGAAACCTAAGCCAATTCAAACCACATCAGCCTCGAGAAAACAAAAAAAGGAGAAGAAGAGCTAGGAGCGAATCCTGATAAACCCAAATCAAGGAAAAGAAGGAAAAGTAAGACTCAAATTCCGGCTGCCACAACCCCGTTACACCAGAAACCGTCGAACCAGAGCCTAACCTAACCATCTTAATTAACCACTGAACAATCTGAAACCATCGATTAAACCTACCCTGAACAACAAATGAACTAATCAGGTGAAAAAGCAGAAGAGGTGGAAATATAAGATTTGATCGTATTAACGCTAAATTAGAGAGAAAAAAAATCCTTTTAAAAATTATTAAAATATTAATTTTTCTCAATCTATTTTAATTACTCTCAGTTACTACCATTCACATTAAAAACATTATTCCACTCTTTTACTCTAATTATCAATTTTCTTTCCCTTCCATTTACTCCCTTTTAATTTACTCCAAATTACTCTAATGTTTACAAAACAAAAAAAAAAGAATAAGTACGCAAAACTGCTTTCGACCCTTGAAAGTTTTAACTTTTAACAAAGAAACTAAACAATACAAAAAAAAATGTTTTGGACTTCGATTTCCTAGGCCCAACTTCAGAGGCCCTAGACGTATAAGCCTGATTGTGTATTTCTGGCCGTACGTGTATTTGTCCCACATCGGTTGTGAGACTTTTGAAGCTCAATAAACTTGCGGTATAAAAGGAATCTCGCATGCATTCAGTAAAAGCATCCTTGTGCTTGGGGCAATGACGCAGCTAATGAGGTACTAACCGAGGCGCGTCTATTGCTGGTTGAAAACTATTTCCTAACTCTCTCCTGGCCTAAGCTTGTCTTGTGTAAGCTTAGGTCCTCGAGAATTTCTGGAAGGGTTTCGAGCAGCTAATGAGGTACTAACCGAGGTATCGTTTGGAAGCTGATATAGAATTCGAGGTGAACTGTATTGTTAGAATTTCACATTAGCAATTCATCTCTCGGTTAAAGGATTCTACCGCAAGGGTTTAAGCGCATAAACTGCTTGGAGAAGGACTTCTGACAAGTCGGCTATCTTAATAGAAGCCATTCTCTTTTGAAAGACTTTCATAGAAGTTTTCTTACAAAGCAAAAGCATTTCCTACAAACAGTTAAATTTGTGTAATAGCTTAAAAAGCTCTATCAAATCATTTGCATGTATACCATTTTTTGGCTTAGATGATATATTTGAGTTTATGTTTTTTATTTTTCATCCAGAGAAAAGTTCCAAGGGATCACATTTCTCTGATTTCTTATATAGATCTACAAGTATAGAACATATATGAATTCAACGTGTTAGGTTTGTGGTGACGTGACATATGATCTTAAGAAATCTCTAACGAAAGGTATCTTTACACATTCAACACTAAGACCTCGATTTTTTACATAACATAGAAGATATATAAAGTTGCTATGGTTTGCATTGCAGTGATATTTATGTATATTTTTCTTATTCCGTTTTTTTTTTTTTGGTACGTAATTTTCCTATATATTTTTTTTGTTAAAGACGTAATTTTCCTAGATACAAGACCAACATTTGATAATATTTGTATTGGAATCACAAAAGCGTTAAATCATTTCTCTCGAGTCATTGGATTTGAGTTCGGATAACACTTCAACATCATTTTTAACCGTTTAAACTAATTGTATTTAGGTGAAATAGTCATTAGTTATGTACTGGTTATGCTTTAGATTACCAAAATGATTATCAGTTACAGTTTCTCTTTTGTTTATTTCAATTGTGTAGTTTTCTTTTTCATTTGATCTCCATTGGTCTTCTCTTATGTATACTTTTAAAATGTTCAATTAGGTCCGAACCTATGAAGCACGGGTACTTCTATATGTAGCCGTCTTTCGTACCGGAAACGTTTCAGAGACGGGTACGGCTTGGGGACGGCTCCGAAACGTCCCTGTGACATTTCAAGCCATTAGGTTAAACGAACAATTGGAACATGATTTTAGTTTTCAGGTTTTATCATCCTTTTAATTGAAAAAAAATTAATTATTTCACTACTTACTATAACATTCGTGAGTTAAATGATAAAAATTCTTCTAAAAACAAAGGATTAGCACAAATGTAAGGTTAAATGTATTGTAATGTTTATATGTATATGTATATATATTGACATATCTATACCGTACCCGTATCCATAAAATTTTAATTTGCCGTTTCCCGTCCCCGTTTCTAGTCCCGTATCCGTTTCAGTGCTACTTAGGTCCGAACTCCCAACAGCATTTTATATGACGAGTTAGTTCTGACTTCTGAAGAAACAACCTCTAAAACAACAAAACACATACAAATAAAGAACTTGTAAAAAGTTGAATAAAGATAAAGAAAAAGCAAATTATTTGTGTCTTCTAATTAAGGGGACACATAAAAAATATCAAATTTATAATTATGGCACACAACTACATTGGTTCTGTAATCATTTGTTGCAAGTGGATAATGAACCTCCCGAAAAGTTTGATTATTTTATAAATCATATTCCAGAACATACTAATTTATGTGTCAATGTGACATTAGGAAAAGTAATTGTTTCAAGCAGTTGGGAATCCGAGGATAAAAATAAAATATGTAAAGACATGACTTTTTTTCTTTCTAATGTCATCTTTCTATAAATTTTTGTTTTCTTCGTGCAGCTAATTAATATATCAATTTAGCACTTTAATCAAAATAATATAGTTGGTATAATGTCATTCGTTGGTCCTTTGAAGCATCCCTTGGTTTCCTAATGAATAATGATCAATAAGAGATTGTTTACCTCATTTTGGCTGATATTTTTTTATAGATAAGTATAATTTCTAATTTGTTTCATTATTATGTTTTTGAGATGTGTAAAGTTGATCCTAAATATTTATATTTTTTCTATAACCACGATATTTTAGGTCGAAATCTAAACTGAATCTCAATATATGTAGAGAAACTGGATATTGTTGCCATTTAAAATATTTATAATGACTGATTGACTGAAAGTGAATAGCTAATTTTTTACTATTTTTTTTAATAGATCGTCAATAAAAAATATATTGGGTTAAGAATCACTCAAACAAGAGTATTATATCGTGGACTTATACTAACGAAAGTATTATAAAGAAACAAACAAGAGTGGTGACTTTTTGCTAATTACTTATGAAACAAAAGAACTGGTGAAGAAGAGACCCAAATAGCCCCAAACTATATACATGGATAGAATTAAACTAAGAAGCAGAAAATATATTTACAATAAGATCGTAAGATTGCGAGTTACAAGATAAATTTGATTAGGTAGCTATGTATTAAGTTTATAATATCATGGAAAGTGCAACCATGCACACACATTGAAGGAACATTTTCATTATACAAACCAGACTATATATATGAGGGGATCATATTGTTATCCAATTTAAGAGTTTATAGTTAAATAACACACGATTTTTTGATATATTTTTTCTTGATATATACCGATAAGGTACTAGTTTTCACCTTGAAGATAGTCTGGTTTAGGTCTAAGACGTCAGATTATGTAATTTCAGTGGATGCATCTTTGTTTGTTAGCTGCTTGCTGCCTGCTGATGCATGAAATTTGTTTGATTGACATAAAACCAAAAAAAAAAAAACTAAAACTAGCCATCTTTGTTTATAGAACAAAGATAAACGTCGTAAAACAATAAGCATGAACATAAAGAGCAGCGAATTAAAAAAAGTCACCGGCTCCTAAAATTATCTTCCAGTTATGTGTGTTTTGACATTTTTGACCTTATAATACTTCCAAGTTAGCTTTTAGCACGAGCCATAAACAAGACTCCTCTTCTTCTCCATAATGAATTTCTCTACCTTCAAACGAAACTCCTCGCTGCTCAGTCTCTCTATCGCCGATTCCGTCCTCCGAAACTCCGTCACCGGCCGGATAATTTCCTTCCTCGTCTCCGATTTCGTCCTCCTATAAATTCCCTTACAATCTGTTGTAACCGCCTCCCGATCAGCCTCCGCAGCCACCTCCGCGATAAACGCCGGAACTATCTGCTTGTTCGAATCGTCGTCTTCCACCTTCTCATCCGAGGCGGTTACGATTACGGCGGGGGAAGAGGTGTGTTGATCTGGTTCGGTACAAACAATAGTTCTTCTCTCGTCGTTCGAATCATCATCTTCCACTTTCTCATCGGAGGCGGTTACGATTACAGCGGAGGAAGAGGTGTATTGATCGTACAGATCTGGTTCGGTACTTCTCTCGTCGTCTTCTTCGCGAGATAGAAGGAAAATCAAAGCGACGAGAAGGTTAGCGAAGACGAAGACGACGGAACGATTGGTTACAATGACCGCTCCGGTCCGGTGAAACCAATCGCCGGCAGCTCGAAGTGAAATCGCCACCGTCGGGAACCACAAGTAACATAACGAAGCTACGGCGGCTGATCGTAGAATGTTCCGGAAGCTTCTGCGGTTGTTGTACCTCCTCATCGCTTCCGCTTTCTCCGCCTCCACGCCGTGGAATTCGAACGGCTTCGTCATTTCTTTTGACTGACTTGTGTTTTGTTTCCGTGAAAACTGAAACAGCCAAAAGGTATAAATGCGTTGCTCTATCTTTGATTTATGTTTTGAGAAATTTAATACGATGGAGATTTAGATAACAAACGATTCGAGAAAGTGAAGCGATTGAGAAAATATTTGATTGGCGAAGGAGATATACACACTGACACTGATACGGAAATACGATCACAAGAGGGTCTTTTTATATAGTTGATCCTTACAATTAATGTCCCCTTTGCTTTTTGCTGCTTAGTTTAATATTGTTTGGCTTTTTCCAAAAACAAAGAAAGAAATTAGTTATATATTTTGTGGACATTCAACCAATAATGATAGCACAATACAGTATAAATTTGTTCTTTATCTTCGAAATGTTAATTTTGTCTCCAGTCCTGACTATGAAAACAAAGATTAGTTTTCTACCAATTACCATAACTAATTATTATGCTATCAATACCGATATTTTCTGTGCCGCTCCGGGCTGTCTCGGAGGAAGAACTAAGCAGCAGAGGTCTTCTGTTCTATTGCGACGGTTTGTGGATTTGACTTGTGGTGGGTTTGTGATGACTTAGACTGGTGGTGGTTGTGTCATCGGCGCTTTGTCTGGTGGTGGTTCGAAGTGGTGATGTTTGGTGGTTGTCTTAGTGGTGTTGCCTGGTGGAGGAGTTGAGCGTTGTCGGCGACGTGCTCTTAGTGGCGATTAGGGTTGCAACCGTCTGGTTCTCTCCGGTTTCCTTTTCGGTTTAGGCTCGGTTTTGTCAACTTCAGATGTAATTGGTTTAGTTTCCCTATCCAGGTCCAACTGGGTTTTTGGTTCGATTCGTTTATCCGGTTAGCTATTTATATTGTCAAAAAAGAAAAACAAATAAATTTAAATTAATGCAAAAAAGGTTTAAAAAAAAAACCGATATTTTCTCTATATAGAAACTTGCATGTAGATAAAGAGATCCATTGTAAATTTTAGTTCATTTACAGATATAGTTTCCTATCGNTTGAAAAGGAAAGAAAATTTTTAAAATTAATGTCAAATTTTTTTAAAAATTAGTATAAAATTTAACATTTAGACCAAAAAAAAAAAGTTTGATTACATGGACTTATTTAAGCAAAAGTAGCCCCATGAAGCCACTTGTAAGCTTTTAAAAAAAAACACGTGAAAGTCACGCGCCGTCAAAGTAAAAAGAAGAACAAACTTATCCAGACTCTCGCATAATGGATATTAGCAACGGTATTAGCTAGCCTTTACGAGCTTCATGGATTTCAAAGAAAGTTGTCGAGAACCACGTGAGATGTCATGAGTCACGTGCACGAAGAGAACTTGTTACACAGATGCAAATACTGATTTTAAAGTAATAAAGTTGATGGCTCAATTTGGAATTATTGTAAAATAGAGGGAGCTAGTGGCATTTATTGCCGGCAGAGACTGGTTTGATATATCAACGGCGCTGAACACTGTCTCTGATCACAGCGTCGCCCCGAAACAAACGATTACATTATTTTGACAAATAAAGAATTGATTTGAGACAGCAAAACAATCCCAGCAAAATTAAAATTTATTTTCATCCAACAGGAATCGAACAGATTGAATTATTGCAACATAAACAAACCAATTTGATACGGTTAAACATAATGTTCAACTAACCCAACACAACATTCTTATGTTTGGGAACAGGAAAACACTACTTTATCTTAAACATTTTTTTGTTCCGTCTAACATAATGATTCTATTAAAACTGGAATGTTACACATGAACCGATCGACAGACTAATGAAACTGTCCTCGGAAGCAAAAGCCACACAAATCACGCTAGAATTATCATTGTCACAATAATGACAACCAAATACCATAAGAACCATTAGACCCACACAAAATGACACAAATCTAAATGAAATTTAAAAAACCAGTATAGGAGAAACTTTGTAAGATGAATTCTTTAAAAGAGGCAAATTTGTCTTGGGCGTGTACTCAGAGAAACACCAAACCGTAGCTCACTCATTCGGAGGCCACATGTGCATAACTCCCTAGCCTAGAAAGACAGTTAGAATTGGTCGAAAAAATGTGTCTTCTTGACCAAAGTAGATGACGACGATGGAACATGATTCGGAGATAGAATATAACCAAAGATTGCAACTATAACTCCCGATAAACTTTTTTTTATAAAAACGCAAAGACAAGAGCAAACGCCAGTAAAACTTGATAAACCTCATTCTCGCTTGATCTTCTTTTGTGTATGTCCAATCGTATACCCCATTTCAATGGCTCAGCCTCACATGAAGGAAGCAACCGAGGCTAACGAATTCGAGAAAGACAACTACAAGAAAATCTTATTTATTAACATGGGAGTGAGGGGGAGGAGGATACCAAACACGGCGAGGTAACAACTTAAAAGTCTTCTTCTTCGATCTTCGATGAAGTTGAAAATCGTTCATATTCCTTATCACCAATACATCTAAACCGGAATTGACCCAACACTATGGAGAGCAACCATGGACACTCTGACCGGAGAAAGCCAGATTTTTTCCACACCGACAACAAATCTGCTCAAAAAAAAATCAGATCTACAAAACTCTCAACCCAATACACATCGACGACAATGAGAAAACTAGATATACTCATCCAAAACCCTAATCTCGAGATACATGGAGAAAGGTGAAGAGGGAAAACACGACACAGACAACATGAACACAACCGAGGGACCGGTTCTGACGCTAAAAGAGCCGCCGGAACCGGCCACCGGGTGGCTCAAACGATGTTTCTCTTCTCGCTTTGATTTGTAAATCACATATCAAATCAATATTTTTTTTTAACAATCCTTCTCGGGATCAATATTATTAGTGGATCGTTCTTGATAATGGGTCCATCCGTCTTAGCTAGAGGCTGCTCCATCATTAAATTGACCCTCTCTCCTAAAAGCTCCTCCTTCTCTCTAACCAAAAGCTCCCCATCTGCTTCTTCGTTCTCCGGCTCCGGTGGCTTCCTCAGCACCAGAGTCGAGGTTTTTCTTTATGTTCTTTTGTCTTTGCTCGTTTAATTCCTTTCCCTTGAGTCGGTTTTCTTCGTTTGGGGGTGTTTTGTTTTTTCAGATATAGAATTTGCAGTAGTGGTTTTTGCCGCTTGTGCTGTTCGTTGGTGTTCATCGGAGGTGTTCCTCCGGCGTGGTGGTTTTGCATTAAGGGTTGGGGATAACGGCGGCGACGTCGGGGTGGTGCGAGCTTGAATGAGCGACGGTGCGGCTCCGCCGTAGCGCCGGGCCCGTCGTTTCTGCTTTATCGTCGCGTGTGATGAACCGTATCGATGTGGTGGCTACTCTCCGGCGGTCTCTTTTTTGTTTGTGTTCAATCGTTCTTTTTTTCGAAACTATTGGTAGATTTGGTCTCTTTTTGATTCATGGGCAGCTTTTCCCCTCAGTTGTTGTTTCCTTCTCTAGGCCTACATCCGTTCGATCCTTACCCTTCCATCTTTGTGGTGGTTCGTGAAGCGGTTAGGCGACTTTTCAAGTCTTCTCCACAAGAGTTCAAAACCAGATATGGGTCGTGATCTGAACAATTGAAGATTTTTCTTTTCCGAATGATGGCTCCAAAGCCTCAAGGACGAGGCACCATCAAGCCGGAGTATGTAAGCGGTTTAATTTCAGAAGTCTACCAAGCACCAAGAGAGAACCGAGAAGTTTCAGCTCGTGGTTTAAGGATTGTTCTTGTTTCAATTATTGGGTCAATTTATCTATCAATTTAGGATTGTCGATTTTTGTTTCGGTTTGTTCTTCGTTTTTTTGTTGTTCTTCAAATTGTCTCCCTCTTTTGGGCTTCTGTCTTCCCCTACCGGGGTTATAACTCAGGGGGACACTCTGATTTGTCTGTATGCTTTTGTATTTCATTCGGGGTTATCCGGATTACTTTAATAAAACATGAGTGTAAAAAAAAAGAATGAATCTCAGTTTTCGACCAAAAAAAATAAAATAAAATGCACTCACCCATATCTCCAAGCAATTTAATATAAGAAAATCATTAACCAATTGCCAATTTAAATGTTAAAATGTAGTATAAAGCTAAAATATAAGTCGCTGTAGAAACAGCCAATTACGAGTTTTATTTACTCAAAACGAATAAAAGGTGAACATGCACGACGACTTAGTCGATTTGTTGGTTCATAGCCAATTTCAGGCCAAGTTCAATTTACAAAAGTAAAATAAATGAGCATTATATGTTGTGTATGTGCTTAGGAGTTTGATTTATTCATATTTTCAAAAAAGACCAAAAAATGATTTTAATTTTTATATTAAAAAATATTGTTAAAACAATCCATTTTGCCATCTAATGACATTTTGACATCTAATGGAAAAAAGCCAAAGTAACCGATAATATTAATAATAATCAATTCATGATCCTAAAAAGTAAAAGGAAAAAAAAGGTAAAATTTATAATCGATTCTTAATCCTCAAAAAGGAAAAGAAAAATTTTGTGTTACCGCTTGGATTTTGTGTTTGAAAAGAAAACGAGAAAAGAAAAAAGTATCTGTTACCGCTTGGATTTTGTGTTTACCATTAGATGTCAAAATGGATTGTTTTAACAATATTTTTTAATATAAAAATTAAAAGCATTTTTTAGCCTTTTGAAAATATGAATAAATCAAACTCCTAAGCACATAATCCAAGCGGTAACAGATACTTTTTTTTTTCTCGTTTTCTTTTCAAACACAAAATCCAAGCGGTAACACAAAATCCAAACACAAAATTTTTCTTTTCTTTCTTTTTTGAGGATTAAGAATCGATTATAAATTTTACTTTTTTTTTTCTTTTACTTTTTAGGATCATGAATTGATTATTATTAATATTATCGGTTACTTTGGCTTTTTTCTATTAGATGTCAAAATGGATTGTTTTAACAATATTTTTTAATATAAAAATTAAAATCATTTTTTGGCCTTTTGAAAATATGAATAAATCAAACTCCTAAGCACATACACAACATAGAATCAACAGCTCATTTATTTTACTTTTGTAAATTGAACTTGGCCTGAAATTGGCTATGAACCAACAAATTAACTAGGTCGTCGTGCATGTTCACCTTTTATTCGTTTTGAGTAAATAAAACTCGTAATTGACTGCTTCTACAGCGACTTATATTTTAGCTTTATACTACATTTTAACATTTAAATTGGCTTGGTCAAAAAAAAAAAAAAATTAAATTGGCAATTGGTTAATGATTTTCTTATATTAAATTGCTTGGAGATATGGGTGAGTGCATATTTTTTGGTCGAAAACTGAGATTCATTCAAACTAGAAGAAAGAGTTCAACAAGGCAGGTGAGTGCATTATTCTTTCTTGACTTTTTACGCACTTGTTAAAAAACTAATATAGGAAGCACAGTTTAACTTTTATACGGAGATAATGTAAGATAGCAAATTCATAATAAGATATGAAAGGTCCATTAATGATGGAGCAGCCTATAGCTAAGACGGATGGACCCATTATCAAGAACGATCCACTAATAATATTGATCCCGAGAAGAATTGTTAAAAAAAAATATTGATTTGATATGTGATTTACCAATACTTTATCTTAAATATTTTATTGTAAAAATAATTCTTTTTATTTATAAATTTTGAGCGTTATGATCTATACATCTGTGTTTCAAAAAAAAAAAAAAAATGAGCTATACATCTCTTTCAAGTCAGTATCGACAAGTCCATTCTTTTAATAATTAGTTTTGATTGTATGTCCATTTTAAAGCATCTAAATACATCAAACCCAATTTGTTTGGCTCCCATGGTTTTGACTTTACTAACAAAGATGTGTCTCTGCGCTATGGTGTGGGCGTTTTTTCATTTTTTTCTTTATATATAATATTATGTTCTGATAAATGTAATAAAGATAAAAATAAGTATTTCAAATGTATATTTTCAATGCACATTTTTATCAATAACACATGGAGTTAAATAAAAAAAATACATTTCTATCTTGATTATTGTATATAGCTCTCAAAATTTGACACAAATTATATTACTAAATAAATTCAGATTACATTACAAACTAATCATAGTGAATATCAATAGTCTATAATTATTCTATAATAAATTATATGCTATGAGAAAATTTATATAATAATTATAAATTTTTGATGTGTGTTTATTTTCTAATTATTTTGTACATTTCAAAATTAAGTTAATTTGAATAAATTAAAAATTATAATATCGCGTTATAATTATGGAATTGATAACAATACATTTAAATATAACTCTTTTGATTTTTGAAAATATTTTTCTTAATTATAACCGACGACATTAAACCAGCCGGTTATCAGACTATTTATCTTTCTCTCATTTTCTTCTTCGTCGTCACCACCACCGTTAACGACAATTTATCTCCTCCACCATGCGCTCGATGCATGCCTTCTATAACGGCAAATCTCCGACCTCGCGAGACAGCACTCACTTCTATTCCACCATCATAGCTCAGAATCTCCGCCGCTTCAATTCCCCTATCCTCCTCCGACCTCGCGAGACCACACTCACTTCCACTCAACCGTCACAGCTCAGAAACTTCACCGCTTCAACTCTCTGATCCTCCTTTGACCTCGCGAGACTGCACTCATTTCCACTCCACCGTCACAGCTCAGAAACTCCGCCGCTTCAACTCCATGATCCTCCTTCTTCCTCTCACTGGTACGATTTTGACGCTTTCAGATTTGATTCTCCTTCTTCACTTGCTCAATTTCAAAAATCAAAAGAGATTTATTTTTCTCTATCTAATTTTGTAAATATTTTTTACATTTCATAATTTGAAAATTCTAAGTCGCGTTTGACACATATTAAAAATCAATAATTATGAAATAAAAAAATGTGAGGTGTATTATTTGTTTTAATTTTATTGGTTATACCTTTTAAATGTGAGAGCAGTTCTATTGAAATTCTTGGGAACTCGGTTTGTTCCTCGTTTGTGAGGCAAATGGCTAAGGATATTACAAAACCATTGAAGAGGGGCATTGATCCAGTTATGGCTGGCATGTTAACCGTACCCGATATCGGATCCTCTAAAATACCCGAATGGGTCTTACCACTTAGTATATCGGATATCGGGTCGGGTTCGGATATAACCCGAAATCCGAAGTTATACCCGAACAAATCCGAAATCTGGTCTATGCTTAGTAAAGTCGAAGTTTTTTTTTTTATACTCGATCAAAAAACATGTTTGTGCCGGTTCCTATTCTTCATCCCCTACCCTAGATCCCCATATATTAAATCGAGTAATCTCAATTTACTCAAACTGGCACAACAAATTCGGCGTTTCTCCTCACCGTCTCCTTCGTCTGAGAATTCGAGGAATCGATCGCAGGTACCATCGTATTTTCCTTTTGATTTTTTTTTGTGACTATTACTTTGGGATTTATCTCTTTGGTGCCGGATTTTGATATCGTCTGTGTATGGATGTTTAGATTTTGATCTAACCTGGTTTTAGTAATTTGAATATGTAGTAGGATCATACTATTTCACCGACATGTTTTCTTTTTTGCTGCAATTATAGTTGTCGGTTTCAACTATTTACAAATCACTGTACATTTTGTTTAGCTTGTGTGCTCTGAGTTATCATCTGGGTTGTTTGCTAATTGCACTGGACACTGTATGAGCAATTTCATTTTAAGAAATTGGACGATTACGTTTTGATTTGTAAATAGTTTTCTTCATGACTTTTTTTTTTTGAAAGTTCATGTGATATATAATTACTTATGGGGTTTGGGAGATGAGATTTAGCAGCTTTGCTGCTGAATACAATCTTCCTCCTACGATTTCGTGTTTTTTTTTCCTCAAGATAATTACATGAATTGATTCGGAATTGTAATCTCAAGTTTGTGTTCTTCGTAATTATGTGGAATTTCATGTGATTCAAAACGTATCAATAGTTTTTTTGGGATTTTGATTAAGCTTCTGTGACAAAAGATATTGTATTGTTGATAAATCGAGCTATATATAAATCTAACTAAAGAGTCAGAAACTTAAGAATCTATGAAGTGCTTTCGACTGATTTAGTTTCAAGTCTGCTTTGATATTTGGAAGCTAAATGCTTTTCTTATAGGTCTGTAAACGTCTGTACATCTATAATGTAGAAGAACTTATAATTAAGAGTACAAGCTGTTTGTTTCAACTTTGTTTAACGATTTTTTTTTTTTTGGGCATAAGTAAGTTTTTCTTGGTTAATTGTTTTCTTTTCTCTTTCTATTCCTTAATAGCTATTGGAACTATGAGAGTTGACAACACACGATGCAATTTCTGGCACGATGCAATTTCTGGCTCTGTTTCTTAATATAATTTTTTGTGTCAAGGAGCTATCTGTTTTTCAACTTGTTGTTTTTGAAAGTTTGAACATCATATACTACATTTTCTTTGTTATTTGTTTAACAGTTAAACTTTAACTTATGCTTTTTAGATGGATTCAACATCACCTCCAAATCGGCAAGATGAGGAAGAGGAGTTTAACAAACCGGATAGTAGAGGCAAACGTAAAGAATCAGCTGGAGCGAGTGAAGCAACTTCTCAGCCAGCTAAAATCAAGAGAATACTCCCTACAAGGTATGACGTTTGGGAGCATTTCACAAGAACAAAAGAAAGTCGGGAAAAATGTAACTGCAACTAATGCCATAAGGAATTTGCATGCGCAACAAAGTCAGGGACTTCAAACTGACTAAACATCTTTCAGTCTGCAAACAATTTAAGTCGTGGGTAGATGGTCAAGCTGAGATTCAACCGGTTATCATTGAGGAAGGAACTACGAAGGCTGCAAAGGCGTCTCAGCGTGGTTTCAGAGAAGCATCGAATGATGCTTATGCTTGGGAAGTTGCCTTTGTCTTTTATAGAAAGTGTTGCTTGGAAACATTTATGTAGCAAGGTTAGTATAGTTTATATTTGTATCATTTAATTTGTATGTCCTTATATTTCTTTGTGTTACTAACTCTATGTTTATTTGTAAAGGTCAATATGTACAAGCCGCACTCAAGAAGGACATCAACCAAAGACATCGTTCAGATCTTTGTTGAAAGGAAGGCAGTTTTAAAGAAGCTTTTCTTAGGGAAAAAACAAAGAGTTTCAGTCACTACCGATATATGGGTTTCTCAAACTACAAGTTATTCTCGTATACTAATATTATTTTAGTAATTATTTGATTATACTTAATTCGTGTCTCAGATACTAATATTGTTTTTTTCTTAGGTGCGTCTTATATGGTTGTAACTGTGCACTATATTGATTCCAACTGGCGGTTGAAGAAGCTCATCATAGGGTTAAAGCACGTCACAATCATAAATGTCAGACCATCGCTAATGTACTTCTAGAATGCTTAGTTGATTGGGGAATAGAAAAAGTGTTATGTGTGACAGTAGACAATGCGACAGCTAATAGTTCAACTTTAAGGAAGTTTGAAAGTAGTTTCTCCTTATTATATGAAGATGTTTTAGTATTAAAAGGGGAATTTATGCATATGAGATGCAGTGGCCATATAATTAACTTGATTGTGATGGATGGAATGGCTGAGATAGATGCGAATGTGGCTGCCATTCGCAATGGTGTTGCATATGTCAGATCTTCTACAAATAGACTTAGGTCGTTTGAGCTTAAGGTGGATTCTGGAAAGCTAACAAGGGGTAGTTTACCTTTGGATGTGAAAACTCGTTGGAACTCAACATATTTGATGTTGACAACGGCTCTTAAGTTTAGGATTGCATTTGACAAGATGAATGCAAAGGATAAGTTATAACGACTATTTCTTAGAGCTTGACAATGGATCAAAAAAGGTTGGGCCTCCTCAGATTAGGGATTGGAATGCGGTTGAGAAGTTATGCTGGTTTCTTGTCATCTTCTATAACTCAACATTAGTAGTTTCAGCTTCTTCATCTTTGAATGCACATAAGTGTTATGAAGAGATGGTCACCATAGCGACTAATCTTATAGCACTTAGCAACAGTGTGGACTCAGAATTGAAGACGAAGGCACATGAAATGTATAAGAAGTTTGATAAGTACTGGGATGGATTAAAAAACATCAACAAGATGTTGATTGTAGCTACGGTTTTTGATCCTACAAAGAAGATGGAACTTGCAAACATGTGTTTTGAGGATGTATGGGGCAGAAACTTTAGAGGCTAAGGAGATGTATGATGCGATTATTAATGTTTTGAGAGGTTTGTTCAAAGAGTACAACTGTAGATATGGTAATGGTACCAGCTTAAATGTCCAACCGTCTCAGTCTACACAATCCTCTTAGTCTTCACGCGAGCAATCAATTGAAAGGATGGATTTGATGGATGATGGTTTTGGTTATTAGAGGATTGATTTGAGGTACAAGCAGAAGTTAAATGAGATATGAGTAGAAGATAAAAGGGACGAATGGGATATCTATTTGAAGGAAAGTGTAGAAAATCCGGACTTGATGGTAGGAGTAGAATACGATGTGCTCTCATGGTGGAGGAAAAACAGCTCCAAGTATCCGGTTTTATCAGAGATTGCTCGGGATGTGCTTGCAATGCAAATGTCATCAGTTGCATCCGAGAGTGCTTTTAGTACTAGTGGTAGGATCCTAAACCCATATAGGAGTTGTTTAACTCACTATATGGTTGAGGTATTGATATGCACAAAGCAATGGATGAAACAAAACATTCGGATTGATTCAAAAGTGCTCACAAATGCACATATACTAGCTGACCTTGAAGAAGAAGATAAGCTTGAGAGAGGTATAAGTTTCACTCTCTTATACTTGATGTTATTTTTTGTATTTTTGGTTTAACAAATGGTTTGTACTTTTTATATTTGCAGACTCTGGACTTTATTTCTATGTTTCTTGTTTGTGTGTTTGCATTTGGGATTTGTAAATGTTTGTTGAATTATGTTGAACTATTTCGGGTTTTGATCATAATATGGGTAAAAATACCCGAACATACCCGAGCTTATCTGAACTTACCCGAAACCATAGTTACTTCGGTTATAACTAAATCCGAACCGAACTCGATTAGTACCAAACCGAATCCGACCCGATGGTTTAAAATACCCGAACGGTTCCTCTGAGCCTAAACCCGAAATACCCGACCCGAACCTGAATATGTACCCGAACGCCCAAGCCTAGATCCAGTGTTGTCCATAGTGGGCTTGGAGGGGCCTACTACTTTTTAAAAACAGATGTGGTGAGGTGTATTATTTGTTTTAATTTGATTGGTTATATCTTTTAAATAATTTGTAAAAAAGGTGAAGTGTATTATTTGTTTTAGTTTGATTAGATGCATTTTAAACGATGTCTCAGCACAAAAAAAAACATATGTGTACATATGGAGAGACTCTGATGGTTTTAAAGTATTTGATTTAGCAGTAAAAAGAAAAAACTCTGTGAGCACAAACAAAAACATACTTGTATTGCTTCATTAAACAGTTGACTGGGCTATTTCTTCCCTTCACACTTTATTTAATCCAACAGATAAAAAGCCCACTAATTAGAGTTTGCCTTTGAAACGTCAAATGAAAAGAAGACAGTATTGTATTTGGGCATGACCACAGAAGTAGCCCTTTTGAGTTCTATGAAGCTTCAGCTGTCATATGTTCTTAAGCAGACCTGCAGACCCTAACTCAAAGGCCACAATTTTAGATTGAGCTCACTTAAATAAAGTCTCTTTGTGATTGCAAGTCACTACTGTGTTCTAGAGTTTGATGTGAATGTAAAATAAGACACTGCATCACATTTCATGTTCTGCCTGACAACGTCAGCAGACATTCGCATAGACCATGATCATGTTCAACTTTCTGCAAATCTAAAGAGAGCCCTAGAAAATGATCTCAGGCAGCTAATCAACACAACATTTGCACAGCAACAACAAGAACAATTTACACCAATCATTATGTTCAGGTCATAACTTGATTAGATTTAGATTATCACCATCCGTGGCAAAAAGGCACATACTTTCTTTCATTTGCAACAACTATTCTATGTGCATTGTAACAAAAACACAAGAATCAATTGCCATGTTTCCAATTCTATATGGCTATCCATCAAATTCATGTCAAACTCAATATTTTGACAAGTGAAAAGGTTTCTCTTTCAGATTTCTACTTATAACATTGATCTGAGATCAGAATCAATGATCACATAAGATAAACCAGATTCCAGTTTCCTTCTCAGTTTCTACAACTTTCCAGGAAATCAATTGCATTCAGAAGAAATGTAACATACAATTTAACAGCCTAAGCATTCGATTTTCGATTGAATAGAAAATACAAACTTAAGAGAAAAGTCGAGAGACAAAGCAAAACGATTATCTCATTTCTTCTTCCCTTTTCCTGCACCCTTACTTTTCTTCGTAGGCATGACGATTTCTCCTTTGAGTACCGGAATCTCCATGATCTCAGAGAGCCCCGCGAACCTCTTACGGAACTTCTCCACTTGATCGGCGTCGACCATCATAGCCGAGCGATTCCCGAGGTAAAACGGATGGTTACCGGACCAAACATCAACGACGTACTCTTTCTTAGTCCCTCCGGTAGTCATCACCAGCTCTCCATTGCAGTAAACCTTGGCGTCCTCGTGAAACTCAGGGTGCAAATCCTTCTTCCTGCACGTTACTTGAACCACCGGATTGCTTCCCATTGGCTTTTTCCCTCCTCTCGCGCCAATCGCTGCCGCCATAACCGGCTATTCGGAAACCCCACAAATTTTAGTGATTTCGGGGGAGAAATAGACGATGAAGAAGAAGAACTGTAAGAAGAGCAATTTCGAGAATACCTTTCTAATTACCAGAGAAGGAACACACGGATTTATCTGGAGAAACGAGTTCGGAAGAGAAACCGCCATTTTTCGCTTCGGCTGCTACTATCTTTTTCTCTTTTCCTGGTGTAGAAGCACTTGGTTGGATGGATAAGGGAATGAAGAATGACGATGACGAAGTTTACGCGGATTTACGTTTATAGCCCTAAACACTTGTGTGTTATATATTCTTGAGCCAGCCCAAAGATCTGAGGGTAAAAAAGTCATTTACAGAGAGACCGACTTTTGTTCTGTTTATTCACTCTTCGTCGATCTGACGCTTCTTTTTTTTTGAAAAGCAAAAACATATATAGACGCAGATACATATAGAATCGAAGGTTTAGGCAGTGAGCATGAGAAAGGAACTTTGCAGAAATTTTCAGCGTGGCAGGTAATTTCGCTTTTCATCTTCTTCATTTTTCTTTCGTCGATTTTAGGTTGCTTTGACCCAATTCGTTGTTTTTAAACTCCGATTCAACTGCATAAATTTAGGTTTCTTTATTTTAGCCCCTGCTCTTCGTTTCCGCCATGAATGACCATTTATTTGCTTCGGGAAACTTGCAGTGTTAGAGGCGTGTTTCTGTGTATGTGTAGAGAACAAAATATTGGATTCATCGTCCTTGGTGCTGTTATTGCAGTTGTAGGTATGGGGAAGGATGTAGATTTCTTCATCCACAGCAAGCTAAGCCGAATAATCCCTTTGGGTTTGGTACACAATCCAGAGATGAGCAACCACAACAACAACTACAACAGCAACACAAGAGTTCTAATCCTTTTGGATTTGGTGTACAAGGCGGTTCCAACAGACCAAATCAATTCCAGGTTCTGTTGGTTTTCCTCTTTTAAGATTTAAGTATTGGTTTTTTGATAAAATGTGCCGCCTCTCATTGAAGAAAAGAAAGCGTCTTGCTCTTGAATCAATGGTGACATGGTGATGCTTTTGCAACTCAGCCTTTTGAGAATAAATGGCAACGAACTCCTTCCACACCTAGTGCTGGTGGTGCTTCTGCACAGCAGACTGGTAAACAGACGCAACAGGCAGACCATAAGTGAGTAAATATATATGATTGTTCAATTTCTCTCATCCATTTTAGCTCTTTGTTTCTTTGGAAATTTACTGTTTCTGTATTGGTTACTTTGCAAAGATGCACAGATCCTGCTGCATGTAAGCGGGTAATGCAAGATGATTATAAGAATGAGAGACCCATGTGGAAGCTCACATGCTACGCTCACTGGAAATAGTATGTATTGCTTCATCATTAGATCCACCATCCTTTGATCTTTACTCATTCTATACAACTTTTTCTGATCTTCCTTTTTTTATTTCTTTTCTAGCTTTCCTTGTGACGTTACTGGTGATATCAGCTACGAAGAGTTACGTGCCATGGCATATGAAGAAGCTAAACGAGGAATACCTCTACAGTCTATTGTGAGATTAACTTTTCTTAATGTGTTTTATACTTTACACAATCATGTCCTTTCCACATTCTAGTTTTTCTCATAAGACATAAGTTGATTTCTTTTGCTGGCTTATCAACGATGCATTATATAGGTTGAGAGGGAGAGGAATTTGCAGAATTCCAAAATAGCTGAGTTTGAAAACTTTCTACGGAATCCTTACACAGGCTCTGTTACCACCAATCAAAGCCCGTTTGCTGCAGCCACTCCTAGTATCTTCCCACCAGCTAATCAGATAAATTCCCCTCCAGCATTCTCGGGCTTCAATCAACAACCCGCATTCCCCAATACCAATCCTGGTGGAGTTAGGTATCAACTTTTGTAGGCTTTCTACATTTTCTACATCCTTTTAGTTTGTGTTGCCTTCTTAAACTTTCGGTTTCCATATTTCTCTGTGGCCAATTATTCCTCCACATAGTTCATCTGGACCTCCAAATCCCTTTGGACGCTTTAATCAACAACCAAATGCTTTCAGCGTCAACACACCTCAACCTGTTCCTTCAGGTACTACTTTTAAAGTTAAAATTTGCTCAGAGGCTGAGACTCCATCATCTTAAACCTCTTTTGCAAAACAACAAATGATCACAGGTCCCTCTGGTTTCCAGAGTCAACCATCAGTAACATTCAAACCAGCATCGTTTGGACTTGGACCAGGACTCGCGACAGGTCCATCTGGTTTCCAGAGTCAACCATCAGTAACATTCAAACCAGCATCGTTTGGACCTGGACCAGGACTCGCCCCAGCTCCACAAAACAGTAACATCTTTCCTTCAATAACTCCGATGCCGGCTCCTAACACTTCCCAGAATAATCAGACCGCATTCAACTTCAATTCCCCTGTTGCATCTTTCACTGCGCCTGTTATAGACACAACAAATACATCTTCCGGGTAAGTGCTCATTCTATTTCCAGATTTTCCACCGTGAAAAGTAGATCATCAAAACATGCTATAATGTTTCATACGTTTCTTACTTGAATCATGTGCGGAAACCTTGCAGAACCGAGCTGCAAGCAGAAAGTGCTCCTGTTGATACTAGCATCTGGTTGAAGGAGAAATGGAATCCTGGAGAGGTAAATGGCTCAAAAATCCTTTAAGTTAACTATAAATTTTACTGCAAGACTATAATATTGAGATTATACTGTTGCTTTTTTGTGCCTGCAGATTCCGGAGCAAGCGCCGTCTGATGCATTTGTATAACAATACAGAAAGAGTCATATTTGTTGTCCCACCCATTGAATGTGTTTCTTCTGTAGCAAAGAAGCTCATTTTTTTTTTTTAAAAGTTACTAAGAGAATCAAAATATCAATAGTGATCCGAAGTAAATAACTGCGTCTTTTTGCGTATGTATGTCCAAAAATTCTTAAGATGAATTGCTCAAAAATTCTTAAGATGAATTGCTCTATTTTTGTTTTTAGAATAGTTAAATCTCCACTGAGATGATCTTCGTAGAATCCAAAACAAAACATCTATTAACGTTTACCACGATTGTCATTCTTTTTTTATTGCTCTATTAGGAACCAACGAGACGAGACTGAATCGAAATTTTTGTCTTCTGAAATCTATTGAAAAAATTTTATGAAAAAAAAAACTTTGCTAGATCTAGAATGAATTGGAAAAATCAAACAAATAAAAAGAAAAAGTATCAAAAGAAACCAACCAAGCCGATGCCAGAACTATAGAAGCCTCCGGCCATCGGTAAAGAATCACACAGAAAAATCCCTTTTTCTCTCTCTCTCTCTCCCTTGACGGCTAGGATAATTAAAACTTCAAAATCAAGCTCATTTTGTTATTTTGGGGGAAATCATTTTTGAAGTTTTGAAATTACGTGTAGGGAAGTGTTTCAAAATGACTTTTGTCAATCTTCTTATGATCATTTGTGTGTATGATTTTATGAACAAAATAAAGTTCAAAAAGTTACAAAAAAAAATGCTCTAAAAAGACTAATGTCTTCAATGAAAAACTGTTCTTTAGGTAAAAAAAGAAGAAGATCAAAAGATCATTATATCATGGGATCTATTCACATTCTTAAAGCTGTTGAGAGCTTAAACAAAAAAAACGTATTAACCATTTTCATATAAAAACTGTACAAGATTATAACGTAATTTTTTTTTCTTTCTAAAACCGAAAATTACAAACTAAAAAACTCATACGGAAAGCTTAAAGAAAATATATAATTTTCTCTGTTGAAGCAAAAAAAAAACATAAAAAGACAGTTTCTCATATAAAGATGAGTCTTGAACCCAAAAAGTTCGAATATGGGCCTTATGGAGGCCCAACCACAAAATCCCATCGGAGAAACCGAGTCTCAGGCGCTATAAAGGTAAAGAGCAGAGTGTCAGTGAAGAAGAGTCAACAACCGGACTTAAGACGATGGCGGCTATGGCTTCTCACGTTTCGACGCCCCGATCACCGGCACTTTCCCTCTCCTCTTCATCGTCCTTCTTTCTCGGCACTACTCTCAGGAGATTCTCCGCCGTATCACTCACTTCTCCGGCGAGCTTCTCCTCCCTCCGCCTTCGTGTCTCCTGTCAAGCCTCCCTCACTTCCCCTTCTACTTCCGATGTGAAAGGTTTGGGTCTTTATTTTCTAGTTCGTGTTCTAATTTGCCTTATTTTACGAAGCTCCATTCTAGGGTTCAATTCCACCATTCATCAGCATTTGTTTCTGATGTTAGCATACGCATATGAGAAAATGTGTGTCAATTGACTCTGTTTGCCTCTATTGATTGAGAAACTACGCATGTTTTTAGAATTTCTTAGACTATGCTGCTTTCATCTATAGATTTTATTTCCCGAGTATTGTGACTTGTGAGGTTAATCTTTCCAGTTTCGTATTTTGATTAAGCATAAATTTCTTCTCTGAGCATGATATCTTAATCCAGAACACCATCATTTGGTAATACGATATCTTCTTGTTGTCGTCGGAACTATAGAATATAACCCTTTCGTGTTTGCGTTCTGCAGGAAAATCTGACCTGAAAGACTTTCTGCACATAGATGATTTTGACACAGCGACCATAAAAAAGATTTTAGACAAGGCTTCAGAGGTCAAAGCCCTGCTGAAATCAGGGGAGAGGAATTATCTACCTTTTAAGGGGAAGTCTATGTCTATGATCTTTGCAAAACCGTCCATGAGGACCCGAGTTTCGTTTGAGACTGGGTTTTTCTTGCTTGGTGGCCATGCGGTATATCTGGGACCCAATGATATCCAGATGGGTAAGCGGGAAGAAACCCGTGATGTTGCTCGTGTTCTGTCACGCTATAATGACATCATTATGGCCCGTGTATTTGCTCATCAGGTATGCTGGTGAGTTTTTGATTGATTAATAAAGGACCTACTAGATGGAACGCTATAAGAAGTGTACAAACATTTCTATGGCTTGTTCTATCCTCAGAACGTTAACTGCATTCTCATGTGTGTTTTAGCGTCGTGTTAGTGGCATGAATGTTCGTTTTTCAACTGATTTTGATTTAAGTTTGCATTTCCTTCTAATTTCGGAAAGCTCAATGACCGAACTTGAATCTATTTCTTTTTCAGGACATTCTTGATTTGGCTAACTACTCGAGCGTACCAGTTGTCAATGGTCTGACAGATCATAACCATCCTTGCCAAATCATGGCCGATGCCCTCACAATGATTGAGCACATTGGTCAAGTTGAAGGGACAAAGGTTAGTTAACCTTTTCGCCAGCTGCATGCTGCTATGTATTTTCCTTAACTTCTGTCAGCGGTAGATTAGGCAGTAGATGCATGTTACTCAAACCATTGAGAAACAGAAACAAACCCATGATTAGTGCATATACTCTGGACATCAAAGATTATCCATTTCAAAATCATCTGGAAAATAAAGCACAACTAGTCTAGACTTGTGTGATGATCTCATATTCTATGTTCGCATATACAGTAAATAACCTCACACAGGAAAAGTTATCTCTACTTACACTGGTTCAACAAACTTCAGGTTGTCTATGTTGGAGATGGGAACAATATGGTCCACTCATGGTTAGAATTGGCATCCGTTATTCCTTTCCATTTTGTCTGCGCTTGCCCAAAAGGGTTTGAACCAGACAAAGAAAGAGTTTTGAAGGCACAACAAGCTGGATTAAGTAAGATAGAGATCATCAATGACCCTAAAGAAGCTGTCATAGGAGCTGATGTTGTGTACTCAGACGTATGGGCCAGTATGGGGCAAAAGGATGAAGCTGAATACCGCCGTAAAGCATTCCAAGGATTCCAGGTAACATATTTTTTATATATATATATGAAAGTCTCTGGCTTAGTTTTGATACAATGTTTCGATATCTTACTAAAGTACACGGATTCACGATTACCTGTTATGCTCAATTGCAGGTGGATGAAGCTCTGATGAAGTTGGCTGGTCCAAAAGCCTATTTCATGCATTGTTTGCCTGCAGAAAGAGGAGTCGAGGTGACCAATGGGGTCGTGGAGGCTTCTTATTCCATTGTCTTCCCACAGGCGGAGAATCGCATGCATGCCCAAAATGCGATAATGCTTCATTTGCTCGGCTTTTAAACCCCTTTGTTATCTTAGCTCTCTCACGCGTTTGCTTGTGTGCCATTGACTTAAATGTACTATTATTATTAACACTAGTTTGAGAAACCTTGATGAATAAATTATTGTGGATGGTTTAGCTGGGAATAAGAATGAGCTTCTTTTATATATATGACTCATGGATACAAATATTTATATATTGGATCTCTGTCTTCATCCCATATCATAGCTCGATCTGTCTTCATCCCATATCATAGCTCGATCCTGTACTTCGGATCTTCCTGGTTAGTTCTGATTTGCAGGGTGACTTCTGATATTAGGGGTAAAGGAAGATCCGAAGGTTCACACCATCTTAATTATCGTTCGTCTGCACCAAATTTGTTCCATGCTTCCTGAAGAATCAGAAAGAAGCCAGTTACAGACTGTTCTGCTGAAGGAGGTAACCCAAGCAAGTGGAATTGATATATCGAAGAGTTAGAGAGAGAGAGAGAGAGAGAGAGAGAGAGACAAACCTTGAGAAGGTCAAAAACCTTCTCGCAAATGTACTTCTGTTGTGTGGATGCGCCACGCTGTTGAAGCTTGTCGGGATGAACATAAAGAGTTGCCTTTCGGTAAGCTTTTCTCACAGAAGCACTTGACACGAGATCAGTGAGAGGAATTGGTTTCCATCCACTCTCTGCTCCAAGGATCTGCAAATCATCAGAAATCACAGGACAATAATCGTTAAAAGACTGATCCTCTGATTCATGAAAGAGTTGGGAGCTATGGAACAAATGGAGGGAAACAGTTACATATTGGAGTGTTGAGAGCAATGCCCGCAAGTTGCTTTCCTTTCCACTCGACCACCGTTTGACATCAGCATCAAGAGATTCCGCGAGCCTCTGCAATTTCAATTAGAGAAGAAGAAGGATTATCGCAACCAAATTTTCAATAATCATATTTATGAGAATTATCTGATGATAACGATTATTGTATATGTGGATTACATTTCTCTCTGCGTGCTCTTTCTGGGCCTTGAGATCACGAAGTTTCTTCTCTGCAAGAGCCTCTGTCTTGAATGATGACATCACACAAACATGTTTTAGCAGAGAAAATGGGATTATACTATACAGATGAACAGATGGTGTACATACCGCATGTTCAGATGTTCTCTGGTGTCTCTCAGATCTAGCTTTGCATCTCTGGATTGGCTCACCTTTGGCTTCATCAAGCAAATCGAATGTACAGGTCAGTGTATAGATCAAACATCCTGGAAACGAAAATATATACATCTACAGAGACCTACCAGTCTGGTTTGAAGAACTTGAAGGACCCGAATTTTTGTTCTCTGTACCCTGCTAAAGTATTCCACGGATCACAATATTACATGAGAGCTATGGCAGGTAAGTTGAATGGAGAATCTTTATAAGAAAAGAGGGGTTGAAACTCACAGAAGATGAGGAGCCTCGTCTATCACCAGAAGAGCCAAATGACTTGCTGCCACCATAACTTCTTGTTTGAGAAGCAGCAGACTTACCAGACAATGCTTTTTCTAGGGCACGTTCTCTGGCCTCAGAGAGTGCTCTTTCTACAGCAGCACGCTCAGCTCTGAGTTTGGCTTGCATTGAAATCTTCTCAGCTGATGATAACTTATCATTTATCTCAGATCCCTTCTCTGATCTCCTTGGAACCTCAGAAGTCCCTCTTCGGGGCACTCCTGCCTTTGCTTTCTCAATTGCAGCTTTTCCTGCCCTTTCCCTAGCATCAGCAAACGCCCTTTCGCGGGCTTCACGAATAGCTCTTTCTACCATAAATCTCTCTTTCTCTCTCTCTCGTTCTTTCTCTTTTGCTTCATCTTTCTTTTTCAGATGTTTCTCAACTCGCTCTGCTTCGTTTTGTGAAGCATCAGAAGTAGCATCTCCCTCTTCTTCCATAGATGATCGACAACTCTCCACTCCCTCATTGTCTTTCATGTTTCTATCTGTTGCTGCGTCAATCTTTTCGTCTCCTTTGGGCAAACAACAGGAAGACTCAGCTGGCTCTACATTGCTTCTATCTACTTCCTCCTTTTGACTCTCAAACCGATGCTCTTGTTCTGTCGTATCTTCATTGTTCCCTTCACCAAGACTTGTTCTCATTTCATCAGTTTCTTCTTTGGTTTCCTCCATTTCTTCAGGCTTACTTGCCCCTCGATCCTGCAGATGACCAGCCAAACTTACCGCCACATAAGACTTGATTTTGTCGTCATCCTCTACAACACTCCAACCACTTTGAATTGAATCAGAATCTATTTCTTCAACGTGCTCTTCTGTGCTGCTGGCAGCACTGTTTTTTTCATGGAATTGATCACTGAAATCTTGCTCAATGCCAACCTCCTCAACATATGAATCACCTTGTCTCATTTCAAAAGATGACCTGCTGGTGTCAGTATCTATACTACCGTCGATCTTGATTTCGTCTGCTAGTTCCCGCCTTTGCTCAAATTTCTCGCCAGATTTATTTGAGTCCGTTTCACTACGATCATATTCAAGCATTTCAGCACGAGAATCTGCACGCTCCTTTATCTCATCAAGTTCAGAAAGTCCTTGAGCCCAGCCAGCTTCTTCAAATACTTCCGGTACATCTTCACCTTCTTGGTCGCTAGCCATTCCAGTGGCCTTTAGCTCTTCTCCAATCAGTTCACGGACCAAAGACGTTTTTTCTTGCACTTCTACTTTACCATCCTCCTCTCTACAGTATGTTTCGTGTGCCGACTCCAAGTCTTCATTTTCTCTTGTATGTGCATAGGCTTCATACTCCGTCTCCACTTCATTCTGTTCATATATATCTGTACCAGTCGTCTGGCAGTAAGAAGTCTCTGCAGGTTTTTTTCCATCCTCATCTCCAGCTTTTTGATGGATATTAATATGCTCCTTTTCAGATTCCACTAAGCAATAAGTTTCATCCTCGCCCTTTGTAGTATCTGCTGTCTGAAACATCTGTCTAAAAATTTGTTTAAGAACGGTCCAATTTTCTTGCAATCCTGAATCATTAGCTTGCTCAGATGTGCTTTCTGTTTCCTCGCTAGCATCACGGATCTTTACACCTTCCATTTGAAATGACCTCTGTGTTGTCTCTGTTTCCGCACTTTCTAGCTGCCAGGGCCTGTTGTTTCCTTTCGGAGCCTTTATCATATTATAGACGTCTTCAGAGGTCTTCCAAACTCTTCTTCGCCTGGGAGCCTTGTGCCTTGTCTCCTCGTGTATATTTCCTGGCTCATGAGTATTTTCTGTGACAAAAGACACCATAGTTCCAACACTTTCATCGAATTGAGTTTTACTCAAACTCTGATCAGGTGTTGGGATCTCTTCCACTTCCCTTACATATGTTTTGGTATCACCAGGACCAACAAATATCTCCTGCGGCCTAGAGACTATTTCCTTCTCACCTTCCCGATCTAGAAAATTGTAAGTTGGGTCAGGGTTTTCTTGGAAATCTTTTACACCACACTTAGGTCCATCTTCGAACTCGCAAGCACTTTTAACCTGCCATCCTGTTTCTCTATCCATCTTCTGAGAACACCCTTCTGTCAAAGTACACATTTTAGATTCAGATTTCTCTTCTATTTTAGTTTCGCTCTTACTCTCAATTTGTTCCGGGGTCTCTTCTGCTTCTCTTAAATATCTTTCCATGACTGGAATAGCAGCTAACATCTCTTGTGAGTCACTTTGTTCACCTTGAACCAATTGAGGGAGGATAGAATTTTCCTTCTCTATTGCCTGTGGCTCATCCTTTTGTGAAACCTTGCTCCCCGTGAAGGCCTCTACAACACATTTTATTTTACTACCAAGCTGTCCAAATGTATAGAATGGATTTTCAGTCAATGGTTGCACCTCTTGTTTCATATCAGTTTCAGGTTTGGCTGGTGCAAGGTTTTCTGGCTCCTGCTGCTTACTATTCATAACTGATTTGAATATCCCTCCAGGTAATTCCCAGTGTTTTCGACCTCTTCTTGCATGTTCTTCTTCCAGCTTTACCAGTTCTTTCTCTTCAAGCTCTTCTCGCTTTTCGTCTGAGGTAGATTTTAAAAGTCCTTCTGGAACTTCCCACAGCTTCCTTGCTCTTTTTCCATGCTGATCTCCCTCGTTTGTACATGATTGTTCAGAAGAGTTTACCAATTCACCTAGTATTTGAGAATTGTTGTCTCTGATTTCTTCTGTTATTCCTTCAACTTCTATGTCCCCTTTACTCTCAACTTTAGGTTCGTCACAAGATTTCGGTTTTGCAGAACTGCGAAAGCCTGACTTTTTCCTTTCCATCATTTGTTTTGCAATATTCATTCTTACTTGAGCCTCTTCAATAGCCTTTTTCAATGCCGCAGAAGACTCAGCAGCAGACGAGTTTACATCTGTTTCAGCATCAAAGTATGAAGGTGAACTAGGAGAATCAGCATCTTCAGTTTGAAACCTTTTTGAAAGCCCTAACTTCAATCCCATTAATCTTTCGGAAGCCCCATTTTCACCATTGCATGTACGATGCAAGCTTGAAGGTGGTTTGACATCCAGATGTTCAGCATTAGAATCGGTCTTGCACGTGAAGTTATCACGCATACTGCATTCATTTCGACCAATGAGTTTCTCGAAATCTACCTCAGTTTTAGAACTCCGCTTTCTAGAATCCTTGACATCCTCAACACCCACACTACATGGCTTCTTCTCAACTGACGGAACAGGTGTTTTACTTTCATTCTTCTGCAACGGACTCATGTTATCAACCAGTTGAGTAGGACCAGTCACAGTGGGAACTTGACTAGGATGAGTAGTCCCATTTTCATTGCGCTGGCCGGTCTGGTGATATGATTTATCAGAGTGCTTCATCCTAACAATTTCAGTTGTCCCATTCTCATTGCGCTGGCTGGTCTGGTGATATGATATATCAGAGTGCTTCATCCTGATCATTTCAGGTGACGAAGTTCGATTCTTGGCCTCGTTGCAAAGAGGAACATCAGAAGAGCTTCCACCTTTCCTACGATTCCTACACATTGGGAAATAAGCGAAGGCTCACCAACAGAGACCCAACATCAAAGTGTTCCACTATTCAATGTTTTAGCTATCAGAAGAGTCTCCAGCAAAAGCTTTAAAAAAAAATTCAGACAGTTCCCTCAAGTCCCTAAATGCAAACAATTGTGTTTCACTTGAGAGAGTCGAATTCTCAATGTCTTCACAAGATACAGACTCAATCAGAGAACTATAGAGAGCTGAAACTATGAACAGCCTAGTGAAGGAAAGCAAAATCAGCTATGATTCAGTGTGAATAAACCCCAGGTCGAAAGAAAAATGAAGAACCATTGATATCTTGTAAGGATAAGGTCTAAGCAGAGAAATTACCTGTTATCCTCGTTTTTGGCGGTTTTCCTATCAGACTTGATGAACATTTCCTTGGGGGTAACAGCGAAATCGCAAGCTCCAAAGCCTTTAAAAACCGAAGAGTAATCGAGATTGGAACTCCGAACATCGACCTTAACCTTACCAGCGTTGAGCTCAGGAACATCCAGAAACGGAATCGACGACGGAGAAGGACCCGAGCCTCGGAAAATCTCGCTGTAATCAACCAGAGGAGATGTCGTATTCGCCGGAGAAGCAAAAACGCCGTCGTAAACGGCATTGGCGCTAAAGCTAAGGCTATGGCTACGGTTACTCATCTTCCTGGAGAAAGTAGTAGCAGCGGGAGACTTGTCGTACTCCATTTTCTCAGAATTAAAAGAAGGAGATAAAAGGCCTTGTTAGGGTTTCTTCTTCGCTCTGATTACGATTTCTTCGCACTGATCTCCTCCTACTTTGTCGCTCTCTCTGGTTTTTCTCTCTTTGCAGACGAAAAATCTACAGAGCTAGAGAGAGAGCGCTGTGTTTTTTTTCTTCTGCCTATACATCTCTAATTAATACATTAAACATTAAAACAATAGGATTAAAACTGAATATTAAAATTATGCGTTAAAAACATAAAACAAACTCTTCTTACAAGATAAATAAACAATTCGAAAAAACGCGTGAACAACTAGTAACTGTCCGTAAATAGTTGAGAAGCAATCGCGAGATTGTATAATCTGTTTCGTAAAGATTATTATTGCTTGGTACTACAATAACCAAAATTAACGTTAATACGTGTCGGTCAATCTCTTTCATTACTAATACTTTAAGATGCCTTACCATTCAAATATATAAATTGACAGGAGTCATTTTGTAGTTTTTCTGTCTTCATGTGATTAATACTCTTAATTTAATGTCTACAGTTTCTTATGTATACGTTGTCTCATCAAATGGAATATGGTGTTGTACATTATTGGAGGGACTGGATAATATTATAACCTTTTTTTTGGTAAACTTAAGAGGACATTAGACTCCAAAATACATTAGAACTTGGTGACCCAAATAAAAAAGTTAACTACATTAGAACCATGCATGATACTTTAATATTAGCAAACCACGTATTAGCAACCAACTAATTTATAACACTACTAGTTAAATTATGTAAATTGGTGGAGCAATCATTCAAATTATTATATCAGATACTACTACATTCTTTCAGTAACTTAAATATATATTATTAGCAAAAAAAAAAAAACTTAAATATATAAAAAAAAATACATAATAGTCCATGTTGACTATAAGTTTTTTCTTTGTATGATACCGTAAGAGTAACATATGTTAGCTTATTGGCAAACCAAAAATGTATACATATGCTTTACATTTACATTTTAAACACACATGGGATTACGAATATTCAAATGGTTTTTGCTTATATATTTTCAAAGACAGTTATATCCAAGCTGTCATCAATAGTCCACAAAATGTTGTAAGGGTATCTTCGGAAATATAAGCAGCATAGTAGAAACTAAAAAGCTATGATTCTCTCTACTCTGGCGACCGTTAGGCATTATTAGGCTCTTTGCTCGTTGTCAAATTTTCACAGTTTTATCTTGTAATTATAACAATATTATAATTTAACATTACAACAAGTTATGATTTTGCACCCAAAATAAATAAAAATAAACATAACAAGTTAGAAATTATTTTTAATTTTACCACAAACTAAAAAATTAGTGGGGAATCGTTTGTGACGATGATGTATTATTATTAACTGCTGAACCGGTCTTGAAATCTATCTATACGCTTAGCTCAACACATTTTCGTTGAGTGTGATATGATGATTTTTCTTTTGGGTTTTAATATGATGATTGACTGAGGTTTGGTATCCTACGATGTTGTAATAAAATTTGGTCTACATACAAAAAATATAAAAAGACAAAAAAATAGGAGAAGGGGTACAAAATTACTAGAAACAAGTGGCGTTATAAAAGTGTATATTAAGCCGTTGTGTATGTCTTCATCTCGAATGATCACTTTTTTTTCTTTTTTTTTTGACTAAATGATCACATTGTTTTGATACAAAGACATGGATTCTTGTCACAAAAATTTCCCACATATTCTTATCAAACAAACAATTCCCCACAATCCCACATATTTTATTTTTGTTTGTGCACTCTAAAATTCTGGGAAAAAAAAAAGGAAACAAGCCAACAGTTCCAATAGTATTTTTGGTCATATGACTCATATTCATGATTTTAATTTGAAACTTCCCTTGGTGGTTTTTGGGATGTCATGTGGTCCAAAACTTTAGATTACACAGGCTGGTCCAAGTTAAGTACGACAAAAAATATATACATTTATATATATGTATATATTATTTGGACCAAAGTATATGAATTGATCAATTGAATGACCATATATGCACACGTTTGGTAGAAAATGTATATGATTCACAGCTTCATAGTTGCTGGCAATCACCAGGAGCCAGAAGTCATGCATTTCTCGACAAATTCATATGCTATCCAAAATAGTATGAAACATAATACATTCACATATTGAATAAATATAATTACCAAAAACTCTTTGCCATTTCCAAGATCGTTCCTGCTATCACCGCTTTGAGTATTTTAAAGAGTTATATATTAGAAAATCCAACAGGTTTATATTTTTCTTGTTCCCTTCAGAATATAGAGCGCCAAATAAAGGTAGATTGTTTACTTACAGAAACATCAAAGAGATACTATTATAATGCGCCAACGAACGGCAGATATAGTTGTCGATAATGCCTTCTCCAAACTATCCATTGATTTAAATTATGATTAGGACTAATAAGAATCCAAACGAAAATGACATCTCAAGAAAAAAAAAAAAAAAAAAAGTAACAACATCCATGATCCATGTGTAAGTGTGTGTGTGATGTTGACCTCTTTGCTCATAATTGTGTAGAAAAATTGCACTCATAAATTAACATTTGAAAAGTACTTGCAGTTTCTAACGTAGCGGAAACATCAACGAAACAGTAAAGAATTAAGAACCAATTGGTAAGTAGTGAAAGAACATTTTGACAATCTCACATAAACTAAATCTAGTATATATACTTATTTCACTAGTTACCAATTAGTCTTGGTTGTTAGATAGAAATTCATTAACATTCACATACGAATTTTTTTCCAGATAATTTTCAGAAAACCTCAGTTTTTCATTAGTATCAAGTATTAACAATTGGCATGTGACGTACAGATGATTAATTTAGAGTCCAAACATTAAATTGATGGTAAGCTGTTGGGCAATTGAGATGTAACTGTATAATAAATCTAGGGTCAATTTCTGTTTAGCTTTTTAGGTTCCAAAAAAAAGTAAACGAATGCTTTTAAGATCGAGAATCTAATTATGTCAGTCAAAGCACAAAAATGGAGCCCACGATACATAAATATACCGTCATTATTTTCGTTCTTTTTTGAATAAGTAATATATATTTCAAGCTTTTGGATAGGCCAGGCCCATTGGCATCATGAAGCCTAATCTGCCATGGCTTTTCCAATGTATTTAAATGTTTAAAGTCTTTTCAGTTACTACTTTCACACTAAAAGTAATCTCTGAGAGAATCTCCTCTCAGCCATATGCATTGCATATTCACACCCACCCACATGCTTACTTCGCTGTTTTTCTTAACAAATAAATATGAATAAAAACCCGTCGAAGGAAAAGGCCTATTATTAATGGCTATACCAAGTGTTTTCATGATGGGTATGACAAGAAGTCATCTTCGAAGGGGATTGTAAATTGTTGGTACAGAGTATCATTGATAAAATTCAAGATTTCGAAATAGATAATCTATGTCAAGATATCCAATGGTGGGCAATGACGTTTAATCAAATTTATTTTACCCATGTGTTTCGCGCTTCAAATGAAAAAGCTGCACATTGTTTAGCAAAACATGGGCCACTTAACAATTTGTTTTATTCGAGTTGCAACTATATCCCGAGATGGTTAACTCCATCGATTTCACAAGGATTATATAATGAATTATCCGCCGTTTCGGCCCAATAAGGGCCCACATAGTACACCTCTAAATCATACAGAAGGTCTATTAGAGCATGTCTATCAATGAGTCTTTATTTGGGGTTCTAAAATTTTTTTTATTATTATTTTAATAATTTTCGGATGTTAAAAAAAAAAAAAAGGGAACCAATCGCGGGTCACCACGTGTCAGTGGGGCCCGCGAATAGTGAAGAAATCGCGGAAGAACCGATCCTTATTTTAGAGTTTTTAAGAACCAGTTTCTTATTTTTAAGTGGGGCCCGCGTAGGTCCCACGATTTTGTTATTATTATTTTTTTTAAAAAACTCTGCTAAGTAACACCGATAGACATGCTTTACATTCCATTGAAAGATCCAAAACAGAGGTAAAACATAGTGAATTAGTCACACTCACACACATACACACACTCTCTTCATCATTACAAGAATCAGCTTTTGTTGTTACAATTATGAAACTCATGTCGTCGTTGTGGTGAATTAGGTGTTTTTATCAAGCAAATTGACTGAGATACTTATCAATGCTCGTGTACTTGATATCAGGGTAAAGCTCAGAGGCTTCAAGACCGAACGAAGGCTCTATAGTGATTTCCCTTCACAAACACCGTATGGTTTATCGACAGAAGAATATTGACGCGAACCGGAGACACTGCAAAAAAAAAAACCATATGTTTTTTTATTCAGCCAACGAAAATAATATAAAACCTCTTGGTGAATGGTGATCTGGTTTTGGTTTTCTTAAACCTTGGATGCTTTTGAGCACCTGTTCCTCTGATATATAAGTCTTCTCAAGGGACTTGCCGATCTTTTTCTCCCACAAGGCGACAATTTCGTTCATCGATAGAGTGTTCTTAGGAGGATTGATGTAGAGGGTTTTGTTCAGAGTCCTTGGATCATCCACTGCCCTGATCATGTAAGCAGCAATATCTTCCTCCTTGTTGAACACAACTGCGGAAACAATCAAAAACTTTATATATCAAAATCTTGTTTTTTTAAGATTCAGTTGTCTGTAAAAAATTCTCAACCTTTGGCATTTCCGTCGCCCAAAATGGTGACTTTGTCTCCAGGAGGAGAAGTGAGACCAGGCAGGAACTGAACCAACGTAGGCAAGTAAAAACCGGCAGCGCAATTGTTAACAACGTAAGTGTATGGTATTCCTTGTGCTTCTACGGCTCTCCTGATCTGTCTCTTCACTGCAAAAACTAATGATTTTGCCGGCTCAGCCGCATTTGTCTTGTCCACGTCTGTCCCATCAGACGGCAAGAATCTCTGCAAAAACAAATCTATTATTGAGAAGACTCTGTGCAATTAGATCATATGCTAATCGGATTGCAATTTATATGTAATGGGTTTGAAACAAAGACCGACCTTGACGTTACCGGCTTCTTTAATGGCGGAAATGATCTTGGTTTGATCCGAGAGTTGCACGCGCCCAACGGTTGATATCACCACATCGACCTGTTTTATGGCCATCACTAAGCTCTCGTGATCATTCAAATCACCCTGACCAAATTACATAATTGTTATGAGCTATTATGAAACATTTTGTTAGAAATTGAAAGAGTTCATGCGTACGTGTAGTACTGTGACGCCGAGATCTTTGAAACTCTGCACGGTTTTGCCCTTGACGGGACCGGAGAACGAAGCTTCTCGGACAATAGCGAATGTTGGGTTGCCGGCTTTTGCGCTCCCTTCGACCATGAATTTTCCGATGTAAACCAGTCCCTCCGATCACTAGAACCTTGCTTTTCTTCGTCGCCATTGTTTCAGACGTGATAATGAGTGCCTAGTATTTGAATGAAACAGAGACCGATGTGGACTTTGAGTGAAGGAATGGCTTAGGCAAGATGTTTGTAATTTATGGACAGCAAGATGTTTGTTGATTTACGATTATACCCCGCACCGAGCCTCCGCTTCAATATGATAATGAGTCCGTGTAGAACACGTTTTTATCCTGTGAGGAAATATTTGTGCAGAGGCTTCAATATTACCCACATGATAATGATACAGATGGACAGACAATCATGTGCACAAATATTTCCTCACAGGATAAAAACGTGTTCCGCTCGTAACAACGGTCAAAGTGTTTAGCGGAAGAATCTGTGTTAGAGTTAACCTCTTTATACTTACAAATAGAAATCCTAATTATATAAGCAAACCCCAATACTAATTACATAATACTAGCTCAATATTCCCCCTCAAGGTGAAACCAAAGACCCCTTTGAAGAAGTACATGCCATCACACTCACTACCCGCTCCAATCAACGTCATCGTAGCACGGTCCAGCAAATATCAAAATTTATCAGTAAATATAGCCAGACACGGCTTCTCTTTCAATAAACGTGCCACAGAAAGCAAAGTAGGACGAAGATTGGGAATATAAAGAACGTGGGATAGAATGACATTATCTCCAAGTTTCAATTTTCCAGCCTTAGTGGCATTAGCCACATCGCCATTAGGCAAACCAATCGGACAAGGAACAATGGGAGAGTGATCAAACAAGAGTTCAAGATTGCCGGTGAGATGAACCGATGCACCGGAATCAATAATAATAACCGAGAGACGATCACGTGGAGCCGAGTGAGTCCCTGAGAGGAGACTCTGAAGCGCCGACCATTGATCATCAACCTTGTCTATCATCGGAAGTGAGCGTATGAGGCTGGGATTGGTGCGACCCAAAGTTGGCGTGTGCGGCATTGGCGCGACCAAAACCAGCGCCATGACCACGACCAAATTGCGGAGAAGATGAAGCACCGCGTCCTCGTGATCGTCCGCGGCCAGAATCAGATGATGACCCACGACCAGAATCAGGAAAGCCATGAAGTCAATAACATGTCTTCTCCTCATGTCCAAGTCGTCCACAGTATGAGCAAGTAGGACGAGGACGAGGCTGTGAGGGAAGGAGAGCAGAACCACCAGTGGTAGAGAACTCGACGCCATCGCTCCGATGTTCTGATGCACGTGCGACAAGTTGATGTCGTTCTTCTTGTATAATCATGTTGAACGTGCTCTTCAGATTCGGTGCTGGCTGCATACAAAGAACATTGGACCGAGTCGTACCAAAACGTGCTCCATCCAAACCCATGAGAAACTGATATTTTCGTTCGCGATCACTCAATGCCGTGAGAGTTTTAGCGGTAGCACAATCACTTAGACCGCAACAGCAAGCCGGAATGGGCTCGTAATCAATCAAATCATCCCAAAGCAGCTTCATACGACCAAAATACTCATGCACAGTTTGCAATTCTTGCTTTGATGTCGCAAGACTCGCCTTTAACTCATAAACTCGAGGTTCATTACTAACCGAAAACTGATCTTTCAGCCCTTGCCATAGCTCAAACGCCGTATCAGCACACGAAATATACGGACGTAGTTTGGGATCAATTGTATTGAGAATCCACGCAGCAAGCATGAAGTTAATGATACCCCATAGCTTGATCTCATCAGCACCAAAACTCGGTTTCGTAACCGTACCATCAATAAAGCCGAGCTTGTTTTTGGCTCGAAGAGCATTCCTCAGCAGCTTAGCCCATCGTTCGTAATTAGGACCGTCGAGGAACACCGTAGAGATAACTTGACCAGGATCAGCACCATGAGGTAAGTAATAATCATACAGAATCGTAACTTCCTTCCCAACTTGTGCTCCAGAGGGATTAACGATAACACCACTGTCATTAGACATGACGAAGAAGAACCAGAAGCTTCCCGACGAGAGACCTGATCTCGCGGAGAAGACGATGAATAGTGAAGAGAAAAAAATTCGACACATAAGAGAGGCTTTTAGAATCGAGAAATCCTATGCTCTGATACCATGTCAAAGTGTTTAGCGGAAGAATCTGTGTTTATTCATTGTAGAGTTAACCTCTTTATACTTACAATAGAAACCATAATCATATAGGCAAAACCCAATACTAATTACATAATATTAGCCCAATAACAACCAAAAGAAAAAAACATGTTCTGCTCGTTAAATACAAAATTACAGGAATTCTATCACAGACCCTATTCACAATATAGAACAAAGTGGTGGTGAACACATCAAAGCAATTATATGCATGCAAAAACTATGTGAAAATTGTGAGAAATTATTGTGGTTGTTGAAATTGAAATCAGAATTACCGTATCTTTGAAATGGTTAAGACCATTTGTGGAAAGGGAGACATCTTTTTTTTTTTTTTAATGCCGGTTAAAGTTTTCCATTAACCAAGCTGAAAACATTGGTGAACATAATATTTCTATAAAAAAGAAAAAACATTGGTAAACATGATAATGAACATGAGTGAGAATGATGATGAGAATGAAAAAAATAGCTTTTGTAGTTTTGTTTAACACACAATTACCAACCAACAAGAAAACCGAAGAACTTAACCCACAATTCTCCAACTTAATTATGGTTATCGATTCCAATTGGTTCCTGATAAGAACGAAGAGCTCAAGAGATTTATAGACTCTAGTCATGTATGCCATATTGCCATCCCTGATCTCAAGAGCTCCATAGGGTTGGAAATAATGGATAATAATACAAATTCACGTTTCATAGAAAGATCGGATATAGAGGTAAAACTCAGTGATTACACAAACGCACACACACACACACATACACATTCTTCACCATTAACAAGAATCACTTTTATTCTTACAATATGAAACTCGGGTCATCGTCGTGGTAAATTAGGCGTTTCATACAGATTCTCAAGCGAAGTGACTGAGATACTCCTCGATACTCGTGTACTTGACATTAGGGTAAAGCTCAGATGCTTCAAGACCAAACGAAGGCTCTATAGTAAAATTGGTCTGATCTCCCTTCACAAACACCGAGTGGTTTATCGACAGAAGAACATTGATGGGAACCGGAGACTCTGCCAAAAGAAAAACATACATATCTTTTTAGTTCAGCTAATGGAAAAAGGCTGTAAGTAAGAAACTACTTAAAAAACCTCTTGGTCATGAATGATACTAAACCTTGGATGCTTTTGAGCACTTGTTCCTCTGAGATGTGAGTCTTCTCAAGAGACTTGCCGATCTTGTTCTCCCACAGGCTAACCATTTCATTCATTGACAAAGTGTTCTTAGGAGGATTAATGTAGAGGATTTTGTTAAGAGTCCTTGGATCATCCACTGCTTTGATCGTGTAAGCAGCAATATCATCCTCCTTGTTGATCACAGCTGCAAAAACAATTATATATAAATAAAATCTTGTTCCCTGGTTTGAGATTCAATTTGTGTATTGGATATTAATTATAAAGTCTAAACCTTTGGCATTTCCATCGCCCAAAACGGTGACTTTGTCTCTAGGAGGAGAAGTGAGACCGGGCTCGAACTGAACCAATGTAGGCAAGTAGTAACCGGCAAAGCAATTGTTAACAACGTAAGTGTATGGTATTCCTTGTGCTTCTATGGCTCTCCTGATCTGAATCTTCACTGCAAAAGCCGATTTCGCGGGCTCAACCGCACTTGTTCTGTCTACGTCTATCCCAAACTCAGACGGCAAGAATCTCTACAAAACAACAACAACAACAAATCTAGTATGAGACTATGGAACGATTGGATATACCCTTTCATCAGATCATATATATGCTATATGTAATGGGTTTGAGTCAAATACTAACCTTGACGTTACCAGCTTCTTTAATGGCGGAAATGATCTTGGTTTGATCCAAGATTTGCATGCTTCCAATAGTCGATATCACCACATCGACCTGTTTTATTGCCTTGACGAGGCTCTCGTGATCGTTCACATCCCCCTGCCCAAACCAAACGATCAAACTAACGTAAAAATTAGAAAGAAAAAAAACCCGTCTAATTACATTAAACTTTAGAAGAGAAGTAGAGTTTGACGCGTACGTGTAGTACTGTGACGCCAAGATCTTTGAAACTCTGGGCGATTTTGCCCTTGACGGGATCGGAGAGAGAAGCTTCTCTGACGAGAGCAAATGTTGGGTGGCCGGATTTCACGCTTTCTGCGACGATGAACTTTCCGATGTAACCAGTTCCTCCGATCACCAGAATCTTGCTTTTCTCCGTTGCCATTGTTTCAAACGTGATAATGAGTGCTACAGAGAATGATTGTTTTGGAATGTGAGTGAAGGAATGGCGTTAGCAGGGCAATTTATGGACCAGACATTGGTTAGTTGATTTACAATACCACCCTTACCAAACCTTTGCTTCAATTCCAAGATATTATCTTGGTTTCTTGTTTTATCCCTCTCTCCACCTCAAAACTCTAATCTGTCTATCTCAAAAATTAGAATCATATCTCTTGATTTACGATAATACCCTCACTGAACCTTCGTTTTATTCCCTTTTTTTTTGGCGACTAAAAATTTCATTGATTATATCACAATCGTCTCTTGAAGGAAATATGGACATACATTAAAAATATCCCATTGAGAAAATGTGGATATGGCTTTTCTAGCTAAGAGATCTACACACATATTAGAAGACCTATTACGGTGAGAGAACTTAACAAAAAAAAAAACATGGAGCTCCAGCTTCTAATTGTTGCTATGTAATGTTGATGCTTTAGGTTCTTGATGTTCCCATTGAGAATTCTGTTGATGTTTAAGTTGTCTCCTTCAAATTCAACCTTCCGGTATCCTAAGACCACGAGCTTTGCGTTGCCCATTCATTATTATTCATTTCATTTGTTGATCCAAGAGATCACCGAAGATATTAGAATGTTATCATGTGAAAAGAGGGTGAAATTTTCGTAAATAAAAAGGAGACAACTTTGTGAAGAATAGACCGAGATTTATAAGAGACAGGTCGGATGTATGCGACGAACAGGTCGGGGACCGTATCCTTTTACGAGTAAGGTACCTCGAGGTATACGCCCCAGTTTCTGCGGCGGGTAGATCATGATGGGCTCGATGCCAAACTGTTACGTAGATAGGGTACTATTAACGAATTACCCCCACGTGTCATCTTCTCCCTGGGTCCCTTCGCGTAGAGTTGGCGGGGTGTCAACGCGAGCTTGGTGGGCCCTCCTACACCAAGTATGTTGACTTTTGGCTGGGTTTGGACTGGATGGGCCTTAATTGCTGAGATGGGCCTGGCTAAATTTGGGGGGGGGGGGGGGCTAAGCCCACCTCCAACAATCGGCCCCACAGTTCGGTGTCAGGAGGCGTGGTGAATGCATCGAAATAGACATTTCGTCAGCTCGGGCCATCTCAGCTCGGTCTCCAAGATTTTAGGGCTGACTGTTGAGACTTGTCGAGCGGGAACAATCGATCACACGTGTTAGTTCTTCCGCTAAAACTGGAGATTGATTGCGCGTGTCAGACACGCGGGGGAGTGTGAAAGACGTTTCACGTTTTCCGAAGCGACTCCTATTTTCTGCGCGTGGATACCGAAGCGACGTCATCATTAGGGTTTTGGTAATCGCGCCTTTTCGCCACGTGTCAAGCCGTCGTTTCCCTTTCCCCTCCTTCTCCTATTTAAACCCTCTTCCTTCTTCCTCCTTTCTTTTTATTCTTCTGCGCATATACTCAAGGTAACTCCTCCTTCTTTCTTGTGAAATTTTTGTTCGGGATTTCATTAAGGTTCTTCGCCGTCAGGTTGAGTTCATTCGAAAGTTTTCTCCCTTGATTCGTGAGATGGCGTCGATGCTTCGAAGGCTCCGGGTTGAATCTAGCGGCGAATCGGCTTCTCTCAGCGACCATGACGATTAGTCGACGAGAAGTTCTTCTCCGAATGACGGTTCGGGGCGTACCTCCTCCCCGTGTCGCGGCGACGGAGGTGAGATACAGTCTGCTCCGTCGACTTCGGGGTCTGCTCCGTCGATTCCGGGGGTTCGCCAAGGGAGGTCAATGGCTGGAAGATCCTCCTCTGATGGTCGCGGTGCCGATCGGGGTGGACGAGGAGGTGGACGAACTGGAAGAGCTCGGAAACCTAGGGCTCAGAAGCCACCCCAGGTTTCTTACGACCTGGGTGGTTCACCGACCAGGAGCACACCGGAGTCTATCGCGAGTTTGGCATCAAAGTGCGGATTTCCCAGATCCGCCGAGCTCCAACTTCCCAGATCGGGGGGAACGTCAATGGAATCCTCAAGAGGGCTTCGTCTGCTTGTACGAGAGCTTTTTCACGAAGTGTGGGCTGCGCCTCCCCCTTCCCGATCTGTTTGTTGCGTACTGCAAGAGGCGGGGGTTGGCCTTTTCCCAGATCTGTCCATCCACAATTCAAGGCATGGTTGTGATGCTGACTCTCGGGTGGGAATGCGATATGGTGGTGACTCCCCGCATGTTCGAGGACCTCACCTATCAGAAGGGGAACTCTGCATACCCGGGGACATACTATGTCTCCTTTAAGCCCAAGGTGGATCTTATCGAAGATAAGCTGAGCAAAGTCGACCATTGGTCTCGCATATACTTCTTCGTCCGTGCTACCGAGGTGGTTGGTCTTGACCCGATGGGGAGATACACCCGGGACTGGAATTTCTCTCCGGATAGGGGCTTGTAGATCGTGTCATATGTCTTCTTTTTGTTCTAACTGACGCTGTGGTTCTATTTTCAGGTTCACATCATGTCGGTTTCAAGTTGTCCGATTACATCGGCGTTATAGCTGTGCTTAGGTCGCTGAAGCCGAGAGATTGGAAGTCCTTCACCCCGGGGAGAGTTACTGAGGCGATGTCTGGTAGGTCGTTGCCTTTTTTATTTTTATTTTTTTTACTGAACTGATGGTTTGTTGTGAATAGGTCACTCAAGATTTGCTATCCCATCCTACTCGGATTCCTTCATTGTGCATCCTTCTCCGGCTGTGGAGGAGACAACCCGACAAGAGGCGCCACGGGCTGGTGCGTCCACGGCCGTTCCCGGGAAGAGGACGGGTGAGGGTAAGGGCAAGAAAGTGTCCAAGAAGAGAAGGATCGGTGAGGTGGAGTCATCTTCCTTAGGTCGGGAGGATGGTCAGGCCGACGTGCCTAGTGGTCGACCAGCCGTTGGGGTGGAGTCCTCGTCTCTAGGTCGGGAGGATATGAGACAGGGTCATGGGACCGAGCTGTCTGAATACCCTGTTGGTGAGGTGTCTGGTGGGCATGGGACCGACGTGGCCGGGATCCGGGAGACCGAGGTGTCTACTGGTTGGGGGATAAAGCGGGTGAAAACCAGGGGGCCGACATGGTCGTGAAGCGGGTGGCCACTGAGCCTGAAGTTGTTGATGTCAGCGGTGAGGCCTAAGAGTCTGAGGCCAAGGATGAGCCCGAGGTCCATGGTGATGGGAGTTGTGGTGATGAGGAGCCGCTGGATCATAGCTTCGACTTCAGCTATGAGCGCGGTGACGTGCCCTTCGTACAGGACAAGGGAGCCTGTGCCGATCTGGTCTATGCGGCCGCACTTGGGAGGAGGCCCCTTTTTTGTCCTGTCTCGGAGATGGCGGAGTCTGACGCCTTTTAGAGTACATCTCGTTCCTTAGTTCATGTGAGATTTTTTTTTTTTGAAAATTTGTTCGTTTCTGCAGGCGATGGTCAACTTGGCCACCCTAGGTGAACGGTACCGAGGTGGGTGAGAGGGAGTTGACGGCCGTTATTCGCGAGACTAGGAAGACTTTAAAGGATGAGAAGGCCCGGTTTGCTGCCCTGGAATCATCTATGGAGCGGGTACGGGCACGGGGGATGGAAGCGGATCAGATGTTCACCAAGCTGGAGCCGGAGAAGGCGCGATCAGCCGTTCTGGAGAAGGAGCTTGTCGTCGTGAAAGGGGAGGTCGCGAAGGTTTGCGGGGAGCGGGAAGCGTTCCGGTCTAAGGTCGCATGGCTGGACGGTGCCATTGAGCGGGCAAAAGTGGCCGTTGCCAAGGAGAATGATCGAGTCAAAAGGAAATAGGCGGCTCGGAATCAGAAGTGGGCTGCTAAGATGGAGAAGGTCCGTGCCCATGTGGCTGGTCGGCACCGGGCCTTGCCTACGCACTTGTTGCTTAGCCAGGTGGTCGGTACGCGGCAATGCCTTGAGAAGATGGAACGCGAGGATAACTTAGTGGTGCCGTTGTATCGGTACGCGAAGCTGAAGGCGGACGAGGTGAAATTTGGGGCCGAGCTGGATCAGATCGACTATCCGGATTTGACCCCGGAAGATTTGGAGGTTCCTTCCGATCGCACCCCTGATGTCCATCCTCAGCATGTTCTGCCCATCCAGAGCCGGCCGGTCTCGTCTCCCTCCCTAGGAGCTTCGGATCCAGCTGCTTCGGTTCCAGCCCCGGATGCCACTGTGCTGCTTGCTCAGGCTGAGATTGTTGCGTTGCCCGTTCAGCCGTTCTCTCGGAAGACCCATTGGAATCGAACCAGCCGTTCCGGGGTGAGCACGGCACAAATGTAAGGATGGTGAGCCCGGACGACATAGATGGTACCCGTGTTGATGGGGTGTAGGTTTTTATATTGTAGGCCGAAGTGCCATTGTAAACTTTGTTATTATTATTATTATTTTTTTTTTTGTAGGCCGTGGTGCCATTTGTATACTTTGGCGTAGAGCCCCCCCCCCCCTTTTTTTTATAAATGAAATTGGATATTGCGCAATGTTTGCTTGATTTATCCCGTAAGGGTTTGGTACGAGGTGGAGCTCGGTTTAAAACACTTATAGGTTGTTTGTTTTTCTTTTGGTGCGAGTAGCGAGCTCGGCTTTGGCACTTAACAGCTTGTGTGTCGTAGGGGTGCGAGCTTTGATCTCGGCTTTAGCACTTAACAGCTTGTGTGCCATAGGGGTGCGAGCTTTGAGCTCGGCTTTAGCACTTAATAGCTTGTGTGCTGTAGAAGTGCGAGCTATGAGCTCGGCTTACGCACTGAATAGCTTGTTAGCTGTAGTAGTACGAGCTATGAGCTCGGCTTTAGCATTGAATAGCTTGTTAGCTGTAGTTGTGCGAGCTATGAGCTCGGTTGTGTGTGTGTATTTTTTTTTTGGTTTTTTTTTTTTATCGGGATGATAAGATTTTATTAGATTTATAGCTGCAACATGGTGAGGGGTTGCCTACGTACCCTTTAGTAGAAGGGATCAAAACATTCGTAGTTTAGGTGATTACAATGATAAGGGAGAAAGTGGAGCCCTGAGGTCTAATAGTAATACCGCTTTAGGTTTACTGAGTTCCATGAACGCGGGATTGCGTCGCCGTTCATTGTGGTTAGTTCGTAGACCCCGGGTTTGACAATCTTGGAGATGAGGTAGGGGCCATCCCAATTAGCGCCGAGCTTGCCTGCGTTTAGTTCGGCCGTATTTTCAAAGACCTTTCGTAGAACCAAGTCACCTTCGGTGAAGAACCGGCCCTTGACCTTTTTGTTGTAGTAGTTGGAGGCTAGCTGCTGGTAGTTCTGGATGTGGAGTAGGGATTGGTCGCGTTGCTCTTCGAGGAAGTCGAGCTCTCCTAAGAGTATGGCGTCGTTCAGGTCGGCATGCTGTGTGAGCATAGCGCGCCGGAGGGTGGGAATTCCGACCTCGGAGGGAGCCATTGCTTCCATGCCGTGGGATAGGCTGAAAGGTGTGTGATTTGTTGCCGTCCTGGGTGTTGTGCGGTGGGACCAGGGGACTCCGTCTAGCTCGTCGGCCCAAAGGACTTTCTTATCGTCCAGGCATTTTTTGAGGCCGTCGAGGATGGTTTTGTTTGTTGCCTCTGCTTGCCCATTGCCTTGTGGGTACCTCGGAGTGGACTTGCTTAACCTGATCTTCCATTTCGCGCAGAAGTCTTCGAATATGACCGATGTGAACTGGGCGCCATTGTCCGTTACGATCTCGTATGGCAGGCCGTGGCGACAGATGATGAACTTCCAAACGAATTTGCGAACGTCCTCCGTCGTGATCTTTGCGTAGGCCTCGGCCTCGACCCACTTTGTGAAGTAGTCAGTCATTACCAAGAGGAAGCGCTTTTGACGAGATCGGGGTAGAGGTCCTACTATGTCCATGGCCCACCGCATGAATGGGTAGGGTGCCGACGTTGTGGTTAGGAGCTCGGTGGGAGAGTGGATAATCGAACCGTGACGCTGACACTTCTCACACCGGGCCGCGAACTTGTCGCAATCTTGAAGCATTGTTGGCTAGTAGTGGCCCTGGTTTCGGATTCGTAGGGCGAGAGCACGGCCGCTGGAATGGTTTCCGCCCGCTCCTTCGTGCAATTCCTTCATCACATCGATGGTCTCCTGTCCGTGGAGGCAGGTTAGCAGGGTTCTTGTAGTGCTCCAACGGAACAGTTTGTCGTTGGTGATGAAGTATTTTGCGCATCTCTTCTTCAGTCGGCGGGCTGCCCAGCGGTCCGCAGGGACGGTGCCATCCGCAATGTATAGCAGGATTTCGTTGTGCCAGTTCGGTAGTTCGGGCTCGTGGGGAGGAGGTGGCAGAACTGTTAGGGTCTTCGCTGAGGCCCTCGTCGGCAACATCTATTAGGCAGATTCCTTTAGGCAGCTCGATGCTGGAGAAGTCGATGCTTTCGACGGGGATCACGCGCCTTTGGGTGGGGGTCAGACGTGGAAGCTAACGCGGGAAGGGCGTCCGCCGAAGTGTTGTCGCCTCGTGGGATTTTGGTGAGGGTGAACTCGGAGAATTCGGTTGCTAGACCTTGGACTACCTTAAGGTATGCGTCCATGCGGTCGTTCTTGGCTTCGTACTCTCCATTGAATTGATTGGCGATGAGCTGGGAGTCGCAATAAGCCTGGATCTTTTTCACCCAGATCGCCTTTGCTAGGCGTAGCCCGGCAATCAAGGCCTCATATTCTGCTTCGTTGTTTGACGCTGGGAGGGCCAGGCGGAAGGATTGCTCTAAAACTTTGCTGGTTGGGGATTCCAGGCGTATGCCAATGCCGGAACCGTGCTTTGAGGCTGAGCCGTCGACGTGAAGGCTCCACTTTTCGGGGAGTTCGTTGCCAGTTAGCTCGGGGGCAAGTTCGATCAAAAACTCGGCCAAAAGTTGAGATTTCGCCGCAGTCTGGTCCCGGTACTCAATTTCATAATCACTGAGCTCAACCGCCCATTTCATCATTCTCCTGGACCGGCTCGGGCAGTGGAGGATGTTTCGGAGGGGGTAAGTGGTCAGAACGGCAACCGTATGAGATTGAAAGTACGGGCGTAGTTTCCGAGCTGCGACGACTACCGCGAGGGCGAGCTTCTCTAGTGTCGGATACCTGCTCTCCGCGCCGTCAAGGGACTTGCTGACGTAGAAGATGGGATTTTGATCACCCTGATCTTCTCGTACTAGGACTCCACTGACAGCCGATGTGGATACGGCGATGTAGAGGTAGAGGGTTTCTCCCTCTTCGGGTTTGGCCAGGACGGGGGGTAGATATGTAGGTCTTTAGCTGCTGGAGGGCCTCCTAGCACCTGTCGTCCCACTCGAACCGTTTGTTAGCGCGAAGTAATTGATAGAACGGTAGACATTTGTCAGTCGAGCAGGAGATGAACCGGTTGAGCGCGGCAATCCTTTCGGTGAGCCGCTCGACCCGGCGCGTGTTCTCTGGAGATTTGAGATCGATAATGGCCTGGATCTGTTTGGGGTTAGCCTCGATCCTGCGTTGGGTGACGATATACCCGAGAAACTCGCCTGACGTGACGCCGAAGGAGCATTTGGCGGGATTTAGCTTCATCTCGTACTCGTTCAGGGTCTGGAAACACGACTTGAGATGACCGACGTGGTCTCCTGCTATCAAGGATTTGACGAGCATGTCGTCGATATAGACCTCCATGGTGCGACCGATCTGGTTGGCGAACATCCTATTTACAAGCCGCTGGTAGGTCGCTCCGGCGTTCTTTAGCCCGAACGGCATGACCTTATAGCAGTAGGTGCCGCGGTCTGTGATGAATACCGTCTTTTCCTGGTCGTCTGGGTGCATGGGGATCTGATTGTACCCTGAGAAGGCATCCATGAAGGAGAGCAGTTCGTTTCCCGTTGTGGCCTCCACGACCTTATCGATTCTGGGGACTGGGAAGCTATCCTTGGGGCAGGCCTTGTTGAGGTCGGTGAAGTCCACGCATACCCTCCACTTTCCGTTCTTCTTTTTGACGACCACCAGGTTGGCTAGCCAATCGGGGTATCTGACCTCGGTGATTGAGTCGGCAGCGGTCAAATTTTTGATTTCATTGTTGACGGCCTGCGCACGTTCGGGTCCGAGCTTTCTTCGTTTATGCTTTATTGGCCTGAAGGTCGGGTCTACGTTGAGCTCGTGGCTGCACACTGCCGGGTTGATGCCGGGCATGTCGCTTGCCGACCAGGCGAAGGTGGAGACGCTCTGTTTTAAAAATTTGACCAGCTCCTCCTTGATGTTTCCCTTGAGGTCTGCACCGATCCTGATGCAGCGAGTATGATCGCTTGGGTCGATGTTGACTTGTGTGACCATGTTCCGTCCTGGGAGATCTTGGTGACTCGGTTCACCCGGGAGCTGTGCTTCTATGACGAGGCAGGTTGGCGTGGTGTTGCGTAGCTTGTGCTCGATGGCGAAGCAAGCGCGCGAAACCTTTTGGTTGCTCCGGAGAGTATATGTCCCGACCTGGTTGGGGAATTTGAGACATTGGTTGATACGATTTGAGTTAGGACCGGCTTGCTCTAGTATGGTGATGCTTGGATAATCCTTGACTTCGAAGGATCCACGAAGAGAGATGCTAAGGCGTGAGCAAAAATACTCGAAAATCCTTAGGCCCAAACTTGCGATGAATGCTTGGAAACGAGGCGGTGGCAACGTTGAAGGGAAAGTCCGAGAATAAGGATGACAAAGCGTGGCCGTTAAGCCGAAGATCTTTGTGCCCCTTACTACGAGAAGAACTCACACGTTCGAACGGGTCGATGGCTGCGTCTTAAGAGTCGCGGAAAAACTCTAAGATAAACCGAAAAGATTTTTAAAGAATAACCTTCTAAAGAAACGAAAAGAGAGAGTGTGAAACTCAAAGGAAATATTATTGATAAAAGATTGATTGTGTTACAATGAGAGGAGATGAGTTTATATAGGAGAAGAAATAGCATTAACTACTCTCCTAGGGAAAGACAAAGGTCTTGCATGTAAAGGACATGCAAAGACATGCAAAAATACTTAATTTAAATAAAACAAAAAGAAAAGAAAAGAGTTCAAATTCGAAATTAAGGAGGGAAAATATGGAGGGAACTCCTTGGCTTCGGATTTGAATTTGAATTCTCGCCAAGTGATCCCGCGGAATTCTCTTTCGGAAACGGACCGTTAACGGTGTATGCCGGTTGCCTCATTAAAACCTCTTTACGGAAAACCCACTTGGGACAAAACCGTAAACAGGAAAAAGAGTACAACGCAACGTACACAACGGCCGATCCTCAAGAAGAACTCGAAGATAATGCGGTAAGGATCGGGTGCGTCAGTTGATCCTCCTTGATCCGGATATCGCCAAGTAAGTTCCGGACCGTTGCTGCTAGCTTCCGTGCCTTAGATCGGGTGATGGCACCTTCCGGGATGAGCAATGCGTCGTCTTGAGCTGCCTCCGAAGTCTTCGTGTCCGGAATCATATCATTGGTGGTACGTCGACGTGACTGCTTTTATTGAATGCAACCAGGGGGTCCCGAGAATAATGTTGTAGATCGGGACGGTATCGACGATTACGAACTTGACCATTTTGGTGACCCGGGCCACATAGATCGGTAGATCGATGGTGCCGATTCCCATGGTGGTCTCCCCGGCGAAACCAGTCAGCGGGAATGCGGCTGGTTTGTTTTCGGCCCCTTGCAGGTTCATTCTGGCCAGGGTATCCTTGAAGATAAGGTCGATCGAGCTGCCTGTGTCGATTAGGACCCGGTTGACATTGCAGTCGGCTACGCGGATCTGTACGACAAGGGGGTCGTTGTGAGGCTGATGGACCCCGGCGGCGTCGGCTTCGGTGAAGATGATCCCTTTTCCGCTTGTGTTTTGCGCGCTTTTGTCAGGACCGGAGTTCCACTTTAGGGAGGTGTCGGTCTTTCTCTCGTGTAGTTTGATAGACCGCACCGAGTCGTTGCACGATAGGAGTCCTCCCATGATCATTCCGACCATCGTTCGCGCTGGGGGAGGGGACCTCGCTTCTTCCCGATTTTGAGAGGGAGATCGTTGACGACGGTCATCGCTTCGACCGCGGTTGTCGGGACTGGCTCGGTTGTCCTCACGATCGTCTGTCTGGCTGCTGCTGTCGATCGCCATTCCGGGCTTGCGGAAGCAACTGCTCGGGCACGCGGATCCTTCCTTTCCGATATTGATCCAAGAGGGCTTCTTGGAGTTTGCGGCAATGCGAGGTGGGGTGCCCTTTTCTCTTGTGGAATTCGCAGAAGGTTATCTTGTCTTGTTGCTCTTCTGCTCGTGGCTCTTTGGCCTTTGATTCGTCGGACTAATGACCCTATTGATGGAGTTCGCGCATCCATTTGTTCCATGGCATTTTTGGCTCGGGATCGGAGAATCGAGCGGGGTCGTGCATGTGGAATACGGCCGATGGTTCGTTGACGAGGAACGTGGCGGTTCGCTTGCCTTTATTGCTGTGATACTCGTCGTCGTAATGCTGCCGAGACTCCTGATATCCGTCCTAGGATTTGTCCTTCTGGGTCGGAGCCTTGTGCACGGTATGTCTTTTTGAGAAGCCGCTTTTTCCTCTTCGAACTCGATATAGAGCCCGGCACGGTGCAAGGCGTCCTCTAGTGAGCGCGGTCTATTGAACGTTATCTCGTCTTTGAAGGCTGATTCAATCCAGAGGCCGTTTCTCAGGGCGAGGAGTGCAGATTCGTCTGTCACATTGCTTTGCGAGGCCATCGCCTTGAAGCGCTCTATGAAAGATTTGAGCGACTCCTTCGCTCCTTGGTGGAGGGCCGAGAGGTCGGCACTGGATGCGGACTGCTTGATGTACATGGAGTAATGTTTGAGGAATGCGGTAGAGAGATCCCCGAAGTTATCGATGGAATGCGTACCCAGTCTGGAGAACCACGTCAGGGCGGGGCCGGTAAGATTCTCCACGAAAAGTTGGCAGTAACCGGCTTCACGTTCTTCTTGGGTGAAATGGGTGCGCCCCATGGCGATGGTGAAAGCCGTTATATACTGGGTTGGATCCGTGCTGCCCGCGTATGGTTGGAGCTTGAGTTTGCCGAAATGTTTGAACGGGATGGACGTGATTCGACGAGTGAACGGCGTATTCTGTGTTTCTCTTAAGACGCGGTCTATTTCTGGGGCCGAGCTGGTGGCATGGTGGACTTTTGAGGTCATCGCGCGAATTGTTTCTTTCATGGCTTCGAGTTCGGCGTCTCTGTCGAGTTCTGGGTCGACACGTCGGGGATGTGTTTCGTTGCCTGGGGAGCCGTCTACCGTGGGGGCGAATTGTCGGGTTACTCCTTCTGACTCTGATGGTGACTCTCCAAATAAATTCCTTTGGAGGTGCAACATTCCCGCCCGAGAAGTCAGTTCTCGGATTCGAGCAGCGGGGGATCCGAGATTGTATGGTTGGTCGCTACGGGCTGCGAGCTCGGCGAATCGATGGTTGGTTGTGCGTGTTAACTCGTCTATCTTGGCGAGCAAGGTGTGGATCGCGGAGGTCGGGGCAAGCTGGTCCTCCGGTGCCTGGGACGCGTTTTGGGTGACGGAGTTATTGGGCGGGGTGAAATCCGGTGCCGTGGGTGGAGCTGACTGTTGGCGGGGGGCCATGAGGGGCTGATTTTGAGGAGCTTTTTCGTGAATCAAGGCTTGAGCCGAGGTAGCTTGTCCCGATGGTGGTTGATCGACCGACGGAGGCGGCGGTAGCGCTTTCGAGGTTGGTGGGCCCGTCATTGAATTTGTTGTTGAGTCCGTTCTTTGCATATAGAAAATCTCTTAACCTCTCTCCTTCTAGCGACAATTGTTGATCCAAGAGATCACCGAGGAGATTAGAATGTTATCATGTGAAAAGGGGGTGAGATTTTCGTAAATAAAAAGGAGACAACTTTGTGAAAAATAAACCGGGATTTATAAGAGACACGTCGGGTGTATGCGACGAACAGGTCGGGGACCGTATCCTTTGTATTGATGGTTGAAACAAGATAGATTATTTAGGTTTTCGAGCTAGTTCCGAGGGGAATCCAGTTCGGTGTTCTAAGTAACGTCGTTACAACAGTGCATAAAGAGAGAGAAATATAAGTGGGAGAGAGTCCTCCTTTTCATAAATGCTCGCTAAGGGGTATTTATAGCAAGGGCTGTACAGTTGTTTCACGCGTTTCCGGGGTGACGTGGTGCTTCCAGCGCCTTTTACGGGTAAGGTACCTCGAGGTATACGCCCCGGTTTCTGCGGCGGGTAGATCATGATGGGCTCGATGCCGAACTGCTACGTAGATAAGGTACTATTAACGAACTACCCCCCACGTGTCATCTTCTCCCTGGGTCCCTTCGCGTAGAGTTGGCAGGGTGTCTGCGTGAGCTCGGTGGCCCTCCTACACCAAGTATGTTGACTTTTGGCTGAGTTTGGACTGGATGGGCCTTAATTGCTGAGATGGATCTGGCTAAATTGGGGGCTATAAGCCCACCTCCAACATCATTCAACTTATTTCACTCATTAACCACCATTTGTAGCCTATAATTTGTTTAGTTCAATCCTATTTTTTGAGTGATTGAGATCACAATAATCATATTTTAAACTTAAGTCAAACCAAACCAATGAGCTTTGTGATATAAAATAAATTTTGGTGGTACTTATGTCTAGCTATCATTGCTAAATTTTGTGTGCTGTTTACAAAACATGAAAACCAAAAAAAAAAAAGGTAACGCACTTGGACAAAGGTTTGCCCATTGATGATGGGTGAAAATGATAGGAGCTCTTATCAAAATAATGCGGAAACAATTTGGAGAAGGTTCTAGAATGTTGGAACCACTTCGTAACGGCCACTTCACTAGTGACGTCACAATTGTTCATTTTTTATTATTATTAATTATTAAATCAGTCATAAGATTTGAAATATACTTATTTGCGTTACAAATTCACGAACAGAGAATCTTTGCTTTGATTTGATAACTTTTCTGGAAATCCGAAGATCGATGGCTCTCGATATCTGCGTCAAGGTTGCCGTTGGTGCTCCTGATGTTCTCGGCGACTGTATGTCTTCTCCCGGATCATCGATCTTCTTTTTGTATCAAGTTTTGATTTCACAAATTAGGGTTTCGAAATGCCGCGTGATTGATCCGATGAAATCTTATCTTTTCCAGGCCCGTTCAGCCAACGGGTTCTTTTGACCCTCGAGGAGAAGAAGCTTCCCTACAAGATCCATCTGATTAGCGTCTCCGACAAACCCCAATGGTAAGTTTTTGTGAAGATTAATTTTGATCGACGAGTTTGATTAGCATATCGAGTGATCCCATAACCGAAAGTTGAATTTTACTTTAAACAAATAAATTAAGACTTTTTCTGTTGTTTCTTGGGCACAAGATTCTGTATCCTCTCTGTAAATTTGTGGGCTGTGATAGATTTCTCTGAATCATATGAGTGTGTTTATAGGTTCCTAGACATTAGCCCGGAAGGGAAAGTTCCGGTGGTGAAGCTTGACGGCGAATGGGTTGCTGATTCCGACGTCATCGTCGGACTTCTTGAGGAGAAATATCCAGAGCCTTCTCTCAAGACTCCTCCTGAATTTGCTTCTGTGGGATCCAAAATCTTTGGTGCTTTTGTGACTTTCTTGAAGAGCAAAGACGCCAACGACGGATCCGAGAATGCTCTGGTTGGTGAGTTGGAAGCGTTGGAGAATCACCTTAAGACACATTCTGGTCCATTCGTAGCTGGAGAAAGAGTTACTGCAGTGGATCTCAGTTTAGCACCAAAGCTTTACCATCTGGAGGCTGCTCTTGGTCATTACAAGAACTGGTCTGTCCCTCAGAGCTTGACCAATGTCCATAACTACGCCAAGGCTTTGTTCTATAGAGAGTCATTCGAGAAAACCAAGGCTAAGAAAGAGTTTGTAGTCGCGGGTTGGGCATCTAAGGTGAACGAGTGATGTGGATCCATGCTTATGTTGCTTAGAAGTAACTATTATTCGCCAAATAATGAAATGCGCAAATACTCTTGTGTTCTTGCTTTTTGTTAAGAGTTTGGTATCTCCTAGCAATAATGATGAAATAAACCATCATTGCCTTTTTAAATATATATATATATATATATATATCTTATTCAATTTGGTACTACAGACCAATGGTCATTATTCTCTCATTATAGTAAATCCTTGCTACAAGGCGAGGAGGCTTTTTTTTTTTTTCAGACAAACTTGCTGAGATACTCATCGACGCTTGTGTACTTGACATCAGGATAAAGCTGAGAAGCTTCCACTCCAAAGGAAGGCTCTATTGTAAACCAGGTTTGATCACCTTTCACAAAGATAGCATGATTCAACGCCAACAGAAGATCGAGTGGATGCGGAGACTCTGCAACATTTCAAGTATTAGCCAACACATGATCTTAATTGTCCAGAAGAGTTATTATGCATTGTACCAAAGAGTGTGAAAGTAGCTCTCTCACCTGGGATTTTCTTGAGAAGTTCTTCCTCTGAAACGTAAGTCTTCTCCAGAGTTTTACCAATCTTGCTCTCCCACAAGGCAACGATGTCGTTCTGTGAAACAATGTTCTTTGGAGGGTTGATGTAGACAGTCTTGTTGAGAGTCCTCGGGTCATCGACGGCCCTCATAGTGTATGCAGCAATGTCTTCTTCTTTGTTTAGAATTGCTGCATTCATTCACCAAATCAGAAATCTCAATTTTCTCTTTCCAATTAGGATTTAATGTTATATGCCTCCTCAGTACCTTTGGCGTTGCCATCGCCATAGATGGTGACTTTATCTCTAGGAGGAGAAGTAAGTCTCGTTTCACATTGAGCAAGTGTAGCTAAGAAATAGCCATCAAAGCAATTGTTGATCACGTAAGTGTACGGTACACCTTCGGCTTCAACCGCACGGCGGATCTCAGCCTTCATTTCGAACTCGGACTTTGCTGCTCCAATCGCCAACGTTCGATCCACGTCGTTGCCAAACTCAGACGGTAAGAATCTCTACAAGTCGCAATCAAACAACTTAAGAGTAAATCCACAAACAAGCTTTTTTGTTTTCTTAGATGTTGGACGAAATAAGACAGACCTTGATATGCTTGCCAGATTCTTTAATAGCAGAAATGATGTTAATCTGATTGAGAAGTTGAGAGATACCAACGGTGGAGATCACGACATCAACGTGTTGAATCGCCTTCACTAAGCTCTCTTTATCGCTTAGATCTCCCTGTGAATGATTTATTATATATCATGACTCTGCTCATTTCATAGACAAATACATATATAGATATATAGATATATAGATAGACGAATCGCGTACGTAGAGCATTGTGACGCCGAGATCTTTGAAATTCTGGACGATTTTGCCCTTGACGGGATCGGAGAGAGAGGATTCTCGGACGAGAGCGAATGTTTGGTGGCCGGATTTCGCGCTGCCTTCGACGATGAATTTCCCGATGTAACCAGTTCCTCCGATCACGAGAATCTTGCTTCTCTCCGTCGCCATTTGACTTTATCTTCGGTTCGGATTTTATGTTGTGTTGTTTTGGTAAAGAAGATCTTGAACGAGAGCGAATGTGTTGTGTTGTTCAGGTCAGGCCGGCGGATCTATATATATAAATATGCGGCGTCTGAGTTTGGAAGTAAACTACGGAAATGCCCTTTGTCCGAAGATTGTCTGTTTTTGACTTTTAAGACTGCTTTTCTTTCTCCTCCGAAACAAACGTCACGCCGTGCGATTGATTTTCTTTTCTATTTTTTTTATACAGTTGGGATAAATAATTTTCATTTGGATTGACGAACTAGAAAGTGACACTTATTAACCTAGATGACTTATCTAGAAAGCGCATCACTTCGAGAATATACGGTTACGAGGCTATGTGATCGAACCCTATAACATGATATGACAGATTATATGACATGTCATCGTAGATTAGACGGCTATTAGAACTAAAAACGTGCCACTTAAAGGAGGCGCGGTTATGAGACTACATGGTCGAACCATAGGATATGTTAGGACAGGGAAATGAACCACCATCTTCTCCCAAAACTGTTCTTGAGTAGCGGGAGCGGGAAGTAAGGAGATGAATGGTCCCGAAATAATAAAGAGTCACTTTTTCCTGAGCCCGCCAACTCGTGGCAGGTTATCTGGAGAGTGCGGTAGTAGGGAGATGAGTGATTCGGGTAGGGACAGGTTGACTCCCCGTCTACATTACCATAAACCGTCTACATCACCACAAAACGGGCAGCACTGCTCAGGAAGGTAAGCTCTTAAATAATCGGGTAGTGATACTTGGGAAGGTAAGAGGAACTCGATACCCCTTACTAGGTTATCAGAAAGGTAAAAAGGGCTTAGTCCATACGAGTCTCCATAGATAAAGCTTTGCAATTCGAACTAATCCCGCCCAAACACTTAGCGGAAGATTCACGCTACGCGGTTTCAGGGTCAGAGACGGACGAAAGTGACGTGACATAAAACCTTGGGAGGCGTGCAGTATGGGACAAGCAGACCATGCGGCGCCAAACCCGCGAGGCACAGAGCAAGGACATCTCGGCGCAAGTTAGAGCCGCTAGCAGACAAGTGAAAACGGAGGAAAAGCACTTTAGTGCGACATACAAGGAGCCAGCTCAGAGGATCCGCCCACTCGATCTGAATTACGGAAATACGACTCGGGGCAGGTATACTCTATAAAAGTCTTTTGTGCTCCCCAAGAGCAGATGACAACCATTTTCACACACATTCTCACACACAATCACTTGACCTAATTTTCTCTCCTTCACGGAACACTCTATTTTCTCTCTATCCTCCCTATACACGAAAACCCTCTCGGGGAATCCCCGTATTCATCCCAATACTCTGTCTCCGGCTGTTCCTTGGCCGTATTCACCCTAAATCTCTAATCTTTTTCATCTTCTTCACCCTAAAGAGCTTCACAAATCTCAGATATTTAGCGGATCCATCCCTTTTTCCGGACCCTAAGTCACTTAGCCATTCTAACCCGTTTTCCGATTCTCTTCGGACCCGACGCCCAAACCGTGGTCCTTATCTCTCTTGCTTCTTGACTTGAGCGTCGGAACGTCATCGGAAAACACCCCCAATCATGTTTTCCGAGCACCCAACGCGTTGTTTTTTATGTAGGTGGATTATTTTCCAGAATGACGAAAAAACCCTGAAACATACAAGGTGCAAATGGATGACTTTGTAGAGGAAAAAATCTGAGTGCAATTGCTAATTACGCTGGTTTCATCAAAAAATATATCATTTACAGATTTTAATTTGTTGGGGGGAAACTTTGTGGAATCTATATAATGGGTGGAAAAACCAATGTTACGCTCAATTTTGTTCTCTTCAAAAGACGAGAAGAAAAAGTTAGTGGAATAAGAATTCCACTCATTTTTTTTTTCAACTCATTTTTATTATTTTTATTCTTCTAACTCACGACCATTTACACCCATAATATTTAGCTTCCAATTCTTTCTTTTTTTGTCTATTCAATTATCCTTTTTTGATAAAATCTATTTTAGAAAAAAAATTGAAGGTACTCTTTTTTAGAACACCAAAAATTCAGAAAAGAAACCATTGCGATTGAATTTTCTTTCTATTTACAGTATTTCGCTTAATTCAGTAATCCTTTTTGATAAAATTAGTTAAATAATAGAAATTACTGTTTTCTAGAACACCCAAATTCAAAAAAGCATTGCGAAAAAATTCCATATTTTTGGTGGTCAAAGCTTCTAGATGACACAAGTTCTTAAAAGTAACAAATCAAGAAAAAAAATGCATTTAAGAGGAAACCACCTAAAAATATTAAAATATACTTATTTTTTAAAACATTCAATGATGCGATTCACTGAACAAACAACAAATTTGTAGAAAGTAGAAACTGATCAAATCGAGCATTTAGCCATTTACATAAATTCCATATAATTTACATAATTAAGTGTTCTCTATATCTTTGTCTTTACAGGTAAACCGGCAACCATGTCTCCGGGGCATCAAGGGATTCTCCGGCTCCGACTCACTCGACTCTGCAAGTAACCCTCTCAAGCATCTCCTCCTCACCCTCGGCTCATACTTCAACTTCTCCGTCGCCTTCCCCGTCACACTCACAGTCTCCGATTTTTTCTCCGGCACATTCTCTGGCGGACTAATAGTTTCATCCATCTTCTGCGATTCTTCAAATTTCAAACTCATATGAATTCCTGGATCGTTCTCTTGCACTGAACTATCGCACACAATCGAATTGTTGATCCCCTGAGTGTTACCGTTTACGTATGCCCTAACCATCGCTTCTTCTGCTTCGCTTTTGCCATCGAAGGGTCTTCTTCCTCCTTCGGTTTCCGTGGATGTGGTGCTAGGGCTCTCGTCTGGGTTACTTCTGTATCCGCGGTGAATATGAACCTCACCATCTTTCTTATCTTTTTCAGAATTTATTGCCATTGTTGCTCCTCTGTTTTCGCCAGTTAAAGTAAAGACGCTCACGGATTTCTCATCGCCGTTGCTTTTTCCCCAAGTAAGCTTACTTATTCCATCTCTGATGTCTTCTTTGATCTTTCTGCTCATTGAAGATGACACATCTCTCAGATTTCCATGAATACCCGTCGATATGCCTTTGGTTCTTTGACGGTTGTCATCAGTGTGAATCTCTGTTCTGTTTTGCGTCTTTCTCTCCGGCAGATCTCTCGGCCCTCTCGATGATTCTGATGCTGCGGCAATATGTCGTGTGGTTTTGCTTCGCGTTGCATCTTTTTGACCCACCGTCTGAAGAGCTCTATTTGTTTCTTCCACCGCAACTTTCTCGGTTTCTTTTCTCTTATGTTGTTCTTGAGCTCTTTTTGAATTCTCTTCCATGTCCTTGCGAAAAACTTTCTTATTTTCTTCCAACGCAAGTTTGTCGGTTTCTTTTCTCTTCTGTTGTTCTTGAGCTGTATTTGAATTCCTTTCCACACCCTTGCGAAGAACTTTCTTCTTTTCTTCCACCGCAAGTTTCTCGGTTTCTTTTCTCTTATGTTGTTCTTTGGCTGTTTTTGAATACTCTTCCATGTCCTTGCGAAGAACTTTCTTCTTTTCTTCCACCGAAAGTTTATCGGTTTCTTTTCTCTTCTGTTCCTGAGCTGTTTTTGCATTCCTTTCTACAACCGCAAGTTTCTCTACTTCTGCCTTTTTCCTCTGTCCCTGAGCTGCTTCTGCTTCTGCTTCTTTTCGTTCTGAACGAGCAATCGGAGGTTTCTCTATCACCGAATTGATATTCTCGCCAGCTTCTTTTTCAATTTCTCTCGATGTTTTATCTTTCATCGCCACCTTTTGCTCCTCCGCCATCAAAGACTCTGGTATCTTCAAAGGAGAACCAGATTGGTTACTCTGTTTCGCTAGCCGAGTTGGCATGACAGCACCGCGAGAGGGCGACTGAGATGCAGACGAAGAAGCTGCAGTGGCCGCAACATTGCTTTTTACCCTAGGAAGTAACGGAGGCCCCTTGGACTTGGTTTCTGACGACGTGGCTGGCTTTGACGACTGAGCGATGCCTGCAGGACGAAAAGGAGGGCGTGAAGGAGGAGGCGTAGGTGGTGGTGATGGCGAAGAAGTCCTTGAAGATAGACGAGAAGGAGAGCCGTAGGAGAAGAAAGGAATGTTAAAACGGAAAGGAGGCATGACGATATGGGAAAGGGATGTCAAAATGGGTAAATGGTAAAGAGTAAAGATAATATTTGGTGCATCTTAACTGAAATGTGTGTGTTTGTATGTATATGTGTTGTTTTTGTGTGTGAAGAGGAAAAGACAACTTTTCAGGCAGGGAAAGAAAAGTGGTCGTTTTCTCCAGTGAAGTTATCTTTCGAATCTCTGTTCAATCGATGCTTTTGCTCCTTAGGTTAACAGAGTGCTTTACGAAGAAGCAAAGAACAAAGGGAAAACTTGAAAAGTGAAGACAAGTTTGATTTTATCTTGTATAGAAAAGAGACTCTTCTTGAAGCAGTTGTTTAAGAGACTGAACGCTATTGCAGAACAAAAACTATTACAGTGTGTTTAATGGAGAAGAAATATTAACATAGTAAGGTTTGTCATAACTGTTAAAAACAAAAATTGTTCTAGTGAGAAATCGATTCTATGATTGCGAAAAAGTTTTGCAAGTTGGGCCAATTTGAAGATAATTCTGACAAACGGTGACTAGGTAAAGGTTTTTACGCTTTAACAGAGACGACTGGTCAAAAGAAGAGTAAGCCATATCTCAGCCGAAAACCTGCATAGGAAAAATAGATGATCTATAGTTTCCATCGGGCCTTGACAGAGAACACATGTTGTGTTTAGTGTCGCGTCCCAATTATGCATACACTAAACAGATTGAGAATCTGAACCCGATAGTGTCCCTTGTTGACAAGCGGTTGTATATTGCAATCCACGCAAGGAAGGAGAATTTTGGAGTTGCATACGAAAACCATATTCCTTTAAACCATTCAGTCCTTGGATGCTCAGTTCGAATCTGATTCCAAGTGTCGTATGAGGAGAATTTTGATTTAAATTTGCCATTTTTTCTATCGCCAAAGTGCTCCGTCTTCTCCATTCTTCATATTTTAATTGTCTTTGTAGATCGATTGTATCTTCAATCAGATTGAGAGTCTGAACCCGATGATGTCTTCTTCGATGAGAGACTATAACCGATCCCACCGTAGCGTGAGTAGATATTCCCAGATCAATGAAAAAAAATGTTACTTGGGAGATTTGAACCTTGCACCTTGACAATCTAACTCTCGGTTAATACCAGCATTAAACACAAAACTTGGGGGTGGGAGGGAAGGCGAAGAAATGGTTAACCGTAGACACTAATCTAGTGTCAACAGAACCACCTAACGAACCAAACCCAACCCAATGGTCCGACTTGGAGACAAGCCTCTTATGAACCATCAACGTTTTTTTAGTTATTTTCGGGGGAAACGCCGGCCAAACACCCCCAATAGTATAATCAATAATAAAAGCCTTGTATGCTGGAAAAAAAAAATATAACTTGAACGTATACCACAACAATCCAAGCCTTGAATCCAATTATGTTTGAATTTTACATGTAAATCTAGCGCGCAGAGCACATTTCAAGAGAAAAATAGGGTGGAATCAAATGTTCTTTAAAAAAAAGATTCACTAGTTCTGCTTAAAAAAAACTGAATTATGAACAAATTTTTAAAATTGTTTCTCGAGTATATATATCCAAGGAAAACGAATGGAACAAAATTATTTGTATATCATTCAATTCATCTTCATTTCTTGATTTTTTGGGTCAACTTCATCTTCATTCCATTTATGTTTATTCCACTAATTCATCATACTTACCATAATTAGACCCCTAATATGTCATGTATTTCTCATAAACCATGAATTCAAATAGTGTTTATGATAAACCAAGAACATTCGCATTTCTTTCTCATAACATTGAATCAAAATTCAAATAGTGTTTTTGGTAAAGCAAGAACTTTTGCATGTATGTTTACATATATAATTGTTCTTAAATGTGACTCGAATTTACAAATTACCAATATTCTTCTTCTAAAAAACCTTCGACTCTAATCAACCAAATGATGTAATGTAATGAATTACCAATGAAATATTGGACAACTTTGTCGTCATTGTCATTAGACATGAAGTATTTAGAACAGAAAATAGATTAGATTTGGATATAAGAATTTTATCATAAAAGGAAACGATAATATCCCTTATGTCCTTATTCTTTCGCATAAAATTTTTTGGTGGTTCTTATAAAAGTGCTTGTCATCCAAATGGGTCTCTTCCACTACATCCACACATAAAGCCATTAGAAAAGTGCTTGTCATCCAGAATGTAGTTATCTATCATTTTGAATTGGTGAAAATTGTAAATGAAAATAATTTTTTAGAAAAAAATAATCCACGAACTTTGGTTAAGGAGATGATGATGATGACGACATATCGAATCCTTTATTTGTTCGATTTTAAGCATTTTACGCATTTATCTCAATATTAGTTGATGCTGAGAATAGAACCTAAACTATCATATCAAGCGACAAACATCTTATAATATATATGCTACGGATGTTAAATAATATATTGGATATCTATAAGAAAGAATAACTAGAATAATCTTTCAAATGTAGTGTTTTTACTATAATAACTCTGTCACACTTTCCTCTAACTAAACTAATTTTTAAAAATTGACAAAAAATATTCAATGACATATTTTCGTTTTAATCACCAAAATGCCATTAATTAGTTTTTTTGTAACAAAAAACTAATTAAAATAATAAAATTAAAAATCTTAAATTATTTTTTTTCTCTCTCTCAATCACGATCTTTCTCTCTCTTCTTCTTCTTCTTCTCTCTCTCATGTAACATCGATTTCTAAAAAAACCTATCGGCGATTTCAAAAACCTCTCGTCTTCTCCGGTGAGTTCTACGACGACTCCGGCGATTCTGTATTCCGGCGTCAATTAGGTAAGAAACTCTCCTTTTCTCCTAATTCTTTTCGTCTTCTTCCTTAAGTTTCTTTCGGGAGTTTGACGAGGCGACGAGCGAAGGGTATGAGGGGCGACTGATTCGAGTTCCCGGCGAGTATATAGAGATACTTCCGCCGAATCTTTTGTTTCTTCCTCGGCCCTCGGCCACTAAAAAACCCTATTTCGCCGCCTTCGACCAGATCTGCTCCGCCGCCGCCTTCCACCAGATCTGCTCCACCGCCATTCCACCAGATCTGCTTCGCCGCCGAACAGTATAATCGTTTTTTGGTTGATATGTTGCTTCATGAGGTATGCCCACCACTTGTTCAACGAAATTCCGCTAATCATGGTAGACTTGTTTAATACGTTATGATATACTTTTTTAATTTGAATGGTGGCAGATTTACTTGTAAGGTTTGGTAAATTTAAGGTTTCATCTCCGACATGTATATGGGCGTCGCGAACTCGGACCAGTCTCCGACCATATTTATGGCATCTAAAATTTTCGGTGACACTTCTGAAATGTCAGGTCAGTATTCCCTTTGATATTGCATGACGAAAGAGTTGTTTTCAATTGATGGTAGATTTAGTTTCATTTGGTCTATTTTCAATTGATGGTGTTAAATTGAAGGTATCTCCGACAGGTTCCTGGGCTTCGCGACGGCGGCCAAGTCTCCGGCGACATTTCCGTCTTCGATTCAACGTATTGTTCTACGAGTATAATTAATGGGAGATTTGGATTTGGTAGATTTGTTTTTGAAATGATGGTAGATTTGTTTTTGAATGTGTACAAATAATAATTGAATTCTAAATGATGATATATTTGTTTTTGAATTGGTGATTGTAAGACAGTCCACAATGATTTTCAAAGGTGCTTGACGAAATATTAGTCACTTTTTATTTAGTTTATTGTTTGCTTAGTGAGATTTAAAACAAAAATACATGAACCACATATAATTAGAACATACAAATTCTATGTGGTGTTTATTATCACAATACTTGAAAGTCAAACATATTCATTTCATACATAACATTAGCAATACCAATAGTTTGAAAGAAACGTAAACAATATATTACCAAACACACGAAGTCTAGCAAAACGTAAACAAGTCTTCATGTAACCTTAACCAAAAACACAATAAGTGTAGCAAAACCAAACACATAATCATGAAGTCTACATCACCAAACACAGAAACATAACCAAAGTTGACAACTTCTTAGTACTCTTCCCACGATATTGTAGACTTGTTTGCATACGATATAGTAGACTTGTTTCATACGATATGGTAGATTTGTTTCATAGGATATGGTAGACTTGTTTCATACGATGTGTGTTTGGATATTGATGCATGTAATAGCATTTTAATGTGGACCACCATGGTTGAAGATGATGAAGAGATGATGAAGAAGAACACAAATTTCAAGATAAAAGTTGTCGCAACTATCGTGATGAAGAAGAGAGGATGTTGAAGATCTTCAAAAAATATCGTGATGAAGAAGAGAGGATGTTGAAAATCTTGGAAAATACTACATGGTTTTTCTGGGTCGGCGGCGCAACCCTAGATGAAGGTCGATGAGTGCCTGGTTTTGTTTGCAAATGTGAAGTTCTTTGGTGGACAAAATCGTCATTTGATAATCTCCACTTTTAATAAGTCTACCGTCAATAACAACGATCAATGTCAGATAAATCTACCAAATTTAGATAAATCTACAAACTTTATATAAATCTACAAACTTTATATAAATCTACCAACTTAAGATAAGTCTACCAATTTCGTGTATCCCAAAAATTTATATAAATCTACCGCCATTACCGATAAATCTACCGATTTTATATAAATATGTCGTGTCGTAAAATAAATCTATCGTCATTATAAATCTAAGAACTCTTGTTTTGACCTATATTAAATCTAGCGTCATTAAAATTAAATCTACCGTGTTAAGAATAAGTTTACCACGACAATATTAGTCTACCGTCACCAAAAAAAGAACCATCTAATGATAAGTCTGCCGCCATTACAAAGAAGTCTACCGCGGAGAAGATTAATCTACCATCAAAGGAAATAAATCTACCAATTTGGTCAAATGTCTATCAAAAAGTCAACCGATCGCTCGTTAAATCTACCAACCATTAACAAATCTGCTATCATTAAAAATAAATTTACCAAAAAATTAATAAATCTATCGCCCAAAAACATATATGCCACCTCGTAAAAATATGTCTACCGAAAGAAGTCTACCGTCCATCAAACAAATCTACTAGCCCAAAATAAGTCTATCGGCCGAAAAATAAATCTACCTGCCGAAAAATAAGTCTACCAACAATAATTATATCTACCGTCAAAGAACGGTAGACTTGTTTATCTGAGCGCGCTGACGTAGATTAAAAATAGTAATGGCAATATCGTAATAATATTTTTGTCAACAAATACCAAAATGGCAAAATTGTAAAATCGATACCCTAAATTATTTTAAAAATTTTAAAATATTTATATTGTTTTAGTAATTAAGACACGCTTGAAAGTTAGTTTATGCTTGAAAGTTAGTTTAGTTATCTTCTTTGTCTATAACGGTAAATGTACGCAAATTATATCAATTAGTTCACTTTTTCTCCCACATAATTTGCAAGAAACAATGCTCAAATAATGGATTATCATTATTTAGGTATAATTATATTATTTATGGACAAACGATTAAACTTTACAGAATATAAATATTGGCATATCTTACCATTTTCTTATCATGGGCCAGTCTCTATATCAAAACCTTTTCATTTCAATAATGCCATGGATATCCACAATGTCTACTAATATTTTGTTGAATTTATCAATCACCACACAAAGTACACAATGGCTTAAATTATGATATCGAAAACTGTGAAACGTTGTATATATAGTAAACGAAAATAAGTGGTGGCACTTATATTATACCATCGTGAAAATTTCTGTCTGTAAGCACATTAGGCCAAGTTGTTCAACTTAATTACCAACTGCAACCCTACGTTTTGAACCGGTTCTCGCGCGATATGATCATTCATCGGTTCAGGAGTTTCGCTTAAACGTGCAAACTCATAACATTATCCTATTGTTCATTGTTTAGAAGTTTTGTTTTTTTCTGAAAAAATTATCAATTTATTATATACATGCGTAGACGAACATACGAGTATACGGCTATATATTTACTTAATAGCTCGTAATACAGTAATACTAATGGGTCAGTTTTGCTTTATTTTTTACAATATCATTCTTGAACAATTAAAAGCATCAAAGTTAAACTATCTTTAACAAGCTTGAGTTATCGATTCATCGCTTGATTCCCAAAACAAAATATCACCAAATATTACACTAGTGTTACGAACGATTGACTTTTTATAGACCATGGTTACGTTAATGTTTCACAAACTGTCTTTTACATTAATTTGGTTAATGAAACATGAAAAGAATATCAATAATTTTTTTTTAAAAAATAGAAAAGTCTCCAACTTGCAGAATCTCGGAACTCTCTTTTTCTCCTCCTTATAAGGAACCCTTCCTAGTTACTCATTTTATAGCAACTTTGATCACCCACTCTCTTTCTCTCTCTCCATCTCAAGTTTTAACATTAATGGCGTCAAACTCTAGAAGCTCGAGCTCGTCATGGACGTTTAAGCAGAATAAGATGTTCGAGAGAGCCTTGGCAGTTTACGACAAGGACACACCGGACCGATGGCACAATGTGGCAAACGCTGTCGGAGGGAAATCTGCGGAGGAAGTGAAGCGTCACTATGACATTCTCGTCGAAGATCTCATTAGCATCGAGACTGGTCGTGTCCCTTTGCCCAATTACAAGACCTTCGAATCTAACTCAAGAGCCATCAATGACTTCAATACGAGGTATATATCACTGAATCTCTTATTTCATTTTAACATGCTCTATGTAGATATGTTTCGTTCGTCCAAAAATTGATATGAACCTTGGATTATAGGTTTTATTGTTTCGTTTTGAATTGCGTTTACATGTAAAATAGTGTGTGTAGATCTTTTTAAAAATAACTATTACTCTTTTTTGTCAAACATGATTTTTTTTTTTTTTTCAAAGAGTCTCGTGGCAACTTTCTTTGACCATTGAGAGAGAAAAAGTGTGATTATTAGAGAGAAAAAGTGCGACAGAGTTCTTCCTTTTTTCAACATCGGATTCTCTTGGATCCGGTGATTTTCAACGGAGCTGCTTCACGGCATGTCTTCGCCAGCGGTTTCTCCATCTGGGCAAGGTGCTAGTGGTTCAAAGAAGGAGAGAGATGGTAAGGAATTTTCGATTGGTAATCTGATCTCGTGGGGATTTCAAAAAGTGAATCGGATCTACATCTCCGGTCGGGGATGGAGTTGCCGGAGGCCTCCTCGCCTGGCCAAGATGGTGGAGGCATGATGAAGGCCGGCGCCGTGGCTGTAACTACTGATACTTCAGAAGTTGGTGAGAAAATAGATTCAAAGATTCCTCCATACTCTGCAACTGGTTCCTGGGTTAATGTGGTGCAAAAGAAGAAAGTTTTGAAAAAATATGAGGTTCAGATTTCAGTAAAGGATGGCGTGAGCTCAGTGAAGGTTCCCGATGAGATTCTTCAAAACGCTTCGCCGTTGTGGGAAGATTTCTTGATTGAGAAATTCCTCGCAACAGATCCTCATGTAGCGAAGGTTCATTCAATCGTCAACAAGATATGGGCATTAGGAGACAAAAACCAGATGATTGATATTCAAGTTATCAACTCAACAACAATGAAGTTCAGGATTCAAAACACTGATACTCGGAACAGAATTCTAAGATGAGGAATGTGGAACTTGGCAGAAATCCCGGTGATTATATCAAAATGGACACCATTCGAGGAAGAGAAGTCACCAGAAGTAAAGTCGATTCCACTATGGGTATACCTAAAAAACGTTCCCATGGACATGTTCTCTTGGCAAGGATTAAGCTTCATCACTAGCGCAGTGGGAATCCCTGACCGGCTTCACCCAGAAACAGCACAGTGTGTCAATTTCAAAATCGCGAAGGTCTTTGTCAAGGCAGACCTTACAAATGAGTTACCAAAACTCATGAATTTCAACATCAAGGGGAACGATACTGAGGTTGAGTTCAACTACTTGTGGCTACCACCTCGCTGCTCAAAATGCGATAAATGGGGACATTTATACACAGTTTGCTTAGCGGATACAAGGTCATTGATGGATGACAAGAAAAGTAAACCAACTACAAAGGAAATTGAGGATGGAAAAAGTTCAGAGAACTCTCTAACCATTGCTTCTGTTGATAAGGAAAAGGAGAAATCAAAGGAAATCGAGATTGTAGCTGATGAAGCAAGTGAAAGCTCGAAATTACTTGATGTAGCTGCACCAACAACGATGATGAATACAGAGCAGGAAGAGGGTGAGTGGACAACGGTTTCACCAGGAAAAAAGGGGAGAAGTCCAGATAAACAAGAAAAGACTCTAGAGTATGGTCATGTTTCTATTTTAGCATCACGATACTCGCTCTTAATTGATGAAAGTAAGGACGATGATGCAGTGGACAACAAGGAGGAACCGGAGGAAACTCGAAAAAAAGAGAAAGCCAAAACAGAGCAGATTCAGAAACAGGTTGAGGAAATAAAACAAAAGAGTAACGAGAAGAAGGAAGAGGAAACTACAACTTCTATCGACAAGAAAGTTTCTGAAAAAGGGACAGAGATAAAACAGTCCCTGTATCGCAACATGAAGAACAATGGCAAACCCCCGGTTGATCCAAAAGATACAACTTCTCAAAAAGCAAAAATCCAGAATCAAATCAATTCAACAAGAAGGTCTCCTCGGGTAAATCTTTGATGTCGTGTTTCTTTTGGAATGTGAGAGGATTTAACAAATATACTAAACATAATGTAGTCGAGGATTGGGTGAAGAAGAGCGATTTCAAATTTGGATGTGTGCTGGAAACAAGAGTGAAGGAGGGGAAATCCATGAGAATAGCATCAAAGGTTTTGAAGGAATGGTCTTTCCTATCAAACTACGAGTTCAATAGACAAGGAAGAATATGGATGGTGTGGAGTCCGGAAGTAAGAGTGACACCATTCTTTAAAAGTGGGCAACTAATTATGTGCTCAATCTTATTGGAAGGTTCGGCTTCGGAGTTTTTCAGCTCATTTGTTTACGCATAAAATTTTATTGAGGAGAAGAAGGAACTATAGGAGGAGTTAAAAAATCATCACAACTCACCTCTGTTTAGAACCAAACCATGGTTGATCTTCGGGGATTTTAACGAGATCTTGGACGGGGAAGAGCATTCTGGGTACAACGACTCACCACAAATACCAATGCGTATGAGGGATTTCCAAGATATCGTCAGATATGGTTCACTAGCGGACTTGAAGTACCATGGTCCGCAATACACTTGGTCAAATAAAAGAGACGAAGGCATTGTATGCAAAAAACTTGATCGTGTGCTAATGAGTGATACATGGTATGATTCATATCCTTAATCCTACTGTGTATTCGAATCAGGTGGATGCTTTGATCACTTAAGGTGTCACATTCATATTGAAGCTGAAAAGTTAAAGATAAGAAGACCGTTCAAATGCACAAATGCTCTAACGGAGACAAAGGATTTTCTTCCGGAATTGATTGATTATTGGAAAAATACGGAGAAGCTATTCATCTCAACGTCTACCATGTTTCGCATTTCAAAAAAGTTGAAAGGCCTGAAGACTATCATACGAAAGTTATGCAAAAAACAGTTAGGAGACCTACAAAGGAGAACAAAGGTAGCACTTGAGGATCTATGTGCAAGTCAAACGGAAACATTGAAGAATCCATCAAAAGAGGCAATGGAAGTTGAGAAACGAGCATTTGATAAATGGGAGAGACTAGCAGTCATTGAGGAAAAGTTTATGCGCCAAAAATCAAAGGTACATTGGCTGCAAGTAGGAGACGGAAACAATAAACATTTCCACCGAGCTGCTAGAATTAGAGAGATACAAAACACAATCAGGGAGCTAAGAAAGAGAGACGGAAATGCTGTTGTGACTCAAAATGAAATAAAAGAAGAGGCTGAAAGTTTTTTCAAAGAATTACTATCTCACACACCGAGCGAGTACAATGGCATATCTAAAGAGATTCTTCGGGAAATTCTGGATTTCCGTTGCAGCGAGACAGATATTATAAGCATGTGTAAAACAGTAACAAAAGAAGAAGTTAAAGAAGTTTTATTTGCAATGCCGTGAAACAAGTCTCCAGGACCTGATGGTTTCACCAGCGATTTCTTTAAAGCAGGCTGGTCGGTTTTGGGGGAAGACTTCGTATGTGCTATTCAATCTTTCTTTGTGAAAGGATTCCTACCAAAGGGGGTAAATTCTACAATTCTAGTGCTCATTCTGAAGACAACATCATCGAAAGAAATGAAAGACTACCGGCCAATATCATGTTGTAACGTGCTATACAAAGTCATCTCAAAAATCCTCGCAAACATATTGAAAGCGCTACTCCCAAAGATCATTGAACCAAACCAATCTGCTTTAGTCAAAGACAGATTATTGATGGAAAATGTTTTGCTCGCTTCAGAACTGGTCAAAAATTACCACAAAGATACGATCTCGCCTCGATGCGCACTGAAAATTGATATCTCAAAGGCTTTTGATTCGGTACAGTGGACATTCCTACTGTCAACTCTAAAGGCTCTGAACTTACAGGACCAGTTCGTACATTGGATCAAGCTTTGTATCACCACGGCCTCGTTCTCGGTTCAAGTAAATGGTGAGCTAGCGGGTTACTTCCATAGTACCCGAGGGTTACGCCAAGGATGCTCATTATCTCCATACATGTTCGTGATATGCATGAATGTTCTTTCCAAGATGCTGAACAAAGCTGCATCAACTCGCAAATTTGGTTACCACCCCTACTGCGAAAATCTAGGACAGACTCATCTTTGCTTTGCAGATGATCTAATGGTTTTTTCTGATGGAAAAATCGAAGGAATACTTGACGTTTTCGAAACTTTTGCATCGTTCTCAGGCCTAAATATAAGTCTGGAAAAGTCGACTATATTTATGGCGGGCGTGACGGATCTGGTAAAAGAAACAATACTACACCGGTTCCCTCTTGATTCATGAAGTTTACCGGTGAGATACTTGGGTTTGCCTCTTCTCACAAAACGAATGACGGTAAATTACACGCCTCTTCTAGAGAAAATCATAAAGAAAATCAGTTGTTGGACGGCAAGGTTTCTGTCTTTCGCATGGCGTCTTCAGCTCATAGGCTCCGTGATCCACAGTTTGACAAACTTTTGGATCTCAGCTTTCCGTCTTCCGAAAGCATGTATTGCTGAAATCGAAAGACTGTGCTCAGCTTTTCTATGGTCAGGACCTGAGCTCAACACAAAGAAGGCAAAGATAGCTTGGACTGAGGTTTGCAAACCAAAGGAGGAAGGGGGATTGGGACTCAGGCCAATATCGGCGGCAAACAATGTGAGCTGCCTGAAATTAATCTGGCGGTTACTCTCTTGTCGTACTTCGCTATTGGTAAATTGGATTCGAGAATATTTAATTCGCAAGGGAACTCTTTGGACGATCAAAATTACATCAACAATGGGATCATGGACTTGGAAGAAAATCCTAAAATATAGAGACCAAACGAAGCTGTTTGCACAGGTAAAGGTTCAAAATGGTGAGAGCACATCACTCTGGTTCGACCATTGGTCAACGATGGGAAGACTGATTGACCACACAGGAATCAGGGGATGTATTGACTTGGGTATCCCAATCGATTCATCAGTTAAAACGGTGCTGAATACTCATAGAAGAAGACGTCAACGAAGTGAAGTTTTTAAGACAATCGAATGCATCATTGATACTCAAAGGAATAAAGGTCCGCAGATAGAAGCTGGTGTAATTCTGTGGAGAAGGGAAAACGATGTTTATATGCCAAAATTCAGCACAAAGGAAAACGTGGATGATAATGCGAGGACATCAAACAATAAAAAACTGGTGGAAGGGTATTTCGTTTCGATATGCAACACCAAAACACACTTTCATTTCGTGGCTAGCAATACACAATCGTCTTGCAACGGGAGAACGAATGAGGAGATAGTACGTCGGATTTCAAACATCGTGTGTTTTCTGCCAAGCACCAAATGAAACAAGAGATCATCTTTTTTCTCTTGCAGATTCACAGCGGAGATTTGGAGAAGCTTAACAAACCGGCTACAAGGACCTATTTACACAGGTGAATGGGAAAAAATTATTGACTTGCTGGTAGATACAACGAAAGAGAAAATTGTGTTGTGGCTGTTGCGATATGTGTTTCAATTAGCTGTCTACACAATTTGGGGCGAAAGAAACAAAAGACGTCATGGCGAAAATCCAGAAACCACTCAACGTCTAATCCAGATTATAGACAAAGGAGTACGAAACCGGTTAACATCCATTCTAGCTATGGGTGACAACAAATTTGAAAATGGAATGGAAACATGGTTCGCTAATAGATAATCTTCACTTCTCTATTTGCGAAAACTTGTAAGGTTTGTTATAGATAGTAGTGAAACTCTCTAAAGCTAGTTGCACTTGTTGTAAGGACGTTTTTTTTGTTTGAAAAGATTTGAAATTCAATTTAAAAAAAAAACATGATTTTTTCAAAATTATAAACGTAAACGGAAAAAAAAAACATATCGCTTGCGCTTATAATTTATAAGAAAATGTTTCATAATCATAAGAAAACTTATACAGTAGGAATTTTGTTTACATGTAAATGCATAATTTTTTGCGTTTAAAAGAGCCAGGTTCTAATANTTTATTAATTTGTAGAAGATACAAAGTCATCATGTAGCAAATTAGTTATTACATCAGGAACATAAAAATGAAAATGATAATCCTTATCAAAAAGGATATTCTGTTTTGCCAAAACGTCAGCTGGTTTGTTGAAATTTCTGGAAGTCCACTTGAATCTTCTCTCCTCAAATCGATCATGCCATTGTCGTGCTTCTCTGGTCCAGTTATACCATCCAAAGATTTTCTTGTTACCGTTCATCAAAGCTTCCACTGTTTTAGTATCTCCTTCGAATTCAACTTTTCGAAATCCTCTGCTCCAACAACTTTGCATAGCGATTATGAGAGCTTGTAATTCTCCTTCCAGTGCGTTGTTAACAAAGCGACCTTTTGCTTGTCCTGTGCCGCAGTAGTAACCTTTCGAATCACGTACGATCCAACCAGCTTGTCCTGGTACATTAGTATTATGAACTGAACCATCATAGTTACACTTGAACCAATCTTGTGGTGGTGTTTTCCAGCCTTCATCGTTGTCAACTTGGTAGACATTGCTTTATGTACCATTAAATTGAGATTCACATCATCTTCAATAGCATCATTCCGAGCATAACCCAAATTTGTCCCCCATGGAATGTGCTTTTTCTAAAAAATGAGCGTATTCCGACTCTTCCACAAACGTCACAAGATCCATAAAGGGAATTGTCTATAATGATTGAGTAAGGGTGTAGTATTGCAGGAAAAGCAGGCAATCATCTTTGCTTCAAAAGTCGTGTGAATACCAAAAATAACTTGGTTTGGAATACATGATGCTCTCCATGATGCTTGTGCATATTCACAATAAAAAAACAGGTGTTTCGATGTTTCCTCTTCTTTGCAGCATCTCTTACAAAGAGATGATTGGTTGATATGTCTCCTTCGTAGGACTTCTCCTGTCGGTAGTATTTCAGAGTCGATTTTCCATAGAAAATGTTTCAGCTTCGGTGTTGTCTTTAACTTCCAGATTAAGCTTTTCATACGAAAGCTACCAGTAGGTGGATCTGCTTGTTGATTATCAGGTAGATGAGTAGCCAACCAATAGCCAGATTTGGTTGAATACATTCCATCTCCATTATAATGCCATCCAAGAAGATCCGCTTTAGCATTTGGACATAATTTAATGGACAACACAGTATTAAAATCATCGTCATGGATTTGCTCTCTGGCGAGTTCTTCATTCTAACCAGTTCGAGTAGTGTTTAAGAGGTGACTGACCAATGGGACTGCATCTTGGGTGTTCCTTGGTCGTGGGGGACGAGGAGGGTGAACGGGTAACCATGGATCATTCCATGTACTAACTATTGTTCCATCTCCAATAACAAATCAAAGTCCTTGTTTTAGTAGATCTCTTCCTTTCAATAAAGACTTATAGCCATATGAGATTTTCTTCACCATTGTTGCATTTAACACGTTGGTGTGACTGAAGTATCTCCCTCTAAGTACTCTGGCCATCAAACAGTTTGGCAAATGCATAATCCGCCAAGTCTGTTTACTAAGCAGAGCCAAATTGAAGTTTTCTAAATCCTGAAAACCCATTCCACCTTCTTTTTTAGGTAGGTTCATTCTCTTCCAAGACAGCCAATGCTTCCCTTTATTGTCATTACCAGGGCTCCACCAGAACTTTGCCATAATTGCATTGATCTCATCACAGATATCTATCGGGAGCTTGAAAACGTTCATAGAAAAGATAGGCATGGCTAAAGCTATGGTCTTTAGCAGGATCTCCTTTCCTCCCTGGGATAAAAATCTTTTACTCCATCCTTGAGTTCTCTCTTTAACTTTATCAACAATGTACCTGAACATTTTTGATTTCTTGCTTCCAAACTGTTCAGGGAGGCCCAAATATTTGCCTCCTCCTCCTTCATTATAAATTCCCAAAGTGTGCCTCATATTTCTTTTAGTCGTTTCTTGTACTCTGGCCTCAAAAGTAATAGACGATTTCCGTAGGTTAACCGCTTGACCAGAGACAGCTTCATAAGTGGAAGGAATATTTTTCATTGCTCTACTTGAACGGGTATTCGCCAGTGTGAAGAATAGGGAATCATCGGCAAAGAGGAGATGACTAATAGCAGGTCCTTGTGTACTAATCTTGATACCTTGAAGTCTTTTTTATTTTGTTGCCCTGTTCATCATATGTGATAGCACTTCCGCACATAGTATAAAGATATATGGTGAAAGGGGATCACCTTGGCGGATTCCTCTTTTTGGGATGATGTGACCATATGTTGAACCATTGATGAGGATAGAAAAGCTGACTGAGGATACACACTTCATAATCCACTGAATCCATCGATGATTAAAACCCATGTGTTCCATTGTTTCTTCCAAAAACTGCCATTCAAGTCTGTCATATGCGTTTGTAATATCTGTTTTCAAGGCCATATAACTGTTTGTTTGACGCTTTAGTGATTTTAAGCTATGGAAGATTTCATGAGCGATGATATTTTTATATGTGATCATTCTTCCAGGAATGAATACTGCTTGATTTTCCTAAATAATTCCAGATAGATGTTTCTTCAATCTGTTGACCAGAATCTTTGAAATAATCTTGTATGAGACATTGCAGAGAGAGATTGGTCGAAATTATGTCATCTTCGTGGGCGGCTCAACTTTAGGAATCAGACAAATGTTAGTATGGTTGAGCAAAGGATCAAAGTTATCTGTTTCAAAGAACCCTTTCACTTCAGTGTAGATATCCTCTTTAATCTTATCCCAGAATTTGTGGTAGAAGTCACCAGTGAATCCATCTGGGCCAGGAGCACGATGAGGTTCAATATCAAACACCGCTGATGTTATTTCTGCCTTTGATACTTCTCTAGTGAGATCCTCATTCATCTCAGATGTGACCTTGCTATGAAAATCTCTAAAAACCTTTGTATATTGTTGTTCATTTGTGACTGATGATGTAAATAGTTTCTTGAAATAATCTGATGCCACCAAGCTAATCTCCTTGTCCCCTCGATGAAACACTCCATTATCATCTTGTATTGATGTTAATTTGTTCCTCGCTCTTTTTGTCTTTGTAATATTGTGGAAATAGCGTGTGTTACGGTCTCCTTCAGTTAACCACTGAATCATGCTCTTTTGTTTCCAAAAAATCTCCTCATCAATGTAGGCTTGATTCATATCATTCTGTAGTTGTGTTCTTTCGGAGATTGAAAGAGAGCATGTTGCTATTGCTCTGTCTAATTTATTCCTGAGAATACCAATTCTTTCTTCTGCATTAACGCGATGTCTTCTCTTCCATTGAGAAATTTTTCTCCTGCAGTTTGATAATCGCTGTGACAAAGGAGTAATTAATCTTCTCACATTCAAACCAGATTTCCACCCTTGTAAAGCCATCTCTTTGAAACCGTCTTTATGAGTTAGTCGACTGTCATATCTAAACCATCCTCTCTTCTCTTCAATAGTGTCAGATATAAAGGTAACCAGAGGACGGTGATCAGACTCAGCAAATTCCAGATAGATCTCTGAAGTGGGAAACTGAGAGTGCCATTCATTGCTAGCCATTGTTCTATCTAAACAGCAAGTCACATGATGTTTCCCCCTTTGACCAGCCCAGCTAAACCGATTACCACTAAACTTCAGGTATGTAAGTTCACAGCTTCTTACTAACCTTCGGAAATCTCTAAATGAACAATCAGATCTTGTTCTTCCACCTTGTTTCTCATTGTTGTCTAATATTTCATTAAAATCCTCTAAAAGGAACCAAGGTTTTCCTCTTCGGTTAATACCTAATCTTTCCCATAGATGGTTTCTCAATCTTGGATTAGGATTTCCATACACAAAAGAGTAAAAAAACTTGATTCCATTACTTGTAATTTCACAGTCTACAAGATTAGGGGATTTAAATAAAAAAAAACTAGATCTACATGCTGCTTCCAGAATAAAACTAATCATGTTCTAATATATAATAGTACGAACCACACCAATTAACACACAAAAGGGAAATGTTCACATGAAATCTAATCCCTTCTTGTATTTGATGCACAAGCAAATTGTCTTTAATATTTTTGAAGTTCATAACATTATATCATGAATCATGATAAGATGTACATAAATAGATATATTGGTTATTTCTACTTCTGTCCATGGTCGGTGGTCGACATAGTGTTTAATTATTTATACCACAAGTTGTTAAGCAAAGCTCGAGTATTGAAAACCTTTAATTAACGATATCTTCAAGTTGTTAATTAAATATGTGATTGGAATCTAATCAACATGCTTGGATAATAAATTTAAACATGCTCTTATTTATAATATTGATATTCTTTGACAGGCTAATGAATTTGAAGATCTAATGAAGTTATTGTAAAGATTCAGAAGGATATGTGATCTTCTGTCTACTAATTATGTTTGTATTGATCGTTCGCTTTCATATTTGTCTTTGTGTTCTATCTGAATTGAAGAAAATAAACTTGGTTAAATATTTAAATTAATTGATAAATCAACTAGAGAGAAAATAACAAACCTTCGTATAGAAAAGAACATAACAAACCTTCAAAAGCCACAAGAATATTGTGTTTTCCTATTTTAGCAAATGGGGAAGAGTGATTTATACAAAAAGCGTGCCTAAAGAAGGATACAACAAGTATATGGGAATTGGCTTAGTTAAGCAATATCTATTTTCATAATCAATACTTAAATTATTTGAATTAATCTACTAAATTCAAATGTAATCCGAAGAAAATAATATATAGACTGATGCCTATCCCGTTTGCGACTTGATGCTTGATAAAGCAAGGTCTGTTTAATTTAGTTTATCTATTTATTTTGCTGTCTCCGCCAATTTTTTCTGTCACCGATTATAATTATATATATATATAATTAATAATTTTGTGATTATATAAAGAATCAATGAGCTCAATAGATAGATGGTGAAATTAAGTAAATAACAAACAAAAAAAAAACATAAAGAAAGTATCAATTTATTTTAGTGGGTGAGGACGTATATTACACTTTACATCTATTAATACATATCTTCACAATTCTATAAAATATGAGATCCAGCGAAGATCAGGTGAAGATCCGACGAAGGTCGAATGAAAAACTGGCGAAAATCAAACGAAGATTTAGTGAGAATATATCGGGTGAGATCCAACAAAAACTAAATTTCTGTTGGCAATGGTGCCAATGTCAATCTTTGTTGCTATCATAATAGCACCGACAAACATCATCACAGACCACCTCCATTGTTATTTGTTCATTTTTTTCACCGTTCACCTCCGTCAATCGCATATATATAATATATATATATAGAGTTTATATAACAAGTTATACGTTATTGTAATATGTTAAAATATTTATTAAACCATAAAAACATAAAGTTTATCTTTAACTTCATGGTTATCGTGGTAACTCGATTATTGGTCGTTAGCTTTTATGTTCTTCTTCGATAGAATATGAACATTTTCTCAGATGTGGTGATTTCGATGAAAATCGGTGAACGGATATTAAGTCAGAATCACTTATAGTCATCGAGTTTAAAAAGTTATTTATTTGTTTATCACGATACAAAATCATGAAATGTTTTTTCATTAGTATGAAACAAATAATGACGGGTTATGTGTAGAACCGGGTGAATGGCCCGCACCCTATTAATTGAATTTTATAGGTAGTTTAACTTAACTTGTTAATAGAATAATGTGGCGGAAATGTAGTTGTTTAATTTTTAGATATGTTTGGTATTTGATCATATATAATACGAAATCCTACTATGAAGTTGGATGCAAGTTTGGAAAACAATCGTCTGATTTTTACTTTCGATTGGCCAAAAACGTCAATTCCTGTTTTTCTGTCGAAAACGTCAAATCTCGTTTTTCTGCCAAAAACATAAAATCCAGTTTTACTGCAAAAAAAGTAAAATCATGTTTTCCTGCAAAAACGTAAAATTCTCGTTTTCCCACAAAAACGTAAAATCCCGTTTTTCTGCAAAAAACGAAAAATTTCGTTTTTCCGTCAAAAACGTAAAATCTTGTTTGCCCTCAAACACGTAAAATTTCATTTTCCCGCACAAACAAGAAAACGAGATACAAAAATAATTTGGCTCCAGAAAACGGAAAATCCCATTTTTCCGTCAGTTTTTCCGTCAAAAACAGAAAATCCCATTTTTCCGTCAAAAACGTAAAATCTCATTTTCCCGCAAAAAAACGTAAAATCATGTTTTCCCGACAAAAACGTAAATTCTCATTTTCTCGTCAAAAATTTAAAATTCTGTTTTTCCGTCAAAAACGTAAAATCCCAATTTTCCGTCAAACACGTAAATTCATGTTTTCTCGACCAAAAATGTAAAATCCCATTGTCCTGCCAAAAACGTAAAATCCTGTTCTCCAGCCAAAAACGTAAAATCATGTTTTCCCGGTAAAGACGTAAAATCTTGTTTTCCTGTCAAAAACGAAAAATTCAGTTTTCACGCAAAAAATGTTAAATCCCAATTTCTCGTAAAAAACTACAAAAACCGTTTTCCAGCCAAAAACGTAAAATTCTATTTACCCGCAAAAACGTAAAATCAAGTTTTCCCGCCAAAAACGTAAATTTCTGTTTATCCGCGAAAAACGTAAAATACAGTTTTCCCGTAAAAAACGTCAAATCTTTTTTTCCACCCAAAAATGTAAGATCTTGTTTTCCAGTAAAAACGTAAAATCATGTTTTCCCGCAAAAACCATAAAATCTCGTTTTTTCGTCGAAAACGTCAATTCTCGTTTTTCCGTGGAAAACGTCAACTCATGTTATCTTGCAAAAAAACTTAAAATCCAGTTTTATTGCAAAAAAGGTAAATCACGTTTTCCCGCAAAAACGTAAAATCTCGTTTGCCAGCAAAAAAACATAAAATCTTGTTTTTCCATCGAAAACGTCAATTTCCGTTTTAACGTAGAAAACGTCAATTCCCATTTTCACGTAGAAAACGTCAAAACCCGTTTTCCTGCCAATAACCTAAAATCCAGCTTTTTAACAAAGTCACAATAAAAGAAATGTGAAACAAAATAAAAAATCAGATTTTCCTTATCCAATCAAAACAACATTAATACATGTGGAAAACGTCAAAAATGTAAAATACTGTTTTCCTGTAAAAAATATGAAATACCATTTTTTCCTGAAAAACGTAAAATCCCGATTTTCTATCAAACACATAAATTCATGTTTTTCCGACCAAAAACGTAAAATCTAATTTTCCCGCCAAAAACGTAAAATTCCGTTGTCGCGCCAAAAAAGTAAAATCATGTTTTCCCGCCAAATACGTAAAATCTCATTTTCCCGCAAAAAAATGTAAAATCCTGTTTTCCCGTCAAACACGTGAATTCCCGTTTTCCTGTCAAAAATGTAAAATCTTGTTTTTCCGTCAAAAACGTAAAATCCCGATTTTCCGTCTAACACGTAAATTCCGGTTTTCTTGACCAAAAACGTAAAATCCCATTGTCCCGCCAAAAACGTAAAATCATGTTGTCCCGTCAAAAATGTAAAATCATGTTTTCCCAGTAAAAACGTAAAATCTCGTTTTCCTGTCGAAAAGGAAAAATCCCGTTTTCACGCAAAAAATGTTAAATCATGTTTTCCCGTAAAAACCGTTTTCCAGCCAAAACGTAAAATCCCATTTACCCGTAAAAACGTAAAATCATGTTTTCCCGCAAAAAACGTAAATACCCGTTTATCCGCAAAAAACGTAAAATCTCGTTTTATTGTCAAAAACGTCAAATCATGTTTTCCAGCCAAAAACGTAAAAACATGTTTTTCAGTAAAAAACGTAAAATCTTGTTTTCCCGCAAAAACTATAAAATCCCGTTTTTCCGTCGAAAACGTCAATTCCCGTTTTTCCGTGGAAAACGTCAACTCATGTTTTCCTGCCAAAAACCTAAAATTCAGTTTTATTGCAAAAAAAAAGTAAAATCACGTTGTCCCGCAAAAACGTAAAATCTCGTTTTTTCCCGCAAAAAAAACGTAAAATATCGTTTTCCTGCCAATAACCTAAAATCCAGTTTTTAAACAGAGTCACAATAAAATAAATCAGAAATAAAATAAAAAATAAGATTTTCTTTAGCCAATCAAAACATAACATTAATACATGTGGAAAACGTCAAAAATGTAAAATAATGTTTTCCTGTCAAAAATGTAAAATACCGTTTTTCTGTCAAAAACGTAAAATCCTGATTTTCCGTCAAACACGTAAATTCCTGTTTTCCCGACCAAACACGTAAAATCCAATTTTCCCGCCAAAAACGTAAAATCTCAATGTCCCGCCAAACACATAAAATCTTGTTTTCCCGCTAAATACGTAAAATCTCTGTTTTCCGTAAAAGACGTAAAATCTCGTTTTTTGTCAAACATAAAATCTCATTTTCCCGCAAAAAACGTAAAATCATGTTTTCTCGTCAAAAAACTTAAATTTCAGTTATCCCGTCAAAAATGTAAAATCCCGTTTTTCAGTCAAAAACGTAAAATCCCGATTTTCCGACAAACACGTAAATTCATGTTTTCTCCACCCAAAACGTAAATTCCCATTGTCCCGCCAAAAACGTAAAATTTTGTTGCCCCCCCAAAACCGTAAAATCTTGTTTTTCCCGTAAAATATTGTTTTTCCTGTAAAAACGTAAAATCTCGTTTTCCTGTCAAAAACAAAAAAAATCATGTTTTCACGCAAAAAAATGTTAAATCTTGTTTTCCCGTAAAAACTACAAAAAACGTAAAATTCCATTTACCCGCAAAAACGTAAAATCATGTTTTCCTTCCAAATACGTAAAATCCCGTTTATCCGCAAAAAAACGTAAAATCTCGTTTTCCCGTCAAAAACGTCAAATCATGTTTTCCAGCCAAAAATGTAAAATCATGTTTTCTAGTAAAAACGTAAAATCATGTTTTCCCGCAATAAACATAAAATCTCGTTTTCCGTGGAAAACCTCAATTCTGTTTTCCTGTCAAAAACGTAAAATTTCGTTTTCCTGTGAAAAACCTAAATTCACATTTTCCAACAAAAACTTAAAATCCCGTTATTCCGTCAAAAACGTAAAATCCATGTTTTCCCGTCAAAAACGTAAAATCCCGATTTCCGTCAAAAACGTAAAAACTTATTTTCCCGCAAAAAACATAAAATCATGTTTTCCCGTCAAAAACATAAATTCCCGTTTTCCCGTCAAAAATGTAAAATATTGTTTTTCCGTCAAAAACGTTAAATCCCGATTTTCTGTCAAACAAGTAAATTCATGTTTGCCCGACCAAAAACGTAAAATCATGTTTTCCCGCCAAATACGAAAAATCCAATTTTCCTGATTCATTACTTTATTTATTATCTTAAGAAATTCATTCAAATATATGTTCAACAAATTGTCATAATTAATATATGCATATAGTACATAAACATGTTATATAAATTGTCCAATCGAGTAAACCAATACATTATAAAATATTATGAGCGATGTTTGATTTTTTATCCCAACTAATAAAGCAATGGACACGTCAGCTTCATCTTCTTCAAGTTTCGATCTGGAATTTTTTTTTTTAATCGGATCTGGATTTTCTCAGGCCACTCTTCCGATAAAAAATTTCCCTTCAAAGAAAGCGCTTCTCCCTCTCTCCTCCTTCTCCTACGCTTCGTCTCCGCCGGAATCATCCACTTCAGCTCCGGGATTCCACCTCGACGCTGATGCGATACGAAGAGTCTCCGGTAAGAAAGATCTCACTCCGAGTCTCCGTCTACGCCGGCCGTACCGGCCACACTTGCGGCATCACATCCGGTAAGCTTCTAGGCAGAGTCGAAGCGTTGGAGGATCTCGCGGCGGCGCTTTCTAGAACTGTTGCGTTCCACAGCGGTTGGAAGAAGCTCGGCGGAGAAGGAGAAGGACGTCAGCTTCATCTTCTTCAAGCTTCGATATGAATTTTCTCAGGCCACGCTTCCGATCTATCTTTTCCAAACTCCACCTTTTCGGAATCGCGATTCCTTAGCGATTCCGAGCGTTTCCGAACGATTCCAATTCCAAAGTAGGTATCATCGAGAGAAATAAAAAACGGATTTAGAAAGCCAATCGAGAGAAATAAAAAAAATGCAAGAAACCAAGTTCATCACAAGCGCACGATTATCATCGAGTAAAATAAAAAAAAAAAAAAAAGATTCAACAGCCAATCACAACATAACGTTAATACAGGTAGCATTGACGTCATATTTGTGATCGGCTGGCAATCATTCATAACTTATGCGTATTGTCATTTAATAGTAAGATACTTAGAGCATGATTATCAGTGGTTATTATGAGTAAAGATACTGGGTTATTATAGATTAAATCCATTTAAATAAATAAAAATGGACTTAAAACCATATTACTGTATCTAAAATTGGACTCTATATTATCAGTAAATATACTGATTTTGCTTGCTCCTGATTGGTCGAAATGAATAAAGAAAGGGAAAAAATAATCTGAACCGACGCGTTTTGTTTCATTGTTCTCTCTCTCTCTCTCGACATCTCCTCATCTCTCTCTCTCTCGAGATCTCTTTGATCTGCTGTAAAAAAAATCAATCGATCTTTGTCTCTGTCGATCTCTCTCTCGATCTCGCTCTCTCTCGATGTCGTTCTCTCTCGATCTCTCTCTCTCTCTCTCTCTCTCGATCTCTCTCTCTCTCGGTCTCTCTCAATCCGAAAGCAAGAATCAGTTTCCCGAAAATTTGCACCTTCTTTGTTGAATTGCGAGCTTGCGAAGGAATCAGCAGAGAGAAAAAATGGTAAATTTGTTTACTTTCTTCGTCTTTTTCGAATTTGAGTGTTGGGATTCTTTGTGTGCGTTTAAGCTAGCTGAGAACAATGGATCTGATAAAGAAGATGTTTTTCTTAAATTAGATGCTTGTTCTGATTGGTCTCTTGATGTATTATTTGTTTTGTTGCAGAAGAGACTTGCAGAGTATGGTTTGATTTCCAAATCGTGATGTGTGCTCCGAAGCAGAAATGGACTCTAGAAGAAGAATCAGCTTTAAAATCTGGTGTTGTTAAATAATCCAACTACGAAGCAAGGTAAATAATCCTCCTGAATCTTTCTTATATCAATGATCACTGGTTTGTGTTTGTGTTCATATGTTTTACAATGCTGAACTTGGTTAGGTGTAGAACTGATAAATGCATAAGTTTACAGCCTTTTAACTGATAAATGGTTAGGTGTAGAACTTGGTTAGGTTTAGGTTAGGTTACTGTCTCTGTGATCAATGCTATGAATTGTTAGATTAGACATATACTTGTATTCATTGATTGCTAAAAAACTAATACAAACTTGTTAGCTGTTGATTAGGACTGCCCTGTGTGTAGCTGGTATATTGAATGCTTACTTTTTATTGTCTTTGTGATCAATGCTTGCTAGTGTTAGCTTAGACAGAGAGTTGTTGGTCATTCATTGCTAAAACACAACGCAGAATTTGTTATGTAAAACTTAAACACGAAAAACTTGCACCTCTTTAGTTATGTGATCAATGCTGTTAGATTAGACATTTACTTGTATTCATTGATTGCTAAAAAACTAATAAAAACTATTAAAATTTCAATGTAACCAAAACACACTTCAACCTCTGCTTATATATTAAACTCTTCATCAGTAACTTAATACAGTCCAAAACCTTTAAACACCCACCAGAAACTAGGAAATGGATTCTACTAATCCATTTAGTCACTCTTCAGGATTTACTAACCTTTTAAATAGTCAACAAAGAAACCCTTGTCTTCAACCCAATCCGTATGATGGGTTTTCACCTATCATAGACCTTGGATCATCATATGTTCCTGTCTTTAGTAGTGAGTGTACTGATGATCCAATCCTAGGTAAACCCAAACGTGAGGGCCGTAAAGAAAGAAGGAATTGGAGTCCCAAAGAAGACATTGTGCTCATCAGTGCTTGGTTGAATACCAGCAAGGATCCAGTAGTTGGGAATGAGCAAAGAGCTACAGCGTTTTGGACACGCATAGCAGCCTATTTTAACTCAAGTCTTAAAAAGATTCCTGAGCTTGCTGGTATACCAAGTAGAGCACACTATCACTGTAAACAGAGGTGGCAGAGGATCAATGACCAAGTCTGCAAGTTCGTAGGCTGCTATGAGGCTGCACATTCTACCATAAAAAGTGGCTGGGGTGACGAAGACTATAAGAAACTTGCTATGGACCTCTTCTTCAATGATTACGGGAACAATTTCACACTTGAACATGCTTGGCTAGAGCTACGGCATGACCAGAAATGGTGTGGTGAAGGGAGTTCAAAATGAAGAAGGGTTGAGGAGGCTTCTACACAGTCTGGTGTACAATCACTTTCTGAAGATGATGAACCATTGGGTCGTCCGCCTGGTGTTAAGGCTTCCAAGGCAAAAGGTAAAAGGAGTTTGAGCAACAAAACCACTGTGGACCAAGAAAGCAAGGATATGTTAGAATTTCAGGAGTTGTGGGCAATTAAGGAGAAGGATTTACGTATGAAGGACAAGCTTTCTGACAAGAAGTTGCTAGATAGTTTGCTACTGAAAACAGAACCACTTACTGATATGGAATTGGCTCTAAAGAACAAACTCATTTCAGATTTGTATTTCTAATTAGTATTTCCTTTCTATGCATAAGTTTGTATTTCTGCTTGTATGAATTTTGAGTTTTTCAAATGAATGAATCGGTTAATGATAATTAGTTTTTCAAATGACATGTTGTCTAATTAGTGTTTTCATTGGGCAGGAACTATGTTGTGCAGGAACCGTGACCCTAGACAATATCTTTGTTGGCAGGTAGAAGATGTTCACATGTGCTATGTATTGTCATTTTGTACCGACACTTTTGTCTTTTCATGTAAACAATTATATGAGTTCACATGTTTTTTTTGGTCGACATGAGTTCACATGTAAACAATGTAAACAATTATTTGAGTTCACATGTAAATAATGTAAACATTTTTCTGAGTGCACATGTGCTATATATTCTCATATAATTTGTCTAATCATGTAAACATAGTCTGCTTCTCCTCTTATTCTGCTTCTCTTCTTCTATCTCCTCTTGTATTCTGCTTCTCTTCTTCTATCTCTTGTTCTCCATCTCCTCCTCTGAAATAAATTATCTATTCTCCTCTTCTATTTCTTCAAACAAGTTCTCCTTCTATTTATTCATCAAAATTTCACACACAAATATGGCATCCTCTTCAACTAATCCCTACAGATCAATCGATGAATCTTTTGAAGAAACCTTTGAACGGAAATTCAATCAAAAGTTTGACAATCTCTTGAATGATTCTGGTGATCATCGGAGGGCAACCAATTCCAGAAAAAAACGAGACGTTATTGAAAGAGATCGCGAAGATGGACACGAGCGTTTATGGAACGATTATTTCAAAGAAGATGCAACATACCCACCTCATTTATTCCGACGCCATTTTAGAATGAACAAGCACTTGTTCATGCTTATTGTTGATCGACTCTCCAATGAAGTTTGATACTTCAGACAAAACAAAGATGCTACCGGAAGGCGTGGTCTCTCCGGACTTCAAAAGTGTACCGCAGCAATTCGTCTCATGGCATATGGTACTGCGGCTGATCAAGTTGACGAATACCTCCGCCTCGCTGCACCTACATCTCGTTTATGCTTGGAACATTTCGTCGAAGGAATAATATATTTGTTCGGAAATGAGTACCTAAGGAGACCCACACAGGAGGATCTTCAATGACTTCTTGTCATTGGAGAGGAACGCGGATTTCCCGGGATGGTAGGAAGCATCGATTGTATGCATTGGGAGTGGAAAAATTGCCCCACCGCTTGGAAAGGGCAATTCTCACGTGGATCAGGAAAACCCACAATCGTTTTAGAGGCTGTAGCTTCATACGATCTTTGGATATGGCATGCGTTTTTTGGAGCTCCAGGTACCTTAAACGATCTCAATGTCCTTGACCGCTCACCAGTTTTTAATGATATAATAAATGGTCAAGCTCCGCAAGTGAATTTCTCTGTCAACGGAAGGGAATATGATTTGGCTTACTATCTCACAGATGGTATTTATCCAAAATGGGCAACTTTTATCCAATCTATTCCACTTCCACAAGGTCCAAAAACATCTTTATTTGCTCAACGTCAAGAAGCTATCCGAAAAGATGTCGAGCGTGCTTTCGGAGTCTTGCAAGCTCGATTTGCCATTGTTAAAAACCCAGCTCTTTTTTGGGATAAGGAAAAAATAGGAAAGATTATGAGAACATCTATCATACTCCACAATATGATAGTAGAAGAGGAACGAAAGGTTAACACTCAGTTTGATGTATCAGAATTCCAACTAGGAGAAGGAAATAGAAGTTCACATGTGGATTTCACGTTTTCTACATCTATGCCTACAAATAATGCCGATATGTTGAGCGTTCGAACTCGACTTCGTGATAGACAAATGCATCAGCGGTTGAAAAATGATTTGATGGAGCATATATGGCAAAAATTTGGACATGATCAAGATTAAAACTGAGCATTCCTTTCCGTTTATGATTTCTAAATCTATGTTTTAAATGTTTTTGTTTCATGTATGTTTCAAATTTCATATTTTATTGAATGTACTATGTTATCAATTTTAAGAAAATAAACTTTATTTTTAAAAAAAACTCAATTTCATAATTTTTTTTTTTTTAAAAACTCCTCTATATTTACTACCTATAATCACATAAAACATCAACAAAATAAATTGGGGTTCGAAAATACAATAAATATTATAAAATTCATATATTACCCCAACATATTACCCACCCATAATCATGCTCTTATATGCAGGGCGTGCTGGATGTGTTAGAAAAGAAGCAAATGCCTCAGGCCCCCACTTCACATTTTTTATTTTGGGGCCCCCAGCTTCCATATTTCTACTAGTCTTTTTTGGTTGAAAAGGTATTTATGCCTTCTTATTTTTGTTTTGATTTTTAGTAATATTTTTTTTACAGATTTATTTGGGTTAATATGTTTCATGTCCTGTATTTCTATAGGATTTTAGAATTGAAATATTCACTCGTTGATTGTTTTCTGTTTGTTTCTTAAGATTCTTTTATTGAATAATTTTCTTACTAATTTGATATTATATATTCTTTATTATAATATAAATTTCTAACTTTACAATTATAATTAACATATTTTAGTTAACATAAATGATGAATATGTGTAAACAATTTTAATAAATCGAATATTATTATTTTATATTTGATCTACTAAATTGTTTTGTCTCCACATCCAAATCATATATATTACATAAAAATAGTAAAATTATTTTTCCACTATACTAATTTTCTTATAAAAACAAACACAAATTTTATATCATTTTTTTAATTTAAATAAATGTCACATTTTCTAATTTTGCTTTAAGCCCCCAAAAATCTAGGCACGACATTGCTTGTATGAATAGCTATATAACAAGTTATAACGTGTTAAAATTTTATTGTACTATAACATGTAGTTGTACTTCTAACTTTCTATTTAATACGGTAATTTTTTTTATTAAATGTTAACTTTCATATTGATGTATCTATGTGCCTGAGATGGAAATGTTTTCTTGTGGTAAAATTTATGTGGGTTATTGATTTATTTTTACGTGTTGAAAATAAAGATAACTCATTATTAAAATATATATTATGCTAAAACAATACTTCGCAATGTTAAAACTATATTTTCTAATAAATCATGATAATTACGGCATTAGATTTACTTGTAACAAGTTAGTATAATAAAATACAGTTACTTGTAACAACAATTAGCGCTTGGTTAGATGTGATGTTGTGATGACCCTCCTATTCACTTGGCCATTGGCTCAATCAACTCGACCATGTTTCCTAGTTCAACTCTTTCCTTGTTGTTCGTCAAAAAAAACTCTTTCCTTGTTCACCGCTATTTTTTTCACCACGCTTTCACAACTTCTTTGATGTGAATCTTCTCTCTCTAGCTTCGCTTTGCTGCCGTTTTCGAAAGTGATGAAGTTCCCTTTCAGTTGATTCTTCGAAACTTTTTCTTTCTAAAACGTTTTTATTCTCTCTAGGATTTTCTCTTTCTATCAACAGTCACACACCTTACTTCTCCTTGAAATGTCCTTTTATAGACAAAGACAGCATTACGGAAACTTAACGCTTCTTTGGCTCCGTTGAGTGTGGATTATTCTGCTCTAAAATCATTTGTTGCCATGTTTTTTATTTATTTTTTCAGAGGTAACAAAAACCTGGGTTAACTTTTTGTAAAACTCTCTTTCATTTATATGATATTTACAGTTTGGTAAAAACAAAAAAAAAGAGATTTTATGAAGAGACACGAATAATAATTATAGAATTATGAGAATTAATCTCCATAATTATCGATATAGTTATGGAGTTATGAATTAGATGCTAAATCATGGACGCAAATCGGACCATAAAACAACAAAAAAAAACAATTAAAAAGGTTCTTAAAGTTGACAAAAATAAGAAAACACATGAGCTTAAAAAAGTCCAACAATAATACCCGAAATCATTTTGTCGGTAACATTCACAGAATTATAATACATTGTTATTTTCTTTTCACTGATGTCTAATACATAATTGTTATTATCAGCGTGTTTACAGTGGGCTATTATGGGCTTTTTGGGCTATTTGTTATATATAAGTGAGGCCTTAATCCGTTGGACCGGCCCATTTCTAAGGCGAACAAGGTGGTCGACTAAAATATGTAACGACGGCATGACTGTGAGTCTGTGACATACGGAAGAATAAGGGAGGGGATCTTGTTACTTTTGTGTATTTTACAGAACTTGGACTTTGATATGGGAAGCTTTTAAGTACAATTCTTTTGGCCCACTTTCTTTTTCTCAAAGGAAGAAACATAAATTCGACGAGAGTAATAATTTATGAAATTAATAATTATCAACAGTTTCCCACATAAAATGGTCGCAAAAGAATATAGAAACTCGTAAAAAAAATATTATTTTATAAGTCATAACCAATTATTACATATGGTAGCTTAGATACATAGGTCGTGAGTCGTGACGACACAGAAAAAAGAAAAAGAAGGATACATATGTCGTGTGTTATATAATTTTGACCTCATCTGTGAAAAAATATATAACAGTGAGAATCTTCTCCTTTTGTTTTTTAAACAAAAAATTCTCGTGTGTTTTCTTTTTTGGTACAAATGCGGTAGGTGACAGATCTACAGTAGACTCAAATCATATGGTTACAATTTTGGACATATTTCACATCAAACATATTAAAAAAAGTTTAACTTTGATCATAACGCTTACGTATGCATAAATATACCCTATATTTAAAGTTTCTTTTTTTTAGATCATGGTTATTTATAACAAAAACTTAAATCTTGATATAGATATGTCAACAGATAATTAGTTTCGTCTGCTAAAAACAATTGAGTTTACATTATATTCATGTTTACATCTGTTTAATTTGTTTTTCATAAACAACAAAGGATCATTATAATTAAATTAAAGTCTTTAAATTCAAATAAAAAACACACGAATTTAGAATGTTTGCATTTGACGTTTAGGTATCGCGATTTTTGTTTCTTTTTGTAAGAATGGTATTAAACTATATATTACTTAGAATGTCGTATTTGGCTATCTAAGTTTGTACTTTTGTACAACACAAAATGGTTAAGTGTTACGCTTAAACGTAAAAAAAGACAGAAGCATAAACTAATAAGTAAAAGAAACTGATTACAACTTACAAGTACGATCTGGGTAAAAGACAAAACACAAAAAGAAAGAAAAAAAAGAGCAAACCAAATTAAAAACATTAACTACGCAAACATAACATCCATTGATTGATCCAAAGATCGTACAAGCTACAAAAACCTATGAAAAACATTAAAAAAACAACAATAGATTAAAAGAAAATCTCGTACATAATCTCTCAATTAGAGTAGTTGATCATAATTTTCACCACTAGAGAGTTCCTGTTGTTGTAGGTGGTTTCTTGGCATTGTTCTTGTTGTTATGCATCCAAACTTTGAAGACTTGTCTCTTAACTCCGATCTCACCACAGAATCTCTTGAGCTCTTCTTCGTCTTGCTTGTTCATCCTCCATCCTAGCTTCTCCGCGAACTCCATCATCCTCTCCTTCTGCTCCGTCGTGAATTTCGTCCTGAATCGTTTCTTCGACGACATCGAGAACGCCATTTGCCCCGCCGCACCACCTCCTCCTCCATGCTCTCCACTCGATTGTCCGTACAGATTTAGATCTTCACTCGACGACTCCGCTCCTCCCCCGCCGCTTCCTCCTCCGCCGTAAGCGACGCTCATCGGCGTCACCATACCTCCTCCACCAGGAGGACTCATCCCGTACTTGTGGTGGTGCATCGCCGCGTAATTCGGCGGCGGAGGAAGCATGAGTGGATTAAGCATCATGTTCGGCGGCGGCGGTCTTCTCCCTCCTCCGCCGTACTGGTGGTGGTGGTGATGACGGTGGTGGTGAGCGATTACATCTGCGCTTCCAACACCGTCGATTTCTTTCCGGTGGAAATTACGGTGGCAATCACAAGCAGCGCATCTGAGAGCTTCGATTGTTCCTTCTTCACCACTCGGCATAAACTCGCCGCATCCGTCGTGTACGCTTCCGCCGACGTTCGCCGCGTGGTTCTTGAGACACTCCCGGTACCGTACGGTGGATTTAGCGGCGGAGATGGAAAACGGCGACGGAGACTTCGATTGGTGGTGATCTAGGGTTTGAGAGTTGCAAGAGACGCGAGTGTTGTTGTTATTACCGTTGCAATTATCATCATTAGTAATGCTATTGATGTTACCAGCACCATTGTTGCCATTGTCATCTCTTCTTCTCTCTATCATTTCATGGCTTCTCATATCCATTTTTTCTTGCACTTAAAAATTAAAATTAAAATTAAAACCCAGAAGAGGATTTAATTTCAATAAAGAGATCGCCAAAAAAAGGATTAATTTTTGAATTTTCTAGTGATATATATAGTAAATAAGCTTACACTGGAGTTTGTTTAATTTTATGCCTGAAAAAGAACATATTAATGAGATTACTAATAAGGAAAGAGAGAAAATTAAAGGCAGAGAGATTCAGAGACTTACAGATAAGAGCAAGTACACGAGGAAAAACCCAGTTTTTGCAGGAGGAACCGAAGAGGACCTTAAACTCATTAAAAGCTCAAAGCTTTGTGCTTGTGAATGGTTTTAATGGAGAGAGATGTGGGAGAAACTTTTGGGATTAATACTGTAAAAGGGGTTTCTAGGGTTAATTGGTTTTAAGGGTGAAAGAGAGAAGAAACCATGTTTGATGTCTCAGTGCCCCCAACAAGCCAACCTTTGAGATCCGATTATAAGAGACAGTTTGGTTGCTTGTGGTGAGGCCATGAGAAAGAGATAAGAGACGAGCCCCTTTGTGAGAGATGAGACTAATATCATACCCTAGTATATACTTCCTCTTATTATATAAGTGATGTTTAAGGTTTTTGTACACAAATTAATGATTCATTTAATTTATTTTTTTTTTATATAAAAATATCATTTATTGTACATTTAAACACAATTCAATCAATAAAAAAACAATATGTAAAATATAAAGGGTCAAAAACAATACAAAGATATTTATTTGCATTGATTTGTGAGAACATCATTTATTTACGAACAAAAAAAACCTCTAAAATATCACTTATTACATAACGAAGGGAGGATTATACTATTATGTTTATCATACTTATTAAGGTACTTATCATTTTAATGCTGCTTTTTAAGTTATTTTTGGACTTTTACTTCTATTCAATTATTTTTTATATTGAATACAAAGATAAAACAACATAGTGTGTTATTTGGAAAATATTTAATCTAGATAATTAAGGGGGTTAGTAGGGGTTGAATTTTTTATAATTATTATAATTTTTAGATTGCATTTTAAAAAATTTAACATTCTTAATAGATTTTACCGTCATTCGTTTATAGATTTTAACATCTTATTATATAAACTTGAATCTCTCAAGTGTGACACGTAAAATAATTATTGCAAAACTAAAAACATTATAATATTATTTTACGTGTCATTTTTAGATCGAGAGATTCAATTTTATATAATAAAATATATATAGTTTTGGCTATGGAGAGTTGAAAGCGTGTCATTATTATTTTTTAAAAAAAAATTTGTAGTATTGCATAACTCTAGGCATATACGTTAATCGTTATATACCAATAGTGTTTTTTTTTTTTGGTATGAAATTGATTGCACGTCGATCAATTAATTCAAACACATCATCATTCAACAGTAACTTGAAGCTCAAATTTTCATAGTATTTGTCACTCGCATGAAACTGATGCAATTATTGACATTCTGTTTCAAGTTTTTATGAGCTCATTTTTTACTGTGTACAGTAAGCCAATATAAGCGCGTTAATATATTTAAATTGTACAAATACAATTGAAAATTGGAGAAAATACAAAATCTAAATTCTTACTAGTTCCTACAATTTTCTGATTTTTCTTGTTGCAAAATTAATCCGAAATGGGCTTAGAGTGTTGCATTTTTTTATTTTTTTTTTGAACAAAGTGTTGCATGTATGTTCCACCAGTTAATTCTAAGCACAATAAATAATTATATAGTCAACTGATTATAATAATTCAATAAACACTAACACCTAATAACCAATTCAAAACATTGTAATTTGTGCCAATTGGATCATATGTACCTTGGTAATCGGATGATCTTATTACGTAATCTTTTTTTTTACCATATGTATTGTCTTTTTGTCTCTGACTATTATTTTTATTTTGAAGCAGTTCAAATTGTTACTATATTGTTACAATTTTGAAGTTTACCTATAAACTCTCAATCTATAGACTATAACTTGTGGAGATTATGCATTATGTGCGTCACCTAGCTGTGTCACCATTAGTAGAGTTATTAGCGTTTGAGGGGGTTAACTATTGCAAACGCATAAGCTTAATCTATTTGAAAACTTTTTATTCAGTCGGTGCATACGTATTTTTTTTCAGTGCTAAGTCTAATTGGGCATACTTAATTAATTAGGTTCCATTGCTTTCTATGCTCGAATTTGAATTTTGTTGGAATATATAATTCCTTTTGGATCGACGAATCAGAGGGTAACACGTGTCATATTACGTTAGATAGTCACTTAACTTAAAAACGCATCATCTTGAGAGTGTGCAGTTATGAGGGGAGGTGATCGAACTATAGGACATGTTGTATGACGTGTTACCGTAGACTAGACGACCACTTGACCTAAAAGCGCGCCACTTCGAACGGGTGCGGTTACAAGGCTAGGTGGTCGAACCCAATAGGCACATTTCCTCACTCCGTTTTCCGATTACTCTTTCCGCTTTCCGACGAACCACTCCGTGGTTTTTCTTTTACATATTCTGACTTGGGCGTCGGAAGCCATCAGAAAACACACTCTCATCGTGTTTTCCGGGCTTTCACGTATTTCTTTGTGGTTGTAGGAGATTAGCCTCGAAATGACGAAAAAATCCCAAAACATAAAGTATAAAGAGAAATGTCTTCGAATAAATTTATTAAGTTTATTGTTTACAAAATTTGAAAAATTGTTCAAAGTGAAAAACGTTGTAAATTTATTTAAAATTTGAAATAAATAAACATGACATATAACAGCAAACAAACAATCAAAGCCTAATCACATGTAATCGATATTTTTTCTTCTTACTTTGTATATCAATCTAACTCTTTCAAATAATATTTATCGATTAGTGTAATTCCGAAACAAACTAGTAAAATGTAGGTAACATATATTTTAGGTTTACTATCAGAATTTATCGTTCAACGAAATTTACTATATATAACGGCTGGTCGTCAAATATAAGTGTTTTGTTTATCTATGATTTAACATAGCATACTGTTTACACAATAGAGAGACCATGTAGAACAAACAACCTTCGTAAAAACTTTTAGCAACAAAAAAAAATAAAAAACCTTCGTAAAAACTAAAAAAATTCAGGGTCTAAAACCACAATAATTACCATACCGCTTACTAGGCCTGGGCAAATTAACCTGGAACCGAAAAACCGAATCAAACCGAACTGAAAAGAACTGAACCGAACCGAAATCGACAAAATACCCGAATGGTTACCAAATTTTCAGAACCGAAAGAACTGGAACCGAACCGAACCAAACCAAGAACCGAATGGGTATCCGAAATATAATTATATACCTAAAATATAATTATATTTAGATTTGATATAACCCAATTACCCAAAATTACAATTATAAACTCGAAGATATTAGTTTTTTTAGACCGAAATAACCGTAATACCTAAAATAACCAAAATATCCGAAAGTTCTTAGTTATATTTGTCAAAATTTAATAAAATTTTTAATTTTTAAAAAAAATTCGGGTACCCAAAACCGAACCGGAACCGAACCAAACTCGAACCGAATTTCTAAAATATCCGAATGGTTACCAATTTTTTGGAATCGAAAAAACTAAGAATCGAAAGAACCGACTCGAACCCAAACCCAAACCGAGAACCGAATGTCCAGGCCTACCACTTATTATCAAAATTTGGAATGTAGAAAAAGAAAACAGTGAGAGGTTAATTAAAAACAAAAAATGGAAAAAATTTAGGCTTTATAGTGTGTGGGTTGCAGAGAAGTGCAGTGCAGAGAACAACCGACAAGGTCAAGTTGGAAGCCCAGCCACATGCCCTGCCACATTATGGGCCCCGCCCATTCTCTCTCCTTCATTATTACTCTCTCTCTCTCTTAATTTTTCAAACCCTTAAACCCTAATTTGTCCAAACACCATTTACCCTTGCTTATGTCTTTTCTTCTTTCCTCTTTCACTCTACCTTTATTCTATTATATTTAGTATCTTACCTATTTATCTTTTTTTTTTTTACTTTTCCCTTTTAATTTATAATTTACAAGCTTTTTTTTGTGCAAAAATAAGTAATTATTCCGTTAACGGAGTTAACTATTCCGTTACGTTTTATGGCGACGCGAACAAATATGTCAGATTGAGAATTTAAAGTGTTAGTTTTGTTACTTTGAAAGTTTAAAATGTTAATGTAAAACTCTAAAAGTTTAAAATACTAAAGTTTAAAATACGATTTTTCCTTTTTTTTTGCAACCTAATTACAAGTTTAATACAACATGTAAGTCTTCAAGATTAATAATACTCAGAAAACCATATATGTGGAGTGGACCATGTCATCTTGCGTTAAGATGTTTCTTTTATTTTTCTGTTGAAGCTTAATTAATCCAGTGTGATAATATATCATCAATGTGCAACAAGTTATACACGAATACTAAGTATCTTAAATTTTACGTATATTTATCTTCTTTACATCATAAAATAAATGTTACGACAGAGATAAACTTGGTGAAAAATATATAACTGAATATTTATATATTTTGAAAATATGTAACAATGTACTTTTAAAATTATATGCGTAGAATATATCACATATTGGAAGTGGAAAGTGATTTAGGCTAATATATAAGAGATTTGGATCAATCTATTCATTATCAATTGATTTTTAGTTGGAAACTCATGTATCTTAACATGGTTTCAGAACCTCGTTTGTTGACCCAATAAGGGTTTATTACTGGTTTTAGAGTGGAATTTGGTTCGAGATGAACCGATAATAGCCATCATCTCGAGGGATATGTTAGGATCTCATATCGAAAGTTTAAAGGGACCAACACTAGATATATATATGTCAATCTACTTATTGCCGATTGATTTTGAGTTGGAAACTCATGAATCTTAACATGGTATCAGAGCCCGAACACATGCTGCCCAATCTGAACTGATATCGATCCGACCCATCGAAAGAGGCCCGATTGATCTTAACCAAAATCGGCCTGACCTGAATTAGTCCGACCGATCTAATCCGAAATTAATCATATAATGAAATATTGTTCAGATTAATGGCTAAACAGACCATTATCTCAAGGGGACGTGTGAAGAATATATCCCACATTGAAAGTGGGAAGTGGTTTGAGCTAATATATAAAAGATTTGAGTCAATCCACTCGTTATCAAATGGTTTTGAGTTGGAAACTCATGTATCTTAACTTTATATTTTGTTTAGTTTTTTTTGTTTACAATATAGTAATTAATTTAATCATCGATTAAACCAAAAAGTAATAACTAAAATTACAATGATAAATACTGTGAATCGTTTGTTTTTAAAGCATTCCAACGTATAAATAATGCTGTGTTAAAAATCGACTTAGTCACGAGACGAGGTAGTAGTAAATATTCTAATTAAGTTAACATTCGTTTCGTATATACTTATACAGTACTAATTAGACATGCATTCATTCACTAATTCTTGTTCCAATTGGCTACATAATATATTGTACTTTCAGAAGATGTAAAATACAGCATATCTAATCCTCAATACAATAATCCATGCGTGTGAATAAATGTTAAAAGAGGTTGCAAAAAAAAGAGTCAAAATTGTCGTAACAATTAATTGATTTGATAAAATAAAATTAAAAGTAATCGTCATAGCTTCTGCAGAATTTTTCACGGACAGCCTGTCACACGATAATTACTTCTCTACCATAACATGTTTTGTCCCCTTTAGGCTCTAGCATTATGACCTCATTCTCTTTCTAACCATTTATTTATTTTGGCTTTAATTTAAAAACGAATCCAACTAAAAACCAAACAAATTTATCTACTAATTTGATCGTTTAACAATTTTTTTTTTTCAAAAGTAAACTAACTATTAGTTCCTGGTTTTACCAAGATTCTTGCTATTAGGTTTCTGCTTAATTGTGAATCATTTTCTCAAGAAATCCATAAGAAAGGGTTATCTATTGCAGAACATTGCTTTACAAATTCATTAAAAAATTCAAACAATATTGCCAATCTTGAACATTGCTTTACAATCGTTCACAGAGATTTTACCATTTTCATTATCTTGGAACTCCAAACAAATATTGAAGATATAAAGCTGATACGATTTAGATCATCATGTCTCAAAATTATGTCGTATCAAAATTCAACACTACACTTAGATTTACGCATTGGATTGGAAAAGTGTACAAACAGACAAGAAAAACAAAATTAAAGTCAAATACAAATATCTTGCTTAATAAGATTATCAAGCTTATCATCAGATCCCATTAATAATTTGTTTTCTATATTTATATTAGTTTATAATAATTTGTTTCTGTATTATCGGGCTCTTCGTTTTTATTATTATTGGGCTTTCGTTTAATGTTTTGAATTTGAGTTTTTTACTTTAAGCTTACGTCGGCTAAGAAATGCTTTGTCTCCAAATCTTATTAATTAGGGTTTATGCAAGCTAGTATAAGTATTTCTATTCTTGTAAGGTTGAACTTTGGTTTTTGATTAATAAAGATAATTTTTTCTCAACTTAAAAGTCTTTAATTCTCTTTGTTCTCTCAGGAAGAAAACTTGAAATCTAAGCAACCAGCGTTATCGAAATCCATTGATCTTCGACAACTCTTGTTTATCCCGCTGCAACAGAAATAGACTTAATCGGCGTATTAAGTAAGATCAACAGTGTAAGCCCATTTATAAGAGAGATTCTCAGGAAAAGCATAAAGAACAACTAAAAACAATGAAATTTGACGTCAATATGGTCCTATGTTAATTTAGTACATGTGAAATGGTACATTAAAATTGAGATTTTTTTTTTCAACGGTTGAGATTTGTTTTGTTCCATATCTAATTTTTTTTTTTGGTTTAAGTTTCATATCTAAGTTTTTAAAGCAAGATTACTAAAAAGGAAAAGAACAAAAATTACGAAAGAGAGAAATGGGGAGAAATAGGAAGATATGAAATGTCTATATTCACACAGAGAATCAAACCAAAAAAGCAGTTTGAAGTAATAAGAACTGTAGAACCCAACAATGTCTGAATCTCTCTCTCTCTCTCTACTCTCTGCCACCCTCCACGCTTCCCCGCAAGCAACCCCTTTTTCCCTTTTTTTTTTCATCTCTCTTTTTGATTTTTGTTCGTTTTTAATTTTCTTCCCATGATTTTTTTACACTTCAAGTGTAGCTTCTATGGTGTAGGGACATTTTGGGATTTGGAATTTCGAAATCCACCACCAACTTGGTTTTACTAAAGTATTCAATTTCTTATCCGGTTCATCTAAACCGATCTATGGTTAATCAAATGCCTCATAAAGAGTTGTATAATGTTGTAGTTACAAAACTTACAATGGCGATTTAAAGGGGTTTTTAAAAGTTTATGGAACATTCTTAGGGACTCGTATTCTTAGGCAACCATATATATATGAAAGAAAAAAGTTAGCTGGAAAATGAAATGAATGAAAAGGAAAGCAGTGGATTTGTCCCTATCAGCTCTCTATTCTTTCTGAAAAAACGAAATTATAAGGGTTTTGTGTTGCAACTTGTTTTGTAGCCAAAACCAGAACGACTCTTACTTCACTTTTGTTCGCCTCTCAAGTCTTCTCACTCTCCCATGCTTCACTTTCTTACACAACTCTCTGCTTACTAAACACAGTTTGTGATTGTGTGGAGGAGGAGAAAGGGGAATCTGCTGTCTTTCTGTTGCGGTGGTGGACAGAGGCAAGAAACCAAACAGTAATTTTCATCTACTATGTTGTCTTCAAACTGATAATAGAAGATCCCAAAACTGACGTATCATCAAAAGGGTTCTTTTTCTTCCATGAGAGTACGATTTGTTACTGTTTTTGGACAGCTCAACACAACAAGGACACAACCTCCTCTGTAAATGAGTTTGTTTATGAGTTTCTTGCCACTTTTCACCATCAGCAAAACCATAAGTTTATCTCTATTAGCGATGTGAAAATAAAGACGTGGCTCTGTTTTAGATGAATTAGGAGAAGCTGTCGAGGTTTCTCTAGAAAAGAGTTCAAGTCTCCAACAAGGGAAGAAAATCAATGAAAAGTTCATTACCTAAACTAAATCTTACATACTCGTCTTCACTTAGCTAAGAAGATTTCTGTTCCATGGTATTTCAGTTTTTTTTTTTTTGTCTCGAGGAACCCAACCTACAAAAGTTCCTGCTTTATTCTTAATTCTTGGCTGCGAAACAATTGACTTTTTACACCAGACAGTAGCTGAAGACCGGACCAGAATCCCTATAACGCCATGAAACATAACAACTTATGGTGCTAAGCCAGCTACGTTTGGCCCCATGCCCTGTTAAGAAGACAATAAGAACCACATAAGAAGGCTAATGTATTAACAACTTCCTTGTAATTGTAACTAGTCCTTAATACACAAACCAAGTATTCAGCATTACAGAAAATAGTGACTTGGATGAGAAAAGCTTCACTAATCATGTTACCGATGGCTAAACCCACTGTAAACAATCCTCTTTACTAGAGCTATTTCGCATTTTCTTGAGGCAATCAGGCAATGTGAAACATTAGTAGCAAAAGTAGGTGAAGTATCAAATATTAGAAGTCCTAGAGTACCATTTGCTTCCACCTCATCTTGTTTTAGTGAAGGCATTCACTGCCATGAATGTGATTACGTTGAAACACGCAATATATGGTGTTAAGCAAAGGACTCGACACCAGAAATCTATCAATTAATACCAAAAGCTCATTACGCCTATCCAGCCATGAAAACCGGCCTCATACCAATGACCTGCATAGATGCTATTCTTGAAAATCCTAAGGTCCACAAAACTACAGTATCTTCTCAGGTGACTTGTAAAGCTCGATACAAGTGTTCTATATGACTTAAATTAATTTAAAACCTATCTAAACCATAAGCACAGATTCCACAATCCCCTTGACATTGCATCCACAGTGAAAGTAAAATGCGTTGAAGCACTGAGATTAACTTTAAGAAACAAGAACTAAACACGTTAGCGCTTATTTTCAGCAAGTAATAGGAATAATGCAATCACTCAAATGCTCTATATATCTAACTTAAGGGCAAAAATGAAACAAAGTAAAAGCAGGGACAAGTATTGAACATTAACCACTGAGAAACTAAGTTTGATAAAATAACTGACTATACCCGATACCGAACACACTATTAAGTGGGTCCAGAAGCTGTGACTGTTGTTGCTGATGCTGCTGTTGTTGTTGTTGCTGTTGAATGTCTTCCAACTGTGGAAACGAAAAAGCAGCTCCTGCAGTCACGGCCGCAGCATTCGACGGTGTACTTTTAGCTTCAATGAGCCGCCACATGTACCACGACCCTACTGACCTGTACGGACGCCATTTCTCGCAAAGCTGCTCCATTTGCGATGGACGAGGCAATTCCGGTAAGTTATAGAGCATCTGCACACCTTTCCTCACACCGAGATCGTTAACTGGCAACACATCGGGTCTATGAAGAGAGTTTATCATGAACATATGAACTGACCACGAGCCAATCCCATTCACCATTGTTAGCATCGTGAACAAAGACTTCTCATCCATGTTCACGATTCCAGTATCCGACAAGATCCCGTTTTGATATTTCCTAGCAAGATCGTGAAGGTAGCTCGCTTTCCGGCCCGAGACGCCGATTTGACGGAGCTGTTGAGGGGTTAAAGGCAGGACCGTCTCTGGGACGACGCCGTTTTCACCGCCGCATAGGGCAACGAAGCGTGTGTAGATTGAATTCCCTGCCTTGGCCGCCAGCTGCTGATAAAGAATGCTTCGAATCAGCGCCAAGAACGGAGAGTGGAAAGACTCGTACGTCGGTGGTGGGTGGATATCAATTAACGATCCGAGGAGAGGATCAACACTCCGGAGATGGCAAATCGCTGCCTCGAGCTCGCCCTCGCAGGTGAGAGACCTCGCGTGGATCCTCGGTACGGTTAGCGCGCGTGACTGTGTCAATTTACCCTTCACGACAGGTTTTGCAGCCGTCACGAGCGGCGTCATCATCTGGGAAGGGCTATGTTCCGCATTGAATCCGTCGCTGTTAGCGTTTAGGGCCCCGGAAGCGTCGTCGTCGGGTGAAAGCTTCCGGACTTTTCGAGGACGGAGTGGGATTTTGGAAGGCGCAGACGATACATTGCCTAATTCTGTGACCCGTGGTGCTTCGATGGTGGTTGATGAGACGATTGAGCCAGGAGCTCCGGCGGACGAGGCGGAGTCATCATCATTGATTTCCGGTGGAATTGGATTAGGGTTTTCGGGTTTGGGCGATTGCGGTTGATTTTGGGTATGGGCATGTGACGATGGTTGAGAAGGTGAATGTTCACCCATGTGAAATCGAAAATTCGAATGGATCAATTTAGGGTTTTGGTCGCTCCAGAGACAAGAGAATCGAACACCTAATCGGAGAATAACCACGGCCGAGTGAAGTTGCCTCTCGGGCTTGCTTTTCTAACGCGCTTTCAACGAGAGTGGCCCTCACGCTCCGACGTCCTTTACATGGGCTTTTAATCAAAAATCAAAAAGGCCTCCTTACTAAGCCTAAATTGGATACATTGGGTCTTCAATTTAGGCCCAATATTCCGACATTTATTTTCAAAGATTATGGTTCTTGTGAGATAAAAATTAAAAGTATCGATCGCCCAAAAAAAGAGAGGAAAAAAGTATTTGATCTATTTGTTTTTCCTATGACTTTAAGATTTAAATAGAGTAATGTTTATGTTTATTTTATAATAAGGATTAAAGAATAAAATACATAATGACGATGGGACTATTGTGCATGTGAGGAACGAGGAGGAAACTAAAGACTTTATCAAATTATAAAATTTGTGGTCAACAAAAATATTAGTTAGTGATGAATATCAGATCACAAAGACGTGTTTGGTATGATATGGATACTCTGTCTTTGTCTGTCATGGCCTCCTCTTCTTAGCTCACATTTCTCTCGTTTTGCTTTTTCTTTTGTTTCTTACCAAACAATCAAACTTCAAATTAAAAAACAAATTTTTTTATTTACTCCAAAATCTAAACCATTTAAAAAAAATATGTGACTCATGTAGCTTGATGGGTTAAAGATTTCAGTAAACTTTTGACAAACCGATTAATGTATGTTGTCTGGATTCAAACAATATTTTATTGCACTTCCATTCATTAATTTTCCAATTATTTCTTTCTGATATGCTTATTTTATTAATGATGTAAGAAAGATGTGGATGTCTTATCCAAGAGAACAAATTTCCCAAAAAGCATTAAATAATTTATTGTGATTAATTAGGGTAGTTGTTTGTAGTAGTATCATTTTCCAAATTAAAATCCGGTTCGTTAATTACTGACCAAATATAATAATTATTCCAAAAAAATATTAGCTGGCCTTTGAAGACTGGATATGAATTTTCTGAGATATCACAAAAATAAAAATTGTTTTCATACTAATATAGAGCGACGGTCGTTATCTAATTTATTGCCGGCATATTATCTCATAATTTTTTAGAATTTTCTTGGGTAACATATATTTTAATTTTAGGTAAAAAATCCAACATAAAATTATCCATTATCCAAACAAGAACCTTTATTTTGTCTAAAATTGGTTGATGCGACGACGCTAACCGTGATCTAAAAAACTCTCTGAAGCAGTCTCCTCTCGTCTCTCCAGCAATTAAACACTACATTACAGCCATATACACCCAAATTCCTTTTTTTCGTTTTGAAATAAGACGGCGTTTCTTGATCTGTTCTTATCCAAGTTTTCGTCATCAAATTCCTCTTCAAACCCCAATTTCTAGATTGGAGAAGAAAGTCCAAAGGATTTTTTTTTTTTTTTTGATGTGTGTGCCTTTTCCGATTTAGAATCGGCATTTTACTTCGTCAGGAGGCGAAATCTTGAAGCTTTGATATATATAAGAAAAGATTATAGATTAGGATTGAGAGTGTAGATAGAATCAAAAGATGAGTTTCAGGGATGATACGGAGGAGGGTAGGAATGATCTGCGACGACCGTTCATACACACCGGAAGTTGGTACCGGATGGGTTCGAGACAATCGAGTATGATGGGTTCGTCTCAAGTTATCAGAGACAGCTCAATCTCTGTTCTTGCATGTGTTTTGATCGTTGCTCTTGGTCCTATTCAATTCGGATTCACTGTAAGACTAGGAAAAATCTCAACTTTTTCACTTTTCTTCCTTTGTAGAAAGAAAGGTGTGACTTTTTATGGAAAACTAGTTTGAGGTGAATTTGATGATCTTGGGTTTGGAATTTGTCATTTTCTATGTAAGTCTGGTTGTTGAAGTTCAAATTTGGTGAACCCAGATGATTTTCATGTTTGGGAGTTTTCTGATTTGTTTCTTTAAACCCTCCTTCGTTTGTATCTTTTGTTCAGTGTGGTTATTCTTCTCCAACTCAAGCTGCAATCACCAAAGATCTCGGTTTAACGGTATCTGAGGTAATAGACCGATCTCTGTCTAGAGCTGTCTGGTCGCTTGTTTAATCGTGTTTGACTTTGACCTCTTGCTCTATGTTTTAGTACTCTGTGTTTGGTTCTCTGTCCAATGTGGGTGCTATGGTTGGTGCAATTGCCAGTGGTCAGATCGCAGAATACATTGGACGAAAAGGGGTATAATTTGTTTTGCTGACTCTTGAATTATTCTGTTTTGATCCATTTAATGAACTCTTCTTTCTTGCTTTACTTACCCTCTTATTGTGTTTTCTTGGACAGTCTCTGATGATTGCTGCAATTCCCAATATCATTGGATGGCTTTGCATATCATTTGCAAAAGTGAGTATTTGTTGTTCTCCAAATTCTTTATTCGGATTTTGCATAAAGTCAAATGGACGATCTGAGCATATGTTTGTTTACCTTATCTCGCTGCATCATTTTGGTTTGTTAGGATACTTCTTTTCTTTACATGGGGAGACTATTAGAAGGCTTCGGTGTCGGGATCATCTCTTACACGGTAATACTGAACTCAGCTAGTTGTATGCTTATGGAATAATGCGTTCCAGTACATTTCTGCAACTCGGTTTGTGGTTTTAGGTGCCTGTTTATATCGCTGAGATAGCTCCACAGAATATGAGAGGAGGATTGGGTTCGGTTAACCAGGTTTGAAAATGTCTAGCCAACTACTAATTCATCATTGCAGTTTTATTATCCGATTCTTTTATGCTAATAGTAAAGGTTGCATTTATTTTGCTATAGCTTTCCGTGACGATTGGAATAATGTTGGCTTATTTACTTGGCCTCTTCGTTCCATGGAGAATTCTTGCAGTTTTGGGTAAATCTCATTACACAAAGCCTGAGACCATTTTTTCTGATTATGATTTATCAATACGCTCTAATCTCTTCCTCTGTTGTCTTCCTTTATCCTTTAGGGATATTGCCATGCACAGTATTGATACCAGGTCTTTTTTTCATCCCGGAATCCCCTCGCTGGCTGGTATGCCTTACGATAGTTTGCTTATTTTTCTTGAGCTCAGTGCATATTTTGGTTAATCCACTCTTATGGGAGGCTTTATTTCAAAATGTAGGCAAAAATGGGTATGACTGATGATTTTGAGACTTCATTACAAGTTCTTCGAGGATTTGAGACTGATATTACCGTTGAGGTTAATGAAATCAAGGTACTATTACCACTGAAAATCCTTCCTTCCAAAAGGTACATGAATGATTTTCAAAGGCTGATTTTTCATATTTTCTGCAAATCTTCAGAGATCTGTGGCATCATCTACAAAGCGATCATCTACAGTTCGGTTTGTAGATCTCAAGCGGAGGAGATACTATTTCCCACTTATGGTACAGACATTGAACATCTTTCCTTTGGAATATACTTTGCCTACCATAAGAATTATTATCTTTAAACTCCATTTTTTGTTGTGTGTAACAGGTTGGTATAGGGTTGCTTGTACTTCAACAACTCGGTGGAATTAATGGCGTCCTATTCTATTCCAGTACAATCTTTGAGTCTGCAGGTAAGCTCTTGTTCTAAGAACACGTGATGCTTCTTGTTTCGTATTATTACAAAACTTCACATTTTTTCGTGTTTTCATTTTTAGGAGTTACTTCGAGCAACGCAGCAACATTTGGGGTCGGTGCTATTCAGGTAGTGGCGACTGCAATGTCGACATGGTTGGTGGACAAAGCAGGTCGTCGGCTTCTGCTTACCGTGAGTATTAGTTCATTAGTTTCATATCTTTAAGACTTCTCTTTAGAGAAGAATTAAGTAATAAGGCAGATGGAAATGTTTCTAGATCTCTTCAGTTGGGATGACGATTAGCCTTGTAGTTGTTGCAGCTGCTTTCTACCTTAAGGTACTTTTTAAGTACTTCCCTAAACACCTTTTTTAATCTTCTGCAACATACCCGATGTTTGACATTGTGAGTTTTACATCTCTTGTTTAGGGATTTGTGTCTCCTGACTCAGACATGTACAGTATGCTGAGCATCTTGTCAGTAGTTGGAGTTGTGGTAAGTTTGTTTGTTTGTTATATAGCGAAACTTTCTTGATGCAATGAGCGATTATTTGCGCTGTAACTCTGTTGAATCATTACAGGCAATGGTTGTTTCTTTCTCATTGGGAATGGGACCAATTCCGTGGCTCATTATGTCTGAGGTATCGAGTTGGTTAGAAGTTAGAAGTTAGAACTTAGTATTGTAAGAATGGAAAAGCAAAAACTTTATTAAACCACCTTTTGCTTTGCTTTGTTGTTTTTTGATACACAGATCCTTCCTGTGAACATAAAGGGTTTAGCTGGAAGTATAGCAACTCTAGCCAACTGGTTCTTCTCCTGGTTGATCACCATGACTGCAAACTTGCTCTTAGCCTGGAGCAGTGGAGGTCTCTCTCTCTCTCTCTCTCTCTCTCTCTCTCTCTCTCTCTCTCTCTCTCTCTCTCTCTCTCTCACACTGGGACACAAAAGAGCAATTTCATGATGGGGTTTTTGGTTACTTTTTGGACAGGAACTTTCACTCTATATGCGGTGGTTTGTGCATTCACAGTGGTGTTCGTGACTCTATGGGTCCCTGAGACCAAAGGCAAAACGCTTGAAGAACTTCAAGCCTTGTTCAGATGAGAAAATTCAAAAACAATTACATCTTTTACAACTTCATTCTTTGTCTCCCTCTCTCTGTTTTGGCCGAGAGCAAGAAGAAACCAAGAAATGTCAGATTTTCCAGCGGTTGTTGATTGGGCCGAGAACGTTATTAAGATTTGTTTGTTTGTTGTGTATCAATAATCAGCTTGCCTTGTGTTATATGTATATCAACACACCTTCAAGTATTTTGTAATTTGATTTAACTATTCTCATAGATTAAAGAATATGCTCAAGAGAGAGACAATTCTGAACATCGAAAATACCAGAAATGAACAATGATGATCTAGAAATTAAACATTACAGCGTACTTGTTGATGCAATCTTCTTGCCAAGGACTCTGTTTTGAAGGTTTTAGATTCCTCAGAGCTTCCCAAACAGCACTATTGCATTTAAAGCCACTTCCGAAACAATCTACCAAACGCGATTTCCTCTATGCATCCTTCCTTTCGACTCTATGTAACTCAGCTCATACCAGATCGAGCTTCGACGGAGATAAAGACGAGTAGAGGAAGTAGACAGAGAGGGTCAAGAGATTTGAGATTAAGTAATGATGGAAAGCGAATTGAGTGTAAAATCTTTGGATTTTTTTTTTGGGTTTTCTGAAAAAAAAAAAAAAAAAAAAAAAATTTACTAGCTTTATTGTTTTTGCGAGAATACCTCTCACATTTGTAAAATGCATCTCAATCCCCTCTCACCCGCCATATAACCCCTCCGTCAAATCAGCGTTATATCTACTACAGTTTTGAAAACACTGCGTTTTAGTTATAATAATTTTACAAATTTATACAGTTTTAATAATTTTATTTAAATTAATAAAATAAAAAATGAAAAAGAAAAAAATCTTTCTATCTCGACCTGTCTTCTTATTCTATCTTCTTCTTTCTTCTTCTTCAACAACAACAATTCTTCTTCCATTTCTTTTTCAATTCATCACAAAAACCTCGAGAGATCTTCTCCAAAACTTTATCAACTAATTTAATGGCGCTCGAGGCTCTCACTTCACCGAGATTAGCTTCTCTGATTCCTCCTCTGTTCCAAGATTCTTCAACCTTCCATGGCGTCGAACACTGTACCAAGGTTAAACACTCCAAAAGATCCATATCCGATTTCCACCACCACAACCTCACCGAAAAAGAGTATCTCGCTTTCTGCCTCATGCTTCTCGCTCGCGACGGAGATCGCATCAACCTTCAGCCTCTTCTTCCTCTTCCTCCGATCACGGCGGCTGAGAAGTCTTCGAATTTGTATTCTCCTTACCTCGATGTAAGGGAATCATGTTTGTTCAATTCACTTTGTTTCTCCTTGATTTCAAGTTCCTTGTTAATCCGATTTGATGCGATTGAGAATTGAATCAGCTGGAAAAGTAAAGAACACAATTGCATACAAGATTTTTGACCCAGTTCCCTTGCTGTACATCTGGGGAGAGATCCAAACTCTCAAGCTTTCACTATTGCGCAATAGATCAATGTACAATCTCTAACTCTCTGATTTTTGTTACAGGTGGTACGCAACCAGCTTCACGACCTCCGACTCCAATCTTTGAGAAGACAGAGAGATGGCGACCCTTCGGGAATGAATAGCCGTAGACTGCACAAGGGAAGATCGAAGAACACCACGAAGAAGACGACTCGAAGATGAAGAAGACTATATCTAGATCTTTCTTTCTCTTCTTTCTTTTTCGTTTTCTGTATTTGAGGCGTAACAACCTTTTGCTCAGCTTAGTTACTTAATCTTCAGCGAACTGGGCCTTTGCTTGTTGTGGCCCAGAACCAACTCTTCTTCTTGGGCTTCGAATTAGTCTGTGGGGTTCTGAACATGACCCAAGACCAATATTTCACAAACTCCACCTTTGTCGAAGTGGTCATTGTTCTCTCTCAGACAACCCTAATTCGGCGCAAGCAGACTTGAGACCTCTTCAGACACAGCTCCGACTTCTCCGCCGTGTGCCCTCAGCCGGAACTATCTTCACCGATGGCTCCACTCTGCCGTAGCGAGAGACGCAAGAAAGGTAACCTGCTCTTTCAGCTTCTCTCCTCTTCACCGATTCAACAAACTGTAGAACTCTTTCATGCAATTTTCCACTGACCTTTTTCAAAACCATTGTACCTGACTTCTCAGTGCAAGACGCCTTGAATACCTGGACTTCAGATCGACCATGTGCCCAGTAAGACTCTTCTTCCTTTATCATATTTTCAAGATTTTAGCTTTTACCTCTTCGAACTTTACCGTTGAAGACTCTGAAATCCTAGCCCTTTGTCGATTCCTTAACCTGAGAACTAACAGAAGTATCTCGCTCGTCTGTGATGCTGCTTCAGGGGATGACTTTGAGCGTTACGAGGCACTGCTCGACGCATTTACCAGGTACGCACTTAGTCAAGAAATCCGCATGATTTAAACTTGTGTGAATCTTCTGTAGATCTATTAGACCATCTTCAACTTCATCTTTGATGAAATGATATTTAGTGTCAACGTGTTTAGTTCTGTCGTGATGCACTGCGTTCTTTGCTAAGCAGATTGCGCTTTGTGAATCACAAAACAACTGAAAACTTTCACAATTGAACCCCAACTCATAACAAATCCCTTTAAGCCATTTCCCTTCCTTTGCTGCTTCCGTGAGGGCCATATACTCAGCTTCGGTGGTTGATAAAGCTACCACTCACTATAGTGTTGACCTCCAGCTCACTGTATTTCCACCAACCTTGAAAACATATGCATATACTGATCTTATTCTGTCGAGATCTGCTGCATAATCTGAATCACTAAAACCCACAATATCAAACTTCTCTTGCTTAGTAAACGTCAAACAAATATCCAATGCGCCAACCAAGTACTTGAAAACCCATCTGACTGCTGCCCAATGTGATTTCCCTGGCTGAGACATGTATCTGCTGATCAGACAAATAACAAACCCCAAATCCGGACGAGACCCAATCATAGCATACAACAGACTACCCACTGCACTAGCATAGGGCACCTTATCCATATACTCAGCTTCTGCCAACACCTCTTCCTCAAATAATCTTCTTAGTTTAAATTGTGGACTAACCGGCGAGACCACTGGTTTTGCTCCCTCCATGTTGAAAGTCTTTAAGACTTGCCTCATATACTTCTCTTGTGACAGCTTCAATATCCCCTTCTCTCTATCTCTGATGATGTCCATGCCTAGTATTCTCGTAGCTTGACCTAAGTCCTTCATCTCGAATTCTTTCATCAAATTTTCTTTCAACCTCTGAATTCCTTTCTTATCCTTAGAAGCAACCAGCATGTCATCAACGTAGATCAATAGAAAAATCTTTTCCTGAATATCAGCTCCCTTGAAGTAAACACATGGATCATGACGACTCTTCTTGAAGTTCTGACCTTTCATGAATTCATCAAACCTGTGATTCCACTGTCTAGGTGACTGTTTTAAACCATACAGTGACTTCTTCAACAAACAAACTTTTGATTCTTCCCCTTTCTTTATGAACCCTTCTGGTTGAGTCATATAAATTTCGTCATCCAATGTCCCATGAAGAAAAGCAGTCTTCACATCCAACTGTTCCAGTTCCAAATCAAAATTAACCACAACTGACAGTATTAACCTGATTGAAACATGCTTGACAACTGGTGAGAATATTTCATTGTAGTCGATGCCCTCAATCTAAGTAAACCTTTTTGCTACCAATCTGGCTTTGAACCTTGGTGGTTCTATTTCTGGAATCCCTTCTTTGTACTTGAAGATCCATTTGCATCCTACAATCCTTTGTCTGTTAGGTTTAGAAACAATGTCCCAAGTATGATTCTTTGCTAGAGAATTCATCTCTTCCAACATAGCTTGCTTCAATTCCTTTCAGTACTTGCTCCTCATTGCTTCTGCAACAGTCCTTGGCTCATCCACGTCTAGATCCTGAGCATAGGAAAGTGCATAAGCTACATAGTCTCCGCTCTCAAACATAGCATGCTTCTTAGTAGGTCTTTTAGCTCTGTCCCTGGCCAAAATGTAATCATCCAATGACTCTGATTCTTTAGTTTCATGGCTTTCCTCTTGTTCCTTCTGAATGTTAGATCCCTGTTCTGATTCTGAACCCTCACTTTCTGTTGTATCTTCCTCTTGATCTGAAGTCCCCTCAATTTCACTTGATGATACTCCACCTGAACCTGAAGATACTGCATTCTGACCTGAATGTGCTTCACCTTGTCATGTAAGATTTAACCTGACCTTCTTGGGATCATTATCCTTGAATACTAACTCTTCATGAAATGTTACATTTCTGTTGATTGTACATTTCCCATTTTCTGGAATCCATACTATGTAACCTTTAACTCCTTGCAGATAACCCATGAAGTAATTAACCATTCACGGCTCTAGGACTGACCTTGTCTTGAGTTATATGAACATATGCCACATTGCCAAACCTCCTTAGATGACCCAAACTAACCTTGCTGCTTGTCCAAACTTCTTCCGGAATCTTGAATTCCAAAGCTGACGTTGGAGATCTATTTATCAAATACACAGCTGAAGATGCAGTTTCAGCCCAAAACTGTTTCCCAAATCCTGTCTCTGCCAACATGCATCTGACTTTGTTCATGATGGTGCGATTCATTCTTTCTGAGACTCCATTATGTTGAGGTGTGTAGGAACAGGTCTTGTGCCTCTTAATACCTGAAGCCTTGCACAGACTGTCATATTGATTGTTGCAAAATTCTAATATGTTGTCTGTTCTTAGACATTTCACCTTCTTCCCAGTTTGAGTTTCAACTAACTATTTCCACTCCTTAAAACTCTGAAAAGCTTCATCCTTAGTCCTCAGAAAACTGATCCAAACTTTCCGAGAGTAGTCATCAATGAAGGTGATGAAGTATTTGCAACCTGAAAGACTCTCACTCATTGCTGGTGATCCCCAAAGATCTGAATTAATGTATTCCAACACTTCTTTAGATGTGTGCTTGCCCTTAAGAAAACTTTGTTTCTGAGATTTTCCCAATACACACTCCTCACAGAAATCCAGTGTGTGAACCTCTTTACCGTCTAGGTATCCACCTCTCACTAAGTGATTCATACACTTTAAACTCATGTGTCCCAACCTGGAGTGCCACCTCTTTGTAGTGTCCACTTATGGTCTGATAACTGCAGTTGAACCATTGATCACGGAGCCTGTCAAGTAGTACAAACCATCCTTGTACTTTCCTGAAATAACATTTTCTCCTTCCTTGTAGAAAGTGACCATGTAGTCTTTACCCTCATACTTGCAACCATTCTTCTCTAACTGGCCATATGATATCAGGTTCCTGCCCATTGATGGCATGTATCTTACGTCTGTCAAGATAACTACTGACTTGTCTGGATTCACAATTTTTAAGTTTCCAATGCCTTTGACTTCACTGATAGTATTGTTTCCCATCAGCACTTTCCCACCATCGACCTTTTGAAAATTAAACAGTACATCCTTATCAGGTGTGATATGGAATGTACATCCAGAATCCATTACCCACTCATCTTTAGTATCATGTAGACTAGCCGTTAGTATCATAGGCTCCTTTTTCTTGAGCCACATTTGCTGAGTTAGACTTATAATTGGTCCTTTTTTCTGGACAGGCTTTCTTGTAATGTCCTTCCTTTCCACATATCCAGCATTCTCGTGCCTTAGGTCGTCCATTAGAATTTTTTTTCTTGGACTTCCCATCCTTGCCTTTTCCTTTCCATTTGTTGTTCTGACCATCAGCCTTTTTACCAGGCTTTCCTTGACTGACATATAACCCTTCTGCATCATTCTTTGGTTTATTCAATAAACCTTTTTCCTTCAGTTCTACTTCTTTTGCGTGAGCAGACTGAACTACCTCAGCTAGTGTCAGAGTTTCCTTTTTGTTCCCATACTTCAACGTGTGCACCAGTGAAGCATATTGTTCAGGTAACCCTGACAAGACTTGAACTGCCTGATCCTCATCTGTTACCTTGATGTCCAGGCTTTCCAGTTCATCCACCAATCTCAGAAATACATCCATATTCTCTTCGATACTCTTGTGCTTTTCCATCTTGAAACTGGCAAACATTTGCTTGAGATATATCCTGTTTGGAAGCGTCTTTGTTTGATAGACAACCTTCAAAGCTTTCCAAACACCAGCAGCCGTAGTGTTCTTCATCACCTTCCGCAGAACCATATTAGTGAGACTATAACAGATTAAGTTTCTGGCTCTCACATCTCTTTCCAATCTTTGTTCTTCCGTCAAAACAACACCTGATTTTGTTTCCGAAGCATCTACTTCTTTTCCTTTGGTAGTTGATGGAGCTTCACCAGTGATTTCTTTTATCAATTTCCCGAAACCTTGTAGTTCTAGTTGCATGAGCATCTTGAATTTCCACATACCAAAATCTCCTTTTCCATTTTAAACTTTTGAACAACCTCCATGTCTTCTCTTTCTTGAAGACAAAACACGCTACCCAGATCTTCCACCAAGAATCTATCTACCAATTCTTCTTAAGATCCTACACCTCTTCAATCCCCCACAGCACTTCTTGTTTCCACAGATCCAAAACAACTAATCTCAAATCTTGAACCAGAAACTGAAAATTGCAGACTCGGATACTTGACCGTACCTTCATCTTCTGCTGAACCTGGCTCTGATACCACTTGTAAGGGAATCCTGTTTGTTCAATTCACTTAGTTTCTCCTTGATTTCAAGTTCCTTGTTAATCCGATTTGATGCGATTGAGAATTGAATCAACTGGAAAAGTAAAGAACACAATTGCACACAAGATATTTGACCCAGTTCCCTTGCGGTACATATGGGGAGAGATCCAAACTCTCAAGCTTTCACTATTGCGCAATAGATCAATGTACAATCTCTAACTCTCTGATTCTCGTTACAAGTGGTACGCAACCAGCTTCACGACCTCCGACTCCGATCGTTGAGAAGACAGAGAGACGGCGACCCTTCGGGAATGAATAGTCGTAGACTGCACAAGGGAAGATCGAAGAACACCACAAAGAAGACGACTCGAAGATGAAGAAGACTCTCTCTAGATCTTTCCTTCTCTTCTCTCTTTTTCGTTTTCTGTTTTTGACGCGTAACAACCTTTTGCTCAGCTCAATTACTTAATCTTCAGCGAACTGGGCCTTTGCTTGTTGTTGCCCAGAACCAACTATTCTTTTTGGGCTTCAAATGAGTCTGTGGGCTTCTGAACATGACCCAAGACCAATATCTCACACTCGATTTCACAGCAAACTATAAAACTCGAATCACAGCAAACTCGATTTCTCAAACTCAATTTGTATTCTCTCTTTCGTCCGTGACCATGTCGGTGAAGCCGCCGAGTCGTTGATCCATCTCTTCTGCGTTATCCCGACACAATCCTGATTCACGATGATCTTCTCTTCAACTACTCAGATCCCGAGCTCGTCGAGCACCTTGATTGCTCGGAGGTTTCCTTAAGGAACGCCAAGGAGAAAGGGGTTTTCGATGGCGATGAATGTTGGAGGGGAGGAAAAGAGCCTCTGGTTTTGGATTTGTGGTGAGAAAGAAGAGAGATGAAGACATAGTTTTCTGATTTTGTGCTACTTCACAATTTTATACTTGGAGCTATGTTCATGTTGGAGTTTTGGGATAACGGAAATTTCTTCGATGTTTCTTATCCTTGTTTCTCAAATCAAATCGAATTTGTATTCTCTTGGAATTGATCAAAGCAAACTCGGCGTGAGAGATCCCTCCTTCATTCTGGGTTTCATCTTTTGGATGCAAAATCTGATTAAAAACAAAAATTTCATTCCTCTAAATTTCCAAATTCGTAAGATCTGCAACATTAACCTCCTTTCAGCCATGGGAGGAAATGTGAAGCTCACAGGTTTTACTCGGAAAAAAAAGACAGAACAAAAAAGACATTTTTTAAATTTTTAACTAATAAAAAATAAAATAGTTTTTGAACAGATGTTAAACATTGCCACGTCATCGATATAGGCACGTGCTGTTTTGCGGATGACTTTAGGCGCGTGCTGTTTTGCAGGTGACTTTAGGCGCGTGCTATTTGACATACATTTTCCAAATGTGGGAAGTATTTTTGCAAAATCAATAAAGATTATGATTTTTTTTACAGAAATTTTTTTTTGTTATACGAGAGCTGGAATGTAGTAGCGGAAATCTGTTTTTGAGTATTAAAAACAGGACAATTCGTCCCCACTCTTTTTCCTATTATTTTTTGTTCCGATGGTGAGAAAAGGACCATAAAGGAGGTAACTTTGAGAGGATGACCCGAAAAATAAGAAATTGTGAGGCAGAGTAAACTTTTTTTTTTGCTTTGAAGGGTTTCGATGATTTCAAGTGTCAAAATGTATAAGAAAGGTATAATGGTCTAACCCAATTTTGACGAGAAGCAGGACAGAAAGAAGATACGTTAAAACGTTAGGCCTACCAAAAAGTTTAATTTGCCTAAAAGCAAAATCATTATTTTTATTTCATATTACAATTATTATACCCCCCATCCATAACAGATTTAGCTCCAAACTCGTGGGTAAGAAAAAGTCAGTCTAACCGATCGTGGGATACATCATCAGAGTCCACTTCCTAAAAATGTAACAAGATCCCTCTAGTAGTACTAATTTTGTCTGATTATACTAATGACTAGTGATTACTGAACGAAACTAATTAGTACCAATTGCATGCAAACATTTTCGTTACTACCTAGAACGCTATATTTTTCACCAAGAGTTTTGTCCAAACATTGTCATAGGGAGTTTTATCTAATTTCCCTCTAGAAAACATCTGACCATTCAATACAAAACTCCAAAATAAGTTTTTTTTTTATCTCCAAAAGAAAACGTTTCACTACATTCCCAAGTTTGTACCAAGTGAAATTGAAATGCAATGGGTAAGAGATTACGAAAGTTTATAGACACTAAGAATAAGCACCAGACCAAACCATTACTACTCTCTGACTTAAGCGTGGTCGTCCTTTAACAATCTCATTGATCAAATCACAGAGGAAGAAGGTGGAATTCATGGGACATGAAGTCTTCACTGGGTCTGTAGTACTTATCTGGTGAGTACAAACGTAGGTTGGAGACTTGGCTTGTGTACAGGCATGCAAATCTCTCCACCTGATTTGGAAAAAAAGCCGTTTCGGAAATTAATTCCCCACCAACGCAAAACACTCTAACCGCCACATAAGAAAGCAAAAGTTCATCCTTCTTTACCTGGTGAGCGAATCGAGAACTCTGGTAACCGGTTTTCATCAGTTGTCCCCAGACCTTGTGAAACTGCACTAGCCGAAACCCACAACATGAGCAGTTTTTAACAGATTGGAAATGAAACTAATTCACACCAATACACTACATTTACCTTTTGGTGACATTCTCTTTGAGCTTGTTGATGACTTAGTCGTACTTGATCTCTTTTAGACTGTTGAATCCCACCAAAAACATAATTGAGGACTTAGAATGACTACGCAACTATCGGAGATCCAGGGGTTATGCAAATTCTATCTTACCTCTAACTCCTTGAGCGCTGATAACATTTCCTGCTTACCATTCTCGTTAATATCCTCAAACCTGAGCAAATTTCGTGAAAATGGCTTTAACAATTAAGAATTCTATCTAATCTACATAACACGGCTTTCTTTGGTCCAGATTCTAATTTAAAGAACACTCACTTTAGTGACCAATTCAGGTGATGAATTTTGTCTTCAACTGAATCACGCTCATTCCTCATCAAAATAAGTTGCTGCAAACCAAAAATTTATCAAAACTAAAATGAGACTTGAGGAAAAAAAATCGCATTGTAAAGGAAGCCTAATTCATAGACAGTCAGATTATTAGCAGCTGTTGATCAAAATCAAGGCAATCCGTAAGACTTGCCCAATATTCGAATAGTCCTACAACCTTGAATTTTCACAGAATCATATTATCTCATATAATATTAACATATATAAAGAGGATCCATTCACCTTACGCATGTCCCTCAGTTCCCATAGAAGTTCAACCTCCTTTTCTAATTCTGGAACTACAAGCATAGTTCTCCAGCCTGAAGAATGAAAAAAAATCAAGCTGCAAGTAACTGGCACAAGCAAATACACTTTTACCAGTTTCTTCTAACACCTATGATACTGTCTTCATCAACAAACGAGTGTTTCTAGCCTACTTAGATGCTAAGCTTGCCCGTCATATGGTGTTAGGGGCATAACATACCATATTTTTATTCTCAGCATAGTTCAGTTAAACCCATGAAGATTTTTTCAAGATACTTCACAAAACAAAACAGAAGAAAAGTCTATAACTTGAAAATAAACCTTACCAAGTACTTTTTTGCTGCGCAAGATATCACCGTATATATGATCACCAACATAAAGAACCTAATAAGATCGAATAGCTGAGTAAGTACTACACGATGCATGGCACGGTACATCCAGTTACTATAGAGTTCTATAGAATATCTGTCATTTCATAATACAACGATATTCTAATCAAGAGTAATGGCACGGTACATCCAGTTACTATAGAGTTCTATAGAATATCTGTCATTTCATAATACAACGATATTCTAATCAAGAGTAAGGAAAAAATTCTTTAAGAAATAGCTAGTGCGCACTACCTGTGAACTTGACTCAATGGAGAGCAAACTGTGAAGATGCCCGACATTTCCACCTTGAAAAACTCGACAACCTTTAACTTTACTCTGACGTAAAATTTTTGGTGAAGGATCTCCCACCTTTCAATCAAACAAAAGAATAGCCACAGATACACAAGGATTATTTGGATAAGAAGTAGCATGTGAAAGACTGAATGTGTTGCAATTCGTTTAGTCAAACCTGAGGCATAGGTGTTCCATTGTCAGTATTAATAAGCATTCCAGAATGAGGTTCCACCTCAAAAAGGTTGGCACGACTCTCTTCATGGAAGAAACCAGGTTTGGCACTTCACAAAAAAATATCCATTTCAGATAGCAAACAAATGAAATGAGATAAGAATATATCCAGAAACAAAAATTCATCTACAAATTGATAACCAATAACACATAAACTTGTCTAATATTGTTAATCACGACAATTTTGTCCAGAGCATTAGATTAAAGAGACTTGAGAAAGAAAAAGACCTGCCAGTGATCACAACATCAAAATACTGGAGCCAATCAAAGTTGCAAGTATGAGGACCATGTACAGTGCGCCCTCCACAGAGGAAATTCATCACAATATTTGTGTAGTCCCACAAGCTGCAAGAAGCATATAACCATTTCAAACGTAAAAGGTTAATCTAACTGCACAGCTAGAAAAGCAATATATGCATAAACATTTTTACGAATATATCATTAGCATTACCTATTGGTCACCAAGAATGTAGAACGTCCAGAATCTCTAATCATTTTTATAAGGGGTACGATTGTAGTATCCTCATTGATATACCTGATAAAATAGCAAGTTAAAAATGTATTATGGAAAAAGAAAGAAAACAAATATTTCCAACAGAGGGGCATGGCAGAGATGGTACTTATCCAACTTGCAAAGAACAGTAATGAACATACCATCAGCCTTACCTATTAGGTTCTTTTGCCACCATCTGCTTTAAAGTTCCATCACGGTGGCACAAATCAACAGCAGCACGAACATCTTTATACATACGAGCATAACTAAAAGAACACCATTGGAGGAGAAAAATTAGTGATACATTTAAAAGAAAACAAACCATCCCAAGTATAAGTTATAGAGTACCAGGTAATAAAATTACAGCCATAAGCATAATATAAACTGTCTTGAAGGCTACATAGAGTATCCAAAACAGTAATAAATATGGGAAATTGTCATACTCAACGTCCTTGGGAATTTTTTCTGGGTTATTATCTTTAAAATCAACGAGTTGCGCAAACAGATAGGCTTCGGCCAAAGAAAAGAGGGTATCTATGAGAGCGTAGTCGGGCTCATCAAAAGAATCTTGTATTAGGCTGCTGCCATAGATGTCAACTTTGTCTTCCTTGGAGAGCTCCCTAAACCCATGGTAAGCTACTTTCACATACTTATGGCGATCCATCTACAAGATCAACAGTCAATTAGGAAAGATGCAACAATTATCATGAGAGCCACATACAAGGTATTCACCTTTAAGATGTTCCCCCTCTTTTTGTCCAGCACCAAGCCTCTAACCATGTAATTCCAATCAAATGTCCACTCTAGCAACTGGATTTATTATCACATCAAATATAACGATCAACCAAGCTTTTTTGATGGTCACAACCTTAAAACAGCAATATAGTATACTAACCTCACTTGGATACCCCAAATCATATACCAATTTCCTGACAGTTCCTTCATAAGCAAGGGACTCAAAAGTTTCAGACTTGTATTGGGCAAGAGTGTAGTCCATATCAAAGCCAACGGCGATGATATTTCTCATGTTCAGCGATCTATTGCAGAAGATCTGTTTGCTTATATCAATTATCTTTCCTCCTCCTGGGGAGGACCATTTATGGGGAGCTTCACATCCATCCCTTGAGCCCATATTGTGAAACTGTACCACGTTTTCACTAAGAGTTCTAGCTCGCTTTTCTTCCATTGAACTCTTAAAACACAGCTGGCTAGTCCCTGAGAGTTGATCAAGTAAATGAAGCATCATTTTTATTTTTCTTTAAATGAACTCAGTAGGATATATATCATATTATATGACACACAGGAACATATACAATTAGCATATAGAAAATTGTACAAGCTCTATCCAGCAAATAGATAATAGGAATACTTAAAATCAATCTCGGAAGAAGCAACTGGTTAGTCAGAACCCAACAAGGCTAAATTTAGAAGCACGGAAGAAGATGATACTACCTGATGACACGTTTCTACAGGGGATAAGAGGTTTGGGATTAGTCAACACGACCATTAACCTTTTACCGATCAACATGATCCACTAGCACCAAAGGTAAAGAAAAAGAGTAAAAACCCCTAGAATAAAAAACAAACCCTAACATCTTACCTCGATCAAAAGAACAAAGCGTGCACCACGTTAAGTCCTGATCCTAAGTTTCTTCCAAGGTATGCTCCAGGAAAGACCTAGAAATTGCAACTTCCACGAATTAAAGACGTAAGATAGCTACTAATTGGCACATCTTCCTTCCCGATCCAAGGTTCGCTAAGAAATTTCCCGAAAACACTAATAGCACTAGGCTACTACCAGAATCAGCTATATGGAACCAAACACAGACCCACAGTTAATCAACCGAGTGGAAAAATCTACAGAAGGAAAATTGAACTGCTTCGGTTATACGAAAATCCATAGCAAGATGGAAATCAGTCATAGCGACGTCACTGAACATGCGGTTAAGTCCATTAATCTACTAAGAGAACAAAAAAATACAACGCAAAGAACCAAACTCCATAGAAACACTGAAATAAAATAAATAAATAAATAAATAAAACGAAGTAGTCGAAGAAGAAGACGAACCAGCAGAGGAGTTGAGGAATTGTCTTCGTGCTTGAAATTTTCCAGGGAAGCGAAAACCGGAAGAGAAAACAGAGAGACAGAGAGAAAGAGAAGGAGAGAAATGGCGTTTAGAGAGACGCATGGTGGATGGGGTATTATATAGGCATGGAGGGGGAGACGAATCGTATTCGAGAGAGAGAATAATACTGGGTGCAAAACAAATGGGTACTGTCGCCGAAAAAGTAGGATTCGAATAGAACCACTGAGACATTTACCGGTGATTCGCCGGCGAATATTCCCTCCGTTTCAATTGCATTTATTTTATTTTTCTCTCTCTCGGCGGAAGGAGGGAGGGAAACGAGGTGTCTCGCAGAAGATGAGGAGATCCAAAAGAAGATGTGCCACGTGGTATAAATCTCCAACAACAACAACAAAAAGCGTGGTTGTGCCGTTCTGATCTCGAGACAGATTTGATGGGCTTTAAACCTAAGTTTAATGGGCCTTAAAATGAAGCCCAGTCCTTAACCTCACACTTATATATCTTTTCCGTCTCCGCCATTTCTCCGTTCGCGTCAACCTCCAGCTCTCTCTCTCTCGCACTCATCAACCGATCTCGTAGCTTCGCGTGAACACCACGCGCCGCCGGGGTAATCTTGAATCTTGACCGTTGAGATCAAGTCATGGCTTCGTTTTCCTCCATACGTGCTCGACTAGCTTTCGTCGCATTACTCTCGGCGACTACTTTTTACTGTATCCATAAATATCGCCGCTTGAAACGTCTCAAAAACCTCTCCTTAAACCCTAGTAGCCCTACCTCGAAAGCCAGCAGAGGAAAGATCTTCTTCATATCCCAGACCGGCACATCCAAAGCCCTAGCTCAACGGCTACACGAGCTCTGCGCATCTAACGACATCGCAATTGATCTCGTCGATTCACGTAACTACGAGCCCGAGGATCTCCCCAAGGAAAACCTAGTTATATTCATCGCGTCGACGTGGGATGGCGGGAAGCCGCCTCAGAACGGAGAGTTTCTCGTGAACTGGCTGTCCGAGAGCGCCGAGGATTTCCGAGTCGGCTCGCTTCTTCTCTCCGAATGCAAATTCGCCGTTTTCGGCGTCGGGAGCCGTGCTTATGGTGAATCGTATAACGCTGTGGCGAAGGAATTTTCGAGTCGGATGATAGGATTGGGTGGACTCGAGATGATTCCGGTGGGAGAAGGCGACGTTGATGACGGAGAACTAGACAGAGCATTTCAGGACTGGTGTGCTGGAGTGATTAGGTTTCTGAAGGGAGGTTCTGCTCAAGAAACAATTGGGGTTTCGCAGGATGACGCTGTTGAGAATGATAACGAGTATTTCGATTCAACAGATGATGAAGAGGAAGACAATGATGGAGATATTGTTGATCTCGAAGATATTGCTGGAAAAGCTCCTTCAAGGAAAAATGGCTTAGTTAAAGTGACTAAAGGTGATGGAAAGAAGGAAATGGTGACCCCTGTGATTAGAGCAAGCTTAACGAAGCAGGTATTTCTTGATTGCTTTGGATTTGATATGTGCTGAAGCTGATTCTTTGGATTTTGTTTCAAATGTCTATATGGTTCTGTTGCTTGAGCTTTGAAGCAGACTTGTGATTTGCATTTTCTCGCCTTTACTTGAATGAACATGACCTGTACACTTTCTGAAGTTCTGTGAAACTTTGCAGGGTTATAAAATCATTGGTTCGCATAGTGGGGTTAAAATATGTAGATGGACAAAGTCACAACTTAGAGGCAGGGGAGGTTGCTACAAACACTCCTTTTATGGAATTGAGAGTCACAGGTTTAACTAGAAGTTCTGTCTTTGTTCCTCTAGCCTTATGCTTGTAGGTCGTGATTCTTATGCTGAGGTATTTGGTTTTTGAATAAGCAAGGTGCATGGAGACAACACCTAGTTTGGCTTGTGCAAACAAATGTGTCTTCTGTTGGAGGCATCACACAAATCCTGTGGGAAAGAGCTGGCAGTGGAAGATGGACGATCCTAAAGAGATTGTGATAGGTGCTCTAGATCTTCATACAAAGATGATTAAACAGATGAAAGGAGTTCCAGGTCTGATTATATCTTTCTCCTAATCTTGGCTTCCAGATGATACATGCTTTGAAAACTCACTCAGGTCTCTGATAGTTTATGAGTATCCGTGGGTCAAGTTGGGGTCTGGAACCTATTTAGATATCTCATAGTTTATGAAACTCAACTTCATTTATCTAGGTTTCACATATATCTTGAAAGCCGTTTAGATCTTTGCACCAAAATAGCGGTGACCCCAAAAATTTGCTAGGCACTCTTGGAAGCCAAAGATAATCTGTGTGTTTTGTTTACTTGATTGATTTGTTTCCACCACTTAGTTGAGTGTCAGATGCTGACGCTTTATTGGCGGGATATTCTTCAGGTGTAACTCCAGAGAAATTACAAGAAGGTCTAACACCAAGGCATTGTGCGTTATCACTTGTTGGTGAGCCAATTATGTATCCAGAGATCAATGCCCTTGTAGATGAGCTACATGGAAGGCGTATTTCCACATTTTTGGTTACTAATGCACAATTCCCGGAAAAGATTTTGATGATGAAGCCTATCACCCAGGTCCGTGGTGTCTGTTTTGTACATGTTTTTCCATATTTGAAAGCTCTTCATGCTCTTAACAGAACCAAATTGCCGAACTCATTATCGTTGATATCGACAGTTGTACGTAAGTGTAGATGCTGCCACTAAAGAGAGCTTAAAGGCTATTGATAGGCCTCTCTTTGCGGACTTCTGGGAGCGGTTTATTGTGAGTAATTTAAATAACCTCTTCTATGTAATGAACCTTTGAAATGAAATTTGAATCTGAGGTAAAGGTATAATCGCTGCACCGTTTGTGTTCCAGGACTCCTTGAAAGCTCTCCAGGAGAAGCAGCAGCGAACCGTCTACCGTTTAACACTTGTCAAAGGATGGAACACAGAGGAGCTAGATGCGTATTTCAACCTGTTCAGCATTGGGAAACCTGATTTCATTGAGATCAAAGGCGTCACATATTGCGGATCGTGAGTGTGTTTCACTTGTTCTCCTCTCTCTCTCTCTCTCTCTCTCTCTCTCTCTCTCTCTCTCTCTCTCTCTCTCTCTCTCTCTCTCTCTCGCTCCACTCTTGTTACACACATATCATTACTTATTGTAATCTTCTGGAAACAAAAACAGATCTGCGACATCAAAGTTGACAATGAAGAACGTACCATGGCACGCAGATGTCAAAGCATTCTCAGAAGCTCTGTCTCTGAAGAGCAAAGGAGAGTACGAGGTTGCTTGTGAGCACGCCCATTCTTGCTGTGTTCTTCTAGGGAGAACGCAAAAGTTCAAAGTGAATGGGAAGTGGTTCACTTGGATTGACTATGAAAAGTTCCACGATCTGGTTAGTTAGTTAAACCAAAGACAAGATAAGATAGGATCATCTCAAAATCAAGATTCATGCTAATTTATGAATGAATTCGTATAGGTGGCTTCTGGAGAACCGTTCACGAGCACAGACTATATGGCACCAACACCATCATGGGCGGTTTATGGAGCAGAGGAAGGTGGGTTTGATCCAGAGCAGTTGCGTTACAAGAAGGAAAGGCATCATCACCCTAAACCGCAGGGTGTTTTAGCGTAAGACAGGAGTAAGCAAAGTCATTTTGTTACAGCCTTTAAATCTTGTCCTTCTAGTTCTAAAGCTTTTGTCTTTTTTTTTCAACTTAACAGTGTTTGGAAAGACGTTGAAGTTTTTAAAACATATCAAACTTTATAATAATCAAGTCTGAATTTAGTCCTCAAACCGGGTTTTGAACTTGATAAGTTTCTATATTTTGGAATTCTCTCCGAAGATGATTTTGCACGTGAAGCCTTTAGGGGCCCATATTTGTCTTGTGGGAAAAATTAGTAATTTCTATCATATCCTCTATTATTTTTATTTTTTTCTACATTCCTTACTCCGATTATGTAATTAATTACAGCAAGTCTTAATTAAATATTGCTTTATCGTGATTTAAATAATAGACAAGTTGTTTCCCTAGCAATATCCATTAGTTTCTTAACTTATCCGTTCACCACGCATCTTTTTTTTTATCATTCAAAAATTCGAAAGGGACGTAACCATCAACTACACAAACCAAAAATTAAACAACCTACTACAACTACAAATCATCCTTATGAAACAATTAATTTAATCTAATGGTTAGTCTAATTCCATCGCCATAGATGTACATTGTTGTTTTCCTCACTAAAAATAGCTTTGATTCGCCAAAAATATAACACTGAGATGGACAAAGAAAATTTCTTGTTTTGAACTAACAGATCCGAGAAATTATATAAATCAAAGGTCTTTTTTTCCCCATGAGGATTTCTAGTTTTTTTTTTTTTTTTTGAACAGCAGAGGGTTTCTAGTTAATTTATAAAATTCAACAATAGTTAACCCATGAACACACACAAAATCATAAACTCCATTGATATGGTGATAAAAATTTACCAGCTCTTCACCGGCGTGCTTTTCCTCCTCGACCGTCTAGATGACGGCGGCGCCACCGTCTTCACCTTCATCTCTGGCTCCTGCTCCGCTAAGTCTTCATGTTTCCACTTTTGCCCTTCTTCCACACTACTACTACTCCTAACTTTCTTCTTCTGTTTCTCTCTGTTAATAATCTTAACCTGTTCGTCTTCTTCTTCTTCTTCGTCTTCGTACTCCTCGTAATCTTCGTCTTCTTCGGATTCTTCCTTCTTAAAATTTTCTGGGTTCTCAAGATTCTTCCTTGGTCTTCCTCTTCGTCTCCGTGTCGTTTGAGACTCCGGCGGAGATGAAGCTTCTGCTACCGTTGCTGTCACTGACGGTTCTTTTGCTCTCTGAAACCTTCTCTTCCCCATCAGCTTTGTTTTCTCAACAGAATATAATATTAAACAGCTGCTTTTATGTTTTTAATATCTTCAAGAGCTGACACAGGAGTAATAGTCGGGTGGTTCTCTTATGTGGTGAGTGTCGACCACTCTGGTCCAGGCCAGGTTCGATTTCCTGCGGGAACATAATTGTCAAGACAATTGCTTGGCTATTTGGGGGTAACTGGGCGCAAAGAGTAAAAAAGAAAAAAAAAAAAAAAAGCTGAAGAGCATTCTTTCAAAAAATATCTTCAAGAGCAATAAAAAGTTTCTCATGATTTTTGTTTTTAATGTTTTACAGACAGAATTAAAAAAAAAACAACTGTCTTTGAAATCAAAAGCCGCCCACTCTTTGGTGTTTAGATAAAAAAGTAGATTTTATTTTTGTCCGTTGGTTATTATCCACCAATATAGTACATGCATGACAGATAACCAATATATAATATATTTTTGTTGTTAGGGTTCATGTATAGTGTACTAATTTTGTTTATAAGTTATACAAGTATACACCAAAGATTAAAATCGCGAATTAGCATCCAAGATTGAAATTTGTATAATTTAGTGATTTGCAAGAATATTGCCACCTTATCACCACCCCGTTGCTAGCTGCAATTTGTGTGTTGTGTTTGAGTTCTAATAAAAACTTTTGATTTTATAATGAATCCATAAATGCAATTTTATTTTTGACAAAAAAAATCCATAAATGCATTTCACACGCTTTTTATGTGTTATACAATATATCTGTATATATTTCCATTTCTTTGCTATAGTTTATTGTAAGTCCTTTTGGTTTTATTTACATATACTAGATAAGTACCCGCATATATGCGGATTTGTAATTTAATATTTTATAATCCGTTAAAAAAAATTAAAAACAAAATCAGATCACCCGTAAAAATATATAATACATAATTTTAGAAAAAAAGTTTCCGATAAAATAAATATATATCTTGAAGGAAAATTTTGGTGAAGCATATGCAGTAAATAACTTTGGATACGATTATTGGACTTTTATTTTTTTGGCGTGTAATAGACATACTACCAAATTGTAGTTTATATAGAGGTGAGAAAATACAATTCTTTTCATATTAGGATTAATTTTCTTAATCTAAATAGAAAAACTAAGGATTTTTTCCTTTTTATATTAATTTTGCTTTTTAAAATATGTTTATTTTTATTTTTTAAGTAAATTTAACTTTTAAGATTATGAATCAGTTATTAAATTTTCCGAATTTTATAATTTTTTATTAATCGCGATCAGGTGGGTTAACAACTTTGAAACATTCAGCTTTATACTAATTTTTTATTTCCTTATTCTTATTAAAAATACTAATTTTTTTTAACTTTTTTTAAAAAAATTTAGCATTTAAGAAAAAATTTCTCAATCTTAAAGCTATTTTGTTTAAAAATGAAAACAGTATTTAGTTTTTTGTTTAATATAACTGTATTTTGTTATTTACCTTTTTCTCCTTAAATTTTTTAAAAATTTCCTTAATCTATACGCAACTTTTTTTTTCCTTTTTATTAAACTTTGGCTTTTTGGATTAATTATTTTTTTCCTTTTTTGTATTTTTGTTTGCTAACTGTACTTTTCAAATTAAGTTTAGATTATATTTTTGTTTTTATTATTAATATTATGTGTCAATATCTAATTAGAAGTTTATTAAATATGTGTCAAAATCTTATCGATTAACTTGACATGTGTCATGATCTGATGAGTTACTATGTTTGAAACATTCTTCTTTATATAATAAGAATTAAATATGTGTCAAAATCTTATCAATTAACTTGACACGTGGCACGATCTGGCGAGTTACTATGTTTGAAACATTCTCCTTTGTATAATAAGATATCATACTTCGTCTCACAAAATGCATATATGATGAGTTTTGTTTCACTATTAATTGAAAACCTATATTGATTCATGTGAGATATTAGAAACGTGACATTCTTTTGTATTGAATACAACAAATGAGAATCGTTCAGCTTAAATTTTATCTTCAGAAGAAAATGGGAAAATGGGTAAAAAAACCCTGAACTTTACCAAAAACATGAAAACAAACTCTGACCTTTTTTTGTGGGTTTTAAAACCTTGACCTTGTGAAATAAATGAAATCGTCCCCTGGTGTTAATAAGCCTTAATTAGGTTAACAGTGATAAAACTCTCTGTTTTATTAGAAGATGAGAAACACGTTCCTGACTTGTCTAAAACGTGGTCTTCTTCGATTTTAGGTCAAACAATGACAATTTTGTGATAAGTTTATCGATGAATATTTAGAAGAAATTCTTATTTGAAAGCTGGTGAAATATTTAGGGATAGGTTGCGGGCTAATGATCAACTTTTAGTGTCGAAGGATAAATGTCAGGAGACACGACGGATTTGTATTAAAACGATTGCTGACGAATATGAAGAACAATTTGCAAGGATGTACGATTATGTAGGTGCACTTAAGGAGCAAATCCAGGTTCAACGGTAATTTTGGGAACAAAAGCTAATGTGTTTGAGAAGTTCTATTCCTGTTTTTCTGCAATGAGAGACGGGTGGAAAAATGGGTGTCGACGTATTCTTCATCTTGATGGAACATTCATGAAAGGAAAAATTAAAGGTGAAGTACTCACAGCTGTTGGCCGAGATGCTAATGATAAAATGTTCCATGTTGCATGGGCTGTTGTTTCCGTCGAGAACAAGATAAATTGGGAGTGGTTTATGACATTACTACATGAGGACTTGGACCTTGGTTTAGGAAATGGTCTAACTCTTGTTTCAGATCAATAGAAGGGTCTAATTGCAGGTAAAGACTCTGTTCTTCCTTATTGCGAGCATAGAATGTGTGCTAGACACATATGGACTAACTTGTATAAGAAATACGATGATGAGACGGGTCTTTTACATATTGCATTCTGGAAGATGGCAAAAGCATATAATACGAGAGTTTTTGAGCAGAGAGTAGAAGACTTTAAGCTTTTAAATATTGGAGCTTATGAATGTCTTATGCGATGGTCTGCATGTCATTGATCCAGGTATGAAAGAAGACAACATTATTATAATAGTAAGTAAAATTAAACTTAATTTCAATATGTTATCTCAATTTTAATTGTATTATTTTGTAGAGCATTCTTCACAGGTTTTGCTAAGAGTGATGCTGTTGAGAACAATATGAGTGAATCGTTTAACAATGTCATCGATGATGGACGATTTAAACCACTAGTGGGGTTGCTTGAAGATATTCGGATACATGTCATGATAAACAATGAAGGAAAGATACGCATGATAGACGAATACGAAGGGGAGGTAACCCCATATACCAAAAAGACGTCTTGAAGCATATGAAACTTCTGCTAGTAGACAAACACAACACGGAATTCATATGGTATCATCATTGTTGTTTAATTTAGTTGTTGTTTTTATGTGTTTTTTTATCGTTTAATATATTTTTATGTGTTTTGTATTTATTATTTTTTTTTCTAGACATGTAACAAATGTCTTAAAAGAGGACATACCAAGCGAAGCTGCTCAAATGATACAGCTATCATTCCCCCAAAAAAACCTCGAGGTCGTCCATAAAAAAATCAGCCATGTGAAGAACCATCGGTGGAGACGACACCTACACTTCAAAGCCAACCAACACCCACATTTCATAGCCAGCCAATACCCGCATTTCATAGCCAACCAAATATTCCTATAGAAAGTCATGGTGTTTTTCACAGTCCATTAATGGGAGACGACTATGTATGTGTCGGCCGAAGCGTTCGAGACATGAGCACTAACATTGTGCTACCTTCGTCACTTTTCAGGGAGCATGAACGAAACAAGTTGAATATTAGGCGACACAAAACATGATGATTTATTTGCATTGTACTTTGTGATAAAATTCTAGCAGTTGTCAAGCTTTTACATACGTTTGTGACGTCATGACTCTAGTTCTTCTTCTTTCTTCAAAATAATGTCTTTTTCTTTACAAATTAACTTATTATGTTTTAGATATAAAATTATTATTTTAAAAATTGAATGGCTCATATACTATTTAGTAGTCTACTAAACACAAATGAAGCATAACTAAAGTGAAAATTTAATTAGGATACAATAATTCATGTGGAAGAAATTATGATGAAGGATGAAGACGACAACTCCAATCTCTTTTTTTTTTTTATCGAAAAACGCAACGTTTTGTCACCGTTACGGTTTGTTAACGTGAGGGGCCGATTTCAATTTTTTTACAAGGTAAGGGTTTTAAAACCCACAAAAAAAGATCAGAGTTTGTTTTATGTTTTTGGTAAAGATCAGAGTTTCTTTACCCTTTTTCCAGAAGAAAATGAATGAAACAGAAACTTTAATTACAACAAAATTTATGACTCTCCTAAACAGAAAACGGCACGATGTTCATTATTCATTTCAAAAAACTAACCGGGCGTAAAAAAGCCCAGCAAGGCCCAAAAACTGACCGTTTGGAAAAACCGACAAGAGAATGCGCGTCGTTTTTTATGAAAGCGACCGACGCGGTGTGTCTCGTAAACAGCGAATTTGGCATTTTGGTCCAAAGTGGATAAGAAGATCACGTGATCGAAAGTCAGAAGAAACCCATCTTCATTTCTTCCTCCTCCCGTTGGATCATACCAACAAAGACATTTCAATCCTTCCCATCACTCTTTTCTGATTTCTAATTATTTTTCCCCTCATTGCTTTTTTTTTCTCTCGAGAATTCACCAAATACAATATTTTCGATAAAGACAAAACCAATTTTTGGTTTTTTTTTTTTTTAATTCTTCGAAAAACGGACATTTTTTTTGTTTTCTTTGGGGCAATGATCTAGGAGAGAGATCTAATAAATCCTACTTGGCCATATAATTCTATTTTTATTTTTGGGGACACAGACAGGAAGATTAATATCAAGCACCAGATTAAGTAAGTAGGTTTGTGGATGGAACATCTTCTGGGTGAGCTTCCTTTCCTTTTTCTTTTTTTTTGCTTTCTTTCTCTCCTTTCTTTTCTGCGGATTTTTCTGGGTTTTTGAGAAAATTCTTTTTTTCTTTTTTTCTTTTTTAAAGATAGTTCCTTTGTGATATAGAAAGAAAGTTTTAAATTTCAGAATCTCTTCTTTCTTTCTTTTTTATTTCACCTGGGTCAATCTCTGCGGTTTCCAAATAGAACATTGGGTATTTTTATTTCTTTGACCATCTCTCTGTTTTTAGGAAGTGAGTTAAGTTTCAATCTTGACATTCTTTTCCTTGTAGAAATCTCCCATTTTGAGAATAGATGATTCTCTTTTTCTCATTTTGATGTGTTTTTTTTTAGTTCCCTTTCCATAAAGAAATGATTTTTAGTTATTCGGGTCTCTCTTTCTTCTCAAATCCAGGAAGAAAGCTATTGCTTTCCCTTTGTGAATGAATCTCACGTTGTTCTCGTTGATTCCAAATTTTCTGCAGCAAAGCCCGGCGTCTGTGATGCAAATGTTTCGATTCAGTGAGAAATAGGAATTGTGATTTTGGTTCTTAATCATGGTGGAACCTTATGAGACACGTAACAACGGAGAAGCATTTCAGATGGTCAGATATCAGGGTTATCACCATCACAATTCCAGAATAGCATCATCATCATCATCGTCATCATCAACATCATTATCATCGCCGTTGCTCGATTTGAGAGTGTTCTATGTCAGAATCAGCAATTTCAAGGTGGATGATTCGACACCTGAGGTCCTCACCATCACTCACATTCCTCTGGATCCAGATTCTCTTCTGGAGATAAACGGTGTTAGAATGAGCATTTACTCTGAAGGAGTTTCTTCTCAGCTAAGGCGAGATCGAGTTGATAAGAAATCCGAAGTAGCTACTTTTATCAGCACAGACAATATCAGGTTATCCGGTAGTGTCAAGTTTGAGGTCTATGACAAAGATGAGCTGGTTTTGTCTGGAACTCTTGAGATGTCCGGTAGTAATGGTTTCACTGGGGAGTCTAAGCATAGCACGAAGCGGTGGAACATGAACTGTGAAGCTGAGATCACTGCAGGGTCTGGTTTCTTGAAGGAGAAACATATTGGCTGTTCGGAGTTATCATCTCCATTGCCAACTATTGAAGTCTACGTCACTGGTTGCTTCTCAGGAACACCAATCATTTTAACCAAGACACTACAGCTTGGTTTCAGAAAGAAGCACAGTAGAGGGAGTGCATTAGATTCGATTCCAGAATATGAAACCGGTGAGCCTCAGAAAGGCAACTCATCTGAGCTTGATTTTCAGGTAATTTTACTTCACTGTTTCAAGATTATTACAATGCTTCCTAATAGTTTTATATTGGTTTGTGTCCAAGTTCAACACTTTGAATGCTATATACCTTAGATATGAGTCTTCGTGGTCATGCTGTAGGCATGAGCATAAAGTTTTTCATGGTTTTGAGATTTCATATCTTGAGACATGTTTCTTGGTACTCTTAGGAAGATTATTCCTTTAGATATTGAAGTGGACCAACTTCGTGATAATTGATCATGTGAGGTATGGGGCCTGAGACATTTTACAAGTCAATAAATAGCTGTCTCTCTCTCTCTCTCCCCCCCTCACACACACACACTCTCTCTATCCCATTTCCCTCTTGTCCTCTGATCTTAATATCTGAATTTTTATCCTCCTGTCTGCTACAGTCAGTTCTTATGTGACCCATTGGTTGAAATATCGTGGTTTTCACATGTAATGCCACAATATTTCATCTTTTATTTATGCATAAACTTATTCGGGAAAACGTTTCCCTATTGAAGAGTTAATGTTAAGATTAGCTTATGCTTGAAGTTTTATGTGGAGGTTCTTGCAGTTGACATTGTCAAAACCTATTAGAGATGGATATTCATACTCACCGTAGGTTAAGAGCTTCTCTTTAGCTATATTGCAATGTCTATACCTTCCACCTATTAATCATGGAGGTGTAGACACCAGTTTTTACGATTGGAACAAAACTACCATTAGCCTCTATTCTACAAGTGATTGAATGACCATTGTATTCTTTATTTGAGTATCTCTATATTTGTCTGTTACTTATTTTTCTTTTCGATACAGACATCTACATACACGATTCTCTCTGTTGCTGAGTTCTTTGCAGTGTTTTGTCCTAAGTATGGGAGTTTTTTTCCCCTGTGCAGGTAACAGAATACGGAAGCTACAAACAAGATTATGATGGAGAATACGGCGACATGTATCTGAGAAGAGAGTATACAGACGGTGAAGATGGAGAGATGTCGTGGTTCAATGCTGGTGTGAGGGTTGGTGTGGGAATTGGTCTTGGTGTATGTGTAGGTCTTGGCATTGGGGTTGGCCTTTTGGTGCGTACCTATCAATCAACCACCAGAAACTTCAGAAGAAGGCTTATCTAGTTTCACTCAAATTGCCTCAAGCTAGACTCTTTCTCTGTCTCTAACTCCACTCCATTGCAAATCTCTTTTGACTGCAGAACTCTAAGCTATATAGTCTAATAGCTAATACTGCTGTGTAGTATAATCTTTCTTCATGTGTATTTTTCCTCTTTGTCCCTTAAAATTTTGAAGGAATCATTCTCTTGTGTTTGTTGAGATATAGACTGAAAGAAACAAAGCTTGTTGCTGGTATTGTCTGCTTCCTGCCTGTATATAAATGCTTATGCGTGTAAGAGTTTTTGGACTAACTTTAAGAGTAACTTGGAAACACAAAAGCCTTTTTATTTAATCAATGCTATGTCTAACTCTTTCAACCTCTCTCTCCCATGAACTATATGCAGTCCATTAAAAAAGATATTCCCTTCAAAACCGGTTAAGGGTTGGTTTGGATTGGCTCAGCGGCAATTTCGGCTCCAGAAAACCCGCTGCTCACGTGCTGCTGGTGATTGTTACTCTGAACCAATCCCCAGAAGTTTGCAGTTTTAACATCGTCTTGGTTCATCTGCTTGGAGAATTCTTCATAGTTATACTGCAACAAAGCTTTCCCTCCAAATTCGGTTGGGAGATTTTCCTCGTCGAAAAATGAGCTCATAAGCTCCACGCTTTCCAGGTTCTTTGGGTAAACAAATTTCACCTTGATGAATGTCTTTGCATCAATAAAGTACTTCACTATCTGTGGAACAACACAAACAAATTCAAAATCAAAATACCCACATCGTGTTCCTGCACATACATTATTCATTCCTGTGTAGACAAACAAACACGCGCGAAATTGTTTTAATCAACCAATGTTTTGTCTGACTATGAGATAGAAGCAGTGTTTTTTCAAACCTTCCAGAATGCCTCAAAGAGTCTTGGAGGATTATAGAGGAAAGCGACAGCTAGTCTCTCTGGGTAGTGATTTTGCAGTATGTTGATAGTCTCTCTGGCAGATTTAATAGGCACACTGGTGCTCAGTGTCCAGTCCGTGAAGTCAATAAGCCAGGACATCTGTTCTTGATCCTCTGGCAGATTCAGAATAGCATTCTCAATGAGATACACCAAATGTTTCATCTGATTGTCTAAAGATTTCGTGTTCTGCAGATATTTTCATGAAAAAACTGGATGGTTTATCTTTTGCCCCGAAGTTAACTCGCTCTAAAATATTAACTAAGAAGATGATCTTTAGAAACCTGCAAGCCGGGTCTCAGTATAAGAACCGTTCTTCCACTTCTGTCATGGAATCCAGCTTTGTAAACTTTTCCAGTCTCACCTTCACCTGAAACTTCATCCTAGTAGAAAGCAAGCCTCAACCGGTAAGTTTTTGGAGGAGTTCTCCAAAAGAATCCAAGATTTTTGTTTGATGCTTACCCATCGGATATCCTCAGGTTTAAAAGTGGATCTCCATTTAAGCGTCTCCTCAAGCATCTTCTTGGCTTTGCCTACATTCCAATTCCTAGCTTCCAGATATCTCTTCAGACACGCATCTGAACAATATAGTGAACTCCTTCCAGAGAGCTGACCGATGAGAGCCTTAAGCTCTTTGAGCTAGACCATTAAGAACAGGAAAAAAGAAAAAAATCACCTTCTACGAATCATATGATTCTAATTGAAGTGAAAATCAGCAGCAAGGCCTGGAAAGTTTTTACCTTTGCCTCTCTGAGAGCTGCCTCATTACTCTCCTGTTCGGTTTGCGAAGAAGTCTTGCGACGAAACATCTCGAACAGCAATAGGGTCCAGTATCAAAATGTTATTCTGTAAAAGTTACCACGATGAATAAGCGTCATATATAATATAATAGCATCATAAGCTAATACTTGCGTTAAATCCAAAGTCCAAGTCACGAAGGAGAATTATAACAGACATCACCAGAGAAGTCACAGAGATACAAGCAACATGTAATGGACACTATACAAAAAAGGTTCATTTGATTCATGTGACTTGAATCATAGACCAAGCATGACTCAGCTACCTACTACCACGCAAAAAAAAAAAAAAAAAAATCTAGTACAAACGGATCGGTCAAGAAGGATCAATCACCGAGCTGATAGAGAAAGGTAGAACATTTATGTTGGGTAAGAATTGGGTAGTTTTTCAGTCTTCATCAAGATCCACCCAATTTCGTAACAAAAGGACCAAAACGGAATTTACTAAAAAAAAACCTATTATTCTCCTCATTACTACTTTTCTATTCGTCGGAGACATAATTGTAGAGAGAAATTCATGAAAGAGCAAGAGAGCATAAAAAAAAGTCCAATCGAAAACCTGAGATATATCCATCACAATTCACAAACACGAAAGATGGAAACTTTGAAAGAGAAAAACGAGCGTACCCAGTAGAAACCGAAGGGGGCAGCAAGGAATAGAGATGGAGTGACTGAGAGAGAGGAGAAGTCGTCGTGAGTCAGCTGAAGAGAAACTGATTAAATGGAGCATGCGAGAAAAAAGGTAAAACGAAATTCACCATAAAAGCTTACGGACAACAACTAAAATATCTCCGGCACGTGCGATTCACGTGTTTACATATTAAGGTATCAAAGACCAATAAGCTTGTGGAAGTTTCAAACGGGTGAACTGAGGGGTGGGCCGGATCCGGATATTCGGGAATTTCAGGATATCCAGATCCGAGTTTTAACTATCTGGATCTGGATCCGGATTCGTTGCTTCCGGATATCCGCCCAGAAATTAAGATATCCGTCGGATATCCGGATCTGAAAAAAAATAATTAAATTAGAATAAAATATTAAAATAATGATAAATTAAACAAAAATTATATATTATTTTTAAAAAAAATAAATAAATTTTGATATTTAAAAAAAAATTAATTTTTTTTAATTTTTAATATATAAAATCNATAAAGTATACACAAGTGTACACAAATAAAGTGTACACAAATATATAGAATTGAAGTATACACAGCTGAAGTGTACATAAATATACAGAACATAAAGTATACACGACTAAAGTATATACAAATAAATTGTACACAACTGAAGTGTACACAAAATCATATGTTGAAAATTGAATTTTTAAAAACAGACATTTTAAAATACATAAATATATACGTATACAACATACATGTACACTACATATGCGTATACCACATACATGTACACTATACATATATACTACATTCATGTACACTATACATGCATACTACATTCATGTACATTATACATGTATACTACATATGTGAATACTACACATGTATACTACATTCATGTACATTATACATGTATAGATGTACACTTAAAGGTGTTCACTATAGATGTACACTACTTTATGTGTACTGTACGCCACTTTAGATGTACACCTTTTAAGTGTGTACATCTTTAGTTGAACACATTCTCTGAATACCAGTCTAGGTATTCAATAATTCTTCGGTGTACAGTGAACACCTTTAAGTGTGTACATCTTTAGTGAACACCTTTAAGTGTGTACACTTTTAATGATATATATATTAAAAAACATAGATTTTTTGCTGCCCATTTTGAAATTTAGATTTTTGAAAACGGACATTTTAGATGTACACCTAAAGCCATTTTATGTGTACACAGCTTTATGTGTACACCACTTTAGGTGTACACCACTTTTAGGTAGGAGAGAGAAAAGTGTGATTTTTATTGTATAAAAAATATGAGAGAAAAGTGTGACTTTTTCAATTTTGTTGCTGTACATTGAAATTTGGATTTTTGAAAACCAACATTTTTAAAATACATGAATGTATATGTATGAAAACATTTTCATGGAATTTTTTCGGTGATATACGGTGTACCTACATCGATAAATATGGTGTGCGTACGGTGATATACGGTATACGTATGGTGATATACGATATATGTACAAGGATATACAATATACATACTGTGATATATGGTGTACATCTAATGATATATGATGCACATACGGTGTACGTCCGGTGATATACGGTGTACGTCCGGTGATATATGGTGTACGTCCCGTGATATATGGTGTACGTATACCGATAAACCAAAATTTAAAAACGTAAAGTATGATAATCTTATAGAACATTTAACTTTATAATGTAAAAAAGTTTTTCTTTTTCTTAGTATTAGTTTAGACTTTGACTGAATTCAATTTTCTGTTTATACATTTATTATGAAAATATACAAACAAAACAACACATATACACAATTTCTCTTAAAAATATAAATTGACAATTGAATATAAATATAAATTACAACATTGTTCATAGGAAACATGAAACGAGAACAAGAGAAATCTAAGTTCTCTCTTTATTTCCAAGAAAATCTAAACATTACAAAGAAAACAATAAAATTATTCAATTGTTTTTGTTGAGTTTTTTTTTTTTAAGCAATACAAATGCGTCAACACAAACAAACAACAAAAAACAAACTGTTTTGGTTGAGTTTGTTTTTTTTTTTTGTCGAAATGTTTAGCTTAAAGGTTTAGCAAACATATTTTAAGATTTTATAGCTACAAAAGTTTAATTTTTCTTTTTTTTATTATTGATTTAGATTTTGACTGAATTCGATTAAATGTATACATTTATTTTGAAAATAGTTTTGGACCGAATTGGAACGAAACACATTCTATCATATGGGTCACAAATTTATATTTTTCAAATTATTTTTTTGAAAGTTAAAATATTCTAGACATGAATATAGGTACATGTACACCGATTTAGGTGTTTACTACTTAGGATGATGTACACGACCATTTTAGGTGTAACTTCACCCTTAGAACTTCAACAAAATTGGTTACAATGCTGTCAATTGACCCCTTTTTAATTAAGGATCTTTCTCCTTTAGTAAAATTCAATAAAGCAAAACTGTAACTTAACACAGAAACGATTTTTTCCAAAATAAAATAATTAAATAATAAAGAAAAAAGTCAATCATCGTGTTTATCAAATTTTGTTTCTAACCATCGCACAAGTGTTAAGTTACACATTTTGAGAATCTAGACCGTGCTTTGTTATAATCTAGTTACACATCATCATTAAATTTTGTTTCTCGTGCGGCCGCATGTGTATTTGATAAAACCATCTGAAATTTTTGTTTGTTTCTAATTTGATGTGTTTATCAAAGTTCATCATCTGGTAAAGAAAAATTCCCAAAGCTAAACCCTAGCTTCATAGACGACTTCTCCCAAAGCTAAACCCTAGCTTCATCTTTTCCTCTTTGCTCTCTTTCTTCAAAGAAATCGATCTGGGTTCGTCGCCGGATACGTTGTTAATGGCGGAATTTCTCAATTTGAGTGATCCTGATCCACCGCCATCGCCTAGAATCGAGAACCCCGTCAAAACCCTAGACGAGTCTTCACCTACCGCGCCGATTCGAGCTCTTGTTGCTCCCTCGCTCGCTCTCTCGTCACCGATTCGCCAGATTCAGAATCAAGCTTCTCCTCCGACGAAACCCTTAACCCAGATTCAAAACCCAGATGATACTTCCTCTTCTCCATCGGATAAAACCCTAGTTACGCCTCCTTCAGTCGATGTTGGCGTCGGGTTAGAAGGATTATTACTCAACGACTCCTCTTGGCGTTGTTGTTGTGGCGAGGAAGAAGATGATGATTGAGAGAGAATTTGCCATTAAATGGTTGCTTTAATTTTTTTGTTTAATTTTTATTTTTAATCGTGAGAATGAAATTGAATCGTAAATAACTTAAGTTTGGAATAGCAGAACTTTCAAGTCAAAACTATTTATTTAGCTAGAGCTGTTAAGCGGGTCAAACCGGCTCCGTTAGACCCGCCCCACGCGAATTACATTTTTTTTCGACCCGCACCTGCCTCGCTTAAATCTGTGGGTAACCCACAAAAATTTAAATAATAATAATAATAAAAAATTAGTAAAAAAATATATTTAATAAAATAAACTTCATATGAAAAAACATAAATACATAATTTTCTAAAAAAATAAACAAAATAATTAATTAATTTATATATATTACAAAATATTTCAACATTTTAATAGTATTTAGTAAATAAATATTATTTATTATTTTTAAAAAACAATTGCGAGACTCGCGGGAAAAAAATGCCGGCTCGCACCCACTCCGCATTTGAAAACACTCGACCCGCATCCGCCCCGTATTTGAAAACACTCGATCCGCACTGGTCCTGCTTTTTGGCAATTTAAAAATTCTCGACCCGCACCCGCCCTGCGGCGGATCAAAACCCGCGGATCCCACGGGTAAACACTCAAATTGACAGCCCTACATTTAGCAAAGGGCGTTCAAAATACACCCATTTGACAAATTAAAAACTTAAAACTACACATTTACCCAATTTCCTCTTATTATAATATTTTTGCGGGTCAAACTGGGCAACTTGTCAAAGAACCAAACATGTTTTATGACCATGGATTGAGCAGGTCACTTTGCAGATTCTTACAAAATTCATTGTTCCTCTTGTTAGATTAATTTTATAAAGTAAATATAATCTTATATAAACTAAATATAAGTAAATCATAAACATTTTTTTTTCAACTGAGAACAATTTATATTGATTGGGAAAGGGTTACAGAGAAACAATAATTAACCACAAAGAGAACACAATGATCTTTCCCGCACCTACAAATTGATGAGGATGGGATTTTGTAATGACACATTGCTAAAACCATTTACAACTTTGTTCCGAGTCTTTCAAAAGACCGCTAAAAGGAATTCCCGCACAACGTAGTGAATACCGAAGACGGACTCTAACACTTTTGGCGATAACTTAAAAACAAAACCTGGCCATCTCCGAAAATGATGAGTTTCCTTTTTGTATTGCCAAACGTCGAGGTTATCCCGGTTGAGCAAGCTTCAAAGAAACCCGCTCAATGGACCGTTGGAAAACGGAGAACTGCAATAAACCTTTTAAACGCCACACCAGATTAACCATTTTACCTAAAAATTAAACGCAAATTAACCAAATACTAAGAGGAAAAAAACCACCCCAGCCAAAAGCTCTATCCCCAGCTAACATCCAAGCATTGAACTGAAGAAGAGAGACCAAGCCCAAACAAGGAAAACCGCAGCTCCAGCATAAACTAAGAGGCACAGCGCCGGAGAGAATCATAAACATCTATTATAATATTTTTATTTATATTTAGTTATCATTATGCGGCATCGGATTGTCCATACAAATAGTACTTTTGAGACCGTAGTCCACAATGAACTAATCCGCACAATTATTTTTAGAGCTAGGAAACCACCATCGAAATGGGCTATTATTCACTAGATTACAACAACACACAAATTAATTAATGTGAAAACGTTTTATTTTTTTCAGCTCAGACTTCATCATTGTCAGGAAAAAAGTAAGAAAGTTATTACATTCGAGACTTTTTCTTTCACATTCCAATGGAGTTAGAAGGAAAACCATATGTCCCAAAAACCAATCTCAAACAAACCCAATATTTCAAACACACTCCAAGCCTGAGCAATGCAAATGGAATTATTTCAATTTATTCACATATACTGTTTTAAGGTCGTTATGAGGTTTGCACACTCATATCAATGATTAAATAATCTCATACGTCCAGACATATACAGAAGCAATTTCATCATCCCAAAAACCCCCAATGTAAATCAGAGAATCTACTAAAGTAGGAACAATGGCACACGGCATCAATTCTGACCCCTCCCCGTATGCTAACAATCGATTAAAAACCCCAGAACACAAAAGATATTCAAATTCGAATCTTCTAGGATTAACATCTTTGATTCTCAGAGAAAATGTAAGGCATGGCAGTAAGATTGTTTGAATACTCTTATAAGTTATATATATCTTTCTTCAAAATCAAAAACCAAACCTGACAGAGATTCAACAAGTAAATAGCTTCCCCATAAAAAATAATTGACTCTGAAAGTTGAACAGCTTATCAACGTTGTAGGTTGAAAAGAGCTCGACTGATGATTCCAGTGGCCTCCATGTAACGATCAACACATCTAGAGATGCAGCTACTCTCACCTCCACTAAGGCTTGATCCTGGCTTGGTTATGCATTTGTCGAAACATTTAACTCTTAGTGTCTCAATGAACTCCTCCGCATAAGCTTGAGCGAGCTGCGTCTGCACCTGTTCCATCACTGCCTCCGGAGATTTACCACCCATAGGCGGCGGCGGAGATGAGTAGTCCATTTTAATTCCCACTACAATCTAAAAGAAACCAAATAAATAAACAGATTCGCAAATAGAATCGATCGATATTCAACAACACAAGAGAGATAAAGAGACAAAATTCAAGATACCGGAGAGCGACGACGAGAAGTATAGAGGATGATAGATCGGTTGTTTCTTGAAGAAATTGGGGCGGAGATGTTTTCCCTTTTCTTTTTGATATCTAGGGTTTCGCTTTTAACCGGCTTACGATGTTATTTTATTGGGTCGGATATTAAAAGATTTGGCCCATTTCTGTATTGGTCCATTGGGATAATTTATATAAACAACAAAAAACGGCAGGAGGGTTTTTATGGATCCGGTTTCGCTTCCCATTTTTGAATGGAATTTTTCAGGTAATAATTACTTAGATATCTTTTATCACTAAAAGGATTCTGAACTTTTGTGTTGATCGGGAAGAAGCTTTTGATAATACTTGTAGCACATTTATAACACAATTTTGTTTTTGTAATGTAAATTTTAATCAATAAAAAAGAGCTACTTACAGTTTTTGTGGCAAAATTGAAGCAATATGAATTGACTTATTTGAATACAAAAACTAGAGATTATTTTTTAGCGCATTTGTTTTCACTAGCATGGAACACCAACGTTGGATCAGATTTTAGAGATGCTGGTAGTGAAGAAGAGAGACAATGCGGTTTCGATTTTCGAATAGCCTTCTCAATTTGATGGTTAAGTCTGAGAGGTGAGCTAGAGAGCCTATACTATCATTATGAAGGGTGTCTATAAGACTGTTACTCGACTTCGTTATCGTTATGAAACTTGTTTTTGATATGACACGTGAGACGTCAGAATTCGGGAACAAGCTTAAATTTATCTTACACAACACAACATTTTACAACCAAACTTCAATCATGCTCGCGTGTGTCAACTAGTGAAAATATAGTAATAGAAAGAGCTTTGTAAAAACATGTTAGCCAACAAAATTATAGAGAGAAATATCTATCAAAATAGCATTAATAGACAACAATAAACGAAAATTCAAAAATAATTTGTTAACAGAACGAAAAAAGAAAAATAGGAAAGGCAAAACAAGTAAGACCTCAAAATCCAGGCAAAAATGAGAGGTCAGCGATTCCTATGGGAAGATTGGCAATGTTATTGAGAAGAGCGAGTCTGTTCTTCCTCACTCTTTCTTCCTCCTGCAACCGTAAAATTCAACGATAAGCTCTCTAATCAAATCCTCGAGCAGAGTGAACAAAGTTTCAACTTACCACCATCACGAACACATTGTTGAAGAAATCCTCGAGCGGCTCCAGCAACTGCGTGGATATCTCAGTGAACTCCTCAATTTCTATGCCTGAAATTTTGGAAGCAGTTAGAGAAATTTTGTTTGTTTCTTTGTTTGATTGACTGAGAGAACCCGATGGAGAAGAAAGTGGAGTTACCAGTGTGAATTCCATCTTTGATAGAGGTGTAAGTGCTCCACAACTCTTTCTCTTGGGAAGTCTCAAATGCACCCTCATCCACCTGGTTGCACATCATTCAATGTTCACAGATGCTCTTTTGCCATTTTGATCAGATAGAAACGTCAACTACCTCAACTCCAACATCAACATCTTTCCCACGCACAATGCGTGTGGGACGGGAATATGCTTCCACTATCTTCGGAAAGATCTCACCTTTGCTTAGCTTTTCCATCTGCAAAACCGTCAGCTGTTTTAGCTTCTTATGAGCAAAATCACTATGTTTGTTTTGAGTCTATGACCTGCGTAGCAAACGACTGAGCAACATTCCAAACCAGAAGATAACCAAGTCCTTGTAAAACCATCGTGCTACTGTAGGAACCCATTGACTTTAGACCATAAACCAATCCCACTTTCTGCTGACAACAGATGAGCACCTTCCTTACCAATACCAATACCAATGTCCAGTCTGGTTTCTAGTCTCTAATACTCGATAGCAGATGAGCTTCATCCAATTATATTGAGAACCTTCTTAACTAGGCTTAATCCAATCGCCATAATACCTGGCTTGTAGGAAAATGATGCCCACATGCTTCTCAACTATCAACTTATTCCATATCTAGTCGCTACTGGATCTATTCAATTACCTTGTGTGCGGTTCGTGCTGCCAGACAAGGATTGTTTCCACGTTCTGCTAGGACAGACCTAACTACTTCAGGGCTTACTCCGTTGTCAACCTGTAAAAAAGGATAGAACGTTGTTCAAAAACCAGACACTAGGTCCTTTAGTTTAAAGAGCCAAGGAATTGTGTCTAATAGAATTAGAAAGCAAAAAGATAAGCATCACGAAAATTGCACGAACCAGAAGCTGTTCCAGTCTTCGAGTAACAAATTGATACACCTAGAAACAATAGAACAGTTAATTATATCAAGGACACTTTCAGATGATGGCTTAGTAGCTATGGGAGCACTTGATTCTCACATCTTCTAAAGTGTTTGCCTCAACCTTCATCGGTTGTACACTCGCTGCAAGCTCTAGAGCATGTTTGAAGTTGACATTTTTATCCTTTTCGACCAAAATCTGAACCTGTGGCATACAAAGTAATATTTGGCATCCATAAGCTGCCTATTGACAAGTCATAACTGCTTTTTTAGATCAGAATGTACAAACTTACTAAACCATAAGAGATTCTTCTAAGGCCAAATGGGTCATTTGTTGAACTTGGCTGGCAACCAGCAGCAAATAGACCAACAAGGCTATCCAATCTACGGTCATAGAAACAAGCATAGGTGTTAGTATATAGGAACACAAATATCATATCAGAAGTATAAGCAAATTAGTTCCACGCCAATCCAGCAACAAGGTTGTGTTCACAGGACGAACCGTTTAGCATAGAAAGAAATGGGAGAGACACCAAAACTTAAAGCTTTCATTTTACCTATCAGCTATTGCCAAAACCATTCCTGTATCTGTTTTTGGGATGACATCCCCCGAAAATCTAGGAAGTGTAATTTCCAGCAAAGCTTCTGCAATCTGCATCCCAGGGGAAACGATTGTTGTATAATAATAGAGCACATGCTAATAGATATACAGCATAGTAGGCTAGTAGGTAAAGTCTATTAAGCAGCAAAAGCAGCCACAACAGCAACTTATGCTCATAAACATATACACTTGAACAATCCATTACCTGCTCTGAATAGCCATCTCTGAGAGCATAATGACGAGCCATTATTCCTGACAGCGAAGTAAATTCTGTAACTACAGCAGTTGCAAGGTCTGACAGAGCAAGTGTGGCAGCATCCTTCACAACCGGATGCAGGTGTTCATCAATTTCGAGGGCCAAACAAAGCTTAGTTACCATCTTTTCTAGACGGTTTATCTTATCCAGCATCGTCCCCAGTTTTTCCTATAAATTCACATAAACATGGATGAAGAGCTTGTGTTGTATGTGGGGTTTGTTTTTATTACTTGTCAAGTACTGAACCATTGAAACAGCAGTGAAACTACAGGAAAAAAAAAACTAGGGCCATCAAGATTATTCTATCCAGCTTCTTGCCTAAGACATGTATCCGAAGGAAAAACTTACGTGGAAAAGGATTCCCTGAAGCTGACCTCGAAATTCAGAAAACCTTTTCCTTGTGTCCACCTCATAGAAGAACTTTGCATCTTCATAGCGTGCCCTGCAAAAGTAAAACATGACCATTGGGTGCTTTAAATATGTCTATTCCATCTACCAATTGAGTAAAGATTTTAGCCACTTATTACACATCTCAACCTGAGAACTGCTTCATTTCCTTTCTTCACCACATCCTCATTTATTGCACCATTGGCAACCTAAACAAAAACACACTTTGTTTCGTCAGCTATTAAAAACTTGTTTTTGTGCCATTAAACATTTTAAAAAACATGCAACAGAAGACAATGCAAGGCTAGAGTGTCGTACAGCAATAAAGTAAGGCAATAGCTTTCCACTCTCATCAGTAATGGAAAAATACTTCTGGTGCTTCTGCATAACCTAGAGGGTTACACCACAGTAAGGCCATGAATTAGATTCGTATACTTGCTGACAAAACACAAGAAAGTAAACAGATGTTATAAGCAGGTTATACGGTATTAAAACCAATCTTAGTTTCTAAAGAGCCTACAATAGTTAATAGCTCCTCCGGTAGTTCTAAGAATGATTCCTTGAACTTTCCAATTAATGGCACAGGAGCTTCGACGAGATTTGCAACCTGGATTAATTTAACTCCTTAGCATCAAAATGTAAATATAATTTCTTGGAGCCATTGATAGAGCATATCACTGACAACACCATAAGTTACCTCATTCAGTAAGTTCTGCTGGACAACAATGCGCCCATTAACACTTTTTGCTAGCACATTTGACTTCTCAAGAATGATTTTCTTCCTTTCCTGTATAATGTTAACCAATGAAATGACTACATAGATCCATAACTAGAAATCTAAAAGGAGAGAAATTTGAGACCCTGCTGAAAGTTAAAAAGAAAAAAAAAGAGAGAGAGAAGAATATATGAAGGGCATGCCTCAATCTCAATATTGATTCCAGCATTCTTCATAGTATCTTCATAGGATTCTGCACTGTGTACCTGCCAATATATAGAAGACCATAAAATACACATCTGAAGCATGAAATCCAAATATGCCTACAGACGATGGTGCAAGTACATTCTTACCAATAGTGTTGCTGAGGAAGTATTGCGAAGTCCAATGGATACATTTCCACTGCATTTTGAACATTAAACAAATATAACAAATTGTTATTTTATCAACAAATATTTTGCATATCTACATTTTCTGATATCCCTAACAAATGCCAGAGGAAAATTCGTGGTCTTAAGATTAATATATACATATTAAACTGAGATTCCAACTTTTATTCTCTGTGCCAACCGAAGCCATAGGAAGCATGGAAAATTGGGTGTAGCCAACTAAACGAACCTTGTGTTGCCAGCAAAACAGAATGGCACAACCAGATCCCCATGTAAGGCAATAACCCAGCGAATCGGTCTGCTAAACATTACCTGCTTATCACAGCACAAGATAAATAGCAGTAATATAAACTCCTTGTTTTACTACTGAACCTACGCTATATGAACTTAAATATGAGTATAAAGATATAGGTTACATACTGAAGAGTTCCAGCGCATTGACTTTGGGAATGATATTTTAGACAGTATACCAGGTAATTCTTCTGACAGAACCTACAATAGACAAGATCCCAATTAAAAAATACATATATTGTATACTGAGCAAATAATTGTAATTTTCCTTCGAGGGAAAAATCAGATGCCCATATAGTGAACTAGAGGACTTAGAACACTAAAACTACGAGGTACACCATATGAAAAGCAAGAGGAAAATGTGAACATCAACAGTTTCCTGAATTAATAGATAATAATGTCTATTACAGATATCTTTGTCATGAAAGATGAAAATAACAGTCTCTTCGCATAACATGAGGAGTCAAGGAAAAAACCTCCAAAGCAAGTCGAGCTGGCTCTGTAACTCGCGCATGAACATATTCTGTCTTCCCTGAATATAAAGACAAAATAGATAAATATGAAAAGAGCTAAACAAAGAAAGCAGAGCCGCAGCCTAGGAAACAAAGAACAAGGAAGCAGTCAGAAGTTGGGTAATCCTGCTAACAGAATTTGCTAATATAGATGCACCCACCAGCAACTTTTCTGTATAATTTTTCCAATGGAACGCCATATCTGCGGCTAAAACCATCTGCAGCCTGGCAGGGAAGAACAACAAGAAATTTATATCTACATATCTTTAGGCAGTCAATGCACGCTAAAAAGAAAAAAACAAGCATAGTACAAAACCTAAGTGCCAATGGATAAATATTCCATATGATTTTTTCTTATATTTCACCATTGTCTACCAAAATACTTTCAATAGTTAATTTAATAGCCTAGCGGTGCCTGAGGAGCAGAAAGGACCAAAGGAAAAGAAAAAACCTTTGTAGGAATTCCTTGATCATCAAACGCTTTCGAAGCAGGGGGTCCTCGAACTTCAACCTCCTCTTCCAACTGCTTAGAGGACATAGCATCAACTAAAACCTGAAAAGGACCTTCACGTTAAACTGCTTCAAAAAGAACAATAAATTCCAAAAAGCTTCAAGAGTTCCATGATTCGACTCATAAACCACAACCCAAAAACTTCAGATACGTTTCTTTAAGTTTTACATCCTTACAGAAAAAACCAGGTTTAAATAAGCCTCAAAAGCCAAAATTTGAAAAGTGGACAATAATTCTAAATTATAAACAGGAAGATTTGGTGTCAACCAATCCTTTCTCTGTAAACTTGTTGTTATAGAGTTGACATATAAGCAAATATGTCCCTAGAGTTGACATATTAGCAATAATATGTAAAAGTGGAAAAAATCTTATTAATTACCACTAGCCTGCGAGGTGTGCCAAATGCTTTCACAGCGCCATGCCGCAATCTTTGGTTTTCCAGTAATTGTAGCACTAAAACCCTGAGCTGCAACATTAACAAGGACTATTACTTGATGTCCAATCAATCAAAAGAACATAACACAAAGAGACAAACAAGAAGCACAGCAAAAAAGCATCTAGGGAGTTTGGGAAGTTAAAATGTTGCAGCATGTGCGGCTCACAAAAGTGTCCATGAGCGAGTAGTGAGTGATAGAGAGAGAAATTTCAAGTTTCTCCAAATGAAATGAAATTTTACTTGTTCGCTAGCATTGATAACATCTTGAGGTGGCATCTCTTCAGTCCCTATCTCAATGATAAACGATCTTGGATCCTCAGAAACCTGTCATGATTGGAAAAGAAAACCATATCTTATTTGACAACTTCTGAAATGTTTCCATAAATCAACACATCCAGCTTTCTAGTCGTAGATAGACCATATAAGCAAGCAATGCTAAAGATATAAGCGATACCAAAATATTTCGCAAACTAATATCCCACAACTCGTCAAAAAGGAAATAATCAGAAACAAAGCTCTGATTGTAAATTCTCAAATTAGAAAACAGGCCAACCTTTTCAGCCACATTTTCCAAAGCAGCTCCGTGATGAATGGGAGGAATATGTTCGGAGGCAACACCAAGAGGATGTCCAAGAGACTCACGTGTCTTTAACCACAGTTGGGCACATTGGCGAGCCAAGCTGTTCTTTCAAAGAGGATGCACAGAAGCAAAAATATGCACATTATATATGTATATTTACAAGTAAAGACCTGTTTAAAGCATCTCCTCTCCGGTTAATCAAGCTTGTTGGTTTACTCAATAACACACTCTCACAAAACTGGAACAGATCTTACCTGCGCATTCGACTGAAATAACGAGCACGTTCGGTTACACCAACAAAACCTCTAGCATCTAAGATGTTAAAAGCGTGAGAAGTCTTCAGAAGCTGGTCATACCTAGCATGCCCCCAAGCAATTTTGTTAAATTCAAAAGGCAGTGGTTAAGGATGGAGAAGACAATGGATGACCATAAGCATGTGATAAACATACGCAGGGATTGGAAGGCCTAATGCAAGTAAGGAACGTGCTTCTTCGTCAAAAAAATCGAAATGCTTTTGAAGACGGTCCACGCTAGCATGCTCTAAATAATATGAGCTCATTTCCTTCCTGCAAACTCACCCAAATATCAGTCTCGAAACAGGATTACACAGAATAATAAACAATCCATAAAAGAATATCAGTCTTTTACTCATTTTCCAAGAAAAGCTCCCCGTAAGTGATTCCATCAGCATATAAGATCTTTTTGAAATGGTCAACTTCCTGTCAGTTAAAACGAAAGGCTAACTTAAGGCAAACAAAAAGGACCTAAAAGGAAAAAAATGTGTACATCAACAATAAGGGAATTCTTATTCGAAAAGAGACAAAGTAATCAAAGGAGTACAAGACTGACCTGAAGCAACATGAGGATGCGCTCAAGCCCATAAGTTATTTCAACAGATACTGGAGACAACTGAAGACTTCCAGCCTAGAAAGAAGCAAAGTTTCTAATTGTTGTTTGTTCACAACTTTAGCAGAAAATACACTAAGGAAAGGGAAAACAAAAATTACCCTAAAAACAAAAAACGCAGACCATAATCAACATTTTGATTCTTAGAAATGTTTACATAAAATGAAATTTACCTGCTGAAAGTAAGTAAATTGCGTGATTTCCATACCATCCATCCAAATCTCCCAGCCCAACCCCCAAGCACCAAGCACCTGTAAGTCATTTAAATTAACAGACACTGCCACGCTGAAGCGCTCTTTAAAAATATAGTGAGAAACTAAAAGAGATGGAAAACCTCCATTTATGAATTTCACACATTACCGGGCTCTCCCAATTGTCTTCGACAAACCGTATATCGTGTTGAGTCACATCAATACCTATAAAGGTCACGTAAGAAATAGTAAGCAGGAAGATTATCTGGCAGAGAGAATTTCCTACAAAGATGCACCATAAAGACGACCTTCACATAATCAAATCAAATCAAATCTTGAGCAAGGGAACCAACCAGCACAAGGAGAAAGATTCAATATATTGTGCGTATACAAGGAACACTTGAGAGTCTCAAAGTATAGTTGCATTTCGGAATTAATGATAGAAGTGGAAAGGTTTCTCAGTACCTAAAGCAGAAAGACTGTTGATAAAGAGGTCTTGGGAGTTTCCTGGATCAGGTTTCAATATGACCTGAAACTGAGTGTGTCTTTGAAGCCTATTGGGGTTCTCTCCATAGCGACTGTCGTCAGGACGTATGCTTGGCTCCACATACGCAACATTCCAGGGTTCAGGGCCGAGAACCCTCAAAAAGGTGGAAGGATTCATGGTGCCAGCTCCGACCTTAAGACCACGGAGCGGAGTTAGGAGGTATGAGAATGGTCAGTCGGGAGGAGAGAAGAAGTTGAGAGAGATAGTGCAATGGCGATACCATACCTCGGTGTTGCTAGGTTGCATAACGGCGCATCCGACGGAAGCCCAATATTCCTAAACCAGCAGAAGAGAAATAGAGAACAATTCGCCGACGAAATTTGAAGGAGAGAGAATGGGGAATTAGAAGGAGAGGAGTGAGAACCTGGAGGCGCTGAATTGCTTGCTGGAATGTAGGAACAGAGACGCGGCCATCATCATCGCGCTTGCGATAGGAATGATGATGATGAACACCGGAGGAAACGGCTGTGCGGTGAAATCGGCGGCAAGGGGGCCGAGAAAGATAGCGAGGGAGGAGAAAGAAGCGAGGAGAGGCGTGAGGACGAAGGAAGGATACGATGAGAGGGAGAGAAAGAGAGAGGATGGCCATGAATGAGAAGCACAAGGGGGTTTATCCGAATGCCAATAGAATGGGGTTTTTCATTTTTACAGAGAGACTGACTAGTGTATAGAGAGATTAGAGAGACCCAAAAATATCACACGATTAATTTCATCAATATAAACTTATGCATATGGTGACAATTTTGTTAGTAACATAATTAAAAATAACAAAAAAGGAAAAAACAAATAAATGCACAAATCCATCATTTTAAAAATCTCTATTTTGTTCTCATCCAAAACCACCACGATTTCACGATTTTTTAAACTGTTCCCGTTCTGGCTTCTCTCATTATAAAACAAATTCATCTTTCTTAGCCTCTCTTGCATCGCTTTTTTCTTCTATTTATCCGATTCATCGATTCTAAAAAAACGGGTTACGATAGATAGAAGCTTCTTTTTATCTCATATATCCATCTTCTTTACATCTTTTCACCTAAAATATATGTGATCCTCTTTGCAGAAAACAAATTGAAGATGTCATTGGATTTATACTCATGTTTCCCAACTGAATCTTTTGAAAAAAGAATGGAAGATGAAGAGTTTGAAAACTATTGGATATTCAACTTATAAAACTCGAAAAAAGAATGGAGGATGAAGAGCTTGAAAACTATTGGATATTCAACTTATAAAGCCCGGCCCATGTGACTTATGGAAGCAAGTTTAATTACAACGTTGTGTTGATCATCTTCTCATCGATTGGTAACTTGCACGCTGTGTTGATCATCTTCTCATCGATCGGTTATACTCATGAAACCAGGTTCTAACAAGTGAAATTCATTTTGAGTAGGAAAATACTTTGTGGTTTGATAATTGATCCTTCTTCGTCTACTTTAGTTTCATCATCCTCATAAAATTTTGAGTTTCAATTATGTTGATGTTATATCTAATGGTGATTATATTTTGATTGCATATGTTTAAAACAAGTCACGGATAAAAACAAGAATTCGAAGTACGTAAAAATACTTATGTTCTTAGTTCACAAAAAAATAAATACTTATGTTCCCAATTATTTTTTGTGGCTTATGCTGCTATATATTTCTTTTTTTCCTTTTCAATTGAATTGCAAATAGACATTGGTACTGAATAATGATATATATATATATGGTAGAGTTATAACAAGAATAGGTTGATTCACTCGAGTTTTGTTGCACTTTTTAAAAATCTCCATAGTTTTATTTTTCTTTTCCATTTTTTTAGGTTAGTTAGGGTCATTAATTAAGGTTTTTCTTTTCGTTCGATAATTTTATGTAATCTACTACAACATATATATAATGAACACAAGGCACTTTGTTTTTTTGATATTTTATCTCTTAGACCAAAGAAAAAAAGAAGTGAAACAAAAGCAAGCATTATATTGTTAAACATAATTTCTCTCATATTTTGAAGTGGTTGATGTTTGTTTTTGAAGTTGTAAGTTTTTTGTTTCCAAAGATTTTATGGGTTTTCTCATTTTCTTTTTATATATGTATTTTCACTTTTATCATGCAACTTTTAATCCGATCCAAATATATTCAAATGTCATTTTGCTTTAGTCAATGAAAGCTTAATTATATCACTAATTACTTCACGGTAATCTTTTTTTTGTTTCATATTTGGTATGATCGATAAAACCAGTAGTTTCTAGTGATCTTTCATTAATTTCATGGGTTCTCTCATTTTCTTTTTACATATGCATTTTTACCTTTATCATGCAACTTTTAATCAGATCCAAGTATATTCAAATGTCATTTTATTTTTCAATTATATTACTAATTACTTCATGATAATATTTTTTTTCATATTTGGTATGACCGATGAAATCAGCAGTTTCTAGTGATTTTTCATGGCACCAGCGTGCTATAAAAATACATAAATTTAATGTTAAACTCACATATTTCATGTTGTATATAAACTTAATTTATTATTTCCATAAAACAAAAAATTATATTGTTAAGAAAACAAATATTTCTTATCTCTATTTGACATATGCTTAACACGTGCAGTAGCTCGTCATCTCGACGACCTAATCCTTGTAATCATCGATTTAAGCTTTATTAAACGAAAGTCTCCGAACTCCATTTCTGATTTTACCTATCTACCCCTTAGATGCATAACCGGTACAACAATGAACACTTGTTTCTTTGACTGTGGATCAGGTCAATCAATTAGAGACTGAAGGAAGTGGATCTCGACTTGCATCTCTAGTGTGGTGGGACTTGGAAAACGTCCCAGTCCCCAAACCTTATGATGCTGCAAAGGTTGGTGGATTGATAAACAAACTCTTAAACAAGCTTATTGGAGCTTATGATCGCAAGCTTACGATCAGGAGATGAAGAAACTCAGTACTGCCGGGAGGCAAGTGCTAAAGGAGTGAGATGAGGCCTGCAAGCATTGGGCGGTGGAGAAAAGGAGATCGGACCAACTTGACAAGAGTGTCTCGGAGCTGACCGCGAAGAACTAACCGACTTACTATTTCTAATAAATTGTGGTCCTAGCTAGTTTTCAAGTGCATTATTTACCCACATAATCTTTCTTCTCTTTAGACTATAATATTAGAACGCTAACCTCAGATTTGAATTCATCCATACATTTTCCGCCTATAATCGATTGTTCCATCCTCTTACTGCAACCTCTATTTTTTCCGCAGTTTACTCTTATGCGCAGCTGCAAAACCCACCTCTCCCAACGAATCTCTCCTCCTCCAATAAGAAACAAACCCACCACAACCCAATGAAAAGTCCCACATGCAATAAATCTTTTCTTTTCCCCAGTTTGTAAAGGAACATGAAGGTGGTTCGGTTCGTCTTAATATTAGGATTCCCTTCAAATTTTTTCAACTATTCTCCTAAATTGTGGCAGTTTTCCATGACGTGGATTATAGGAAACATCAAGGGTGTAAATGGATGTTATTTTAGAGGAACAAAATTGGAAGAAATCATGTGTTACTCTATATTCCTCCCAAATATTACCATTTGCAATAAAAGTGGTGGAAAACAAATTCCACTCATTCTGCTAGAAAAAAATGAAAAAATAGAACAAGTTTAAAAGGAACATGTTCCTCTACTAAATTGGAGAGGAACGAGTGAAATCAAAAATTTCCTCTAACTTCCATATTCCACTAATTAATTTTCCACTGTCACAATTTTTATCTATTCTTTCCGTGATAACCATTTGGACCCCAAAACTTTTGAGTTTCGATTTGATGAGCTCGAAAGTCGAAAGGAATGGTGTCAGTTTTTTTTTGTTTAGATACATTATATTTCCTTTACTTTAACTTTATTCTTCCATTAATCAATATTGAAAAAGTTAACTTTAAAATTTTATAGACATTCAAGATTGAAAAAGTTATCTTATTATATAAAGTTGGATCTCTCAACGTGAGCGTGACACGTAAGATAATTTTCACTCATGAGATCGTGACATTTGTCACATTTAATTTAGATCTTGACTTGTGTCAATTTAATTATAAAAAAAGTAACAATGAATTAAAGTAAATATTAAAAAATGTTAAACTAAAAAATACAATCTTAAAAAAAAAAAACAAGAATAAATAAGGAAAACTTATGATATAGGAAAGTGACAAAAGAAAACTTAAAATTTTATAATCTACAACTACGACCAAACTTAAAAAGGAAAATTATAAATATACTCTAAATTTAAAAGGAAAATTATTAATATACGACCAAACTTAAAAGTTTATAATCATTTCCATTATGATTAAGATCGCGACATGTGTCAAAATAATAATATAAACTTTCTTATTGTTAGTTATTTATTTTTTTAAAAGAATTGTGTTTTATATTATAGAAACTAATAACATTGAAAAAGTACAGTAAAAAAAAAAAAAAAACTACCAAATAAAAATAACAAAAAAAAAAAAAG